>JBBBDQ010001462.1:6612500-6652500 GCA_037127315.1 Ascarosepion bandense | reverse complement strand
GTTGTACGTTTCGGTCTTCTTCAGAATCTTTTTGTATTTGTGAGATGAGGTATTGCAAATAATTACACTATTTGTATTTTTCGGACTGTTGTCTATATCTTTATTGTCATATTCACGACGTTTCGGCCGTTGTACGTTTCGTTCTTCTTCAGATTCCGTTTATGTTTTTGACATGAGGTATTGCAGCTATTTACACTATTTCCATTGTTCGGACTGTTGTCTTCATCTTTATTGTCATATTCACAACGTTTAGCTTGATGTGATACAGAATGATACAGAGTCAGACTTGTGGGGCATCTATTGGCGATCGAATTTGGTTCCCACTAGACTAGCTTGTGAATTATAGCTCTCGTCAGGCATCGTTTTTATATGACTAAGTCGATTTGAATTTTATTTTAATCGAAAAATAAAATTCTATTTCATCTTGATGGAAACAAAAAAAATTGTAATATGTTTGTTATAAATCGACGTGACGTGGCTTCCCTCTGTCTTTTCTATAAATATTTTCATGCCAACTGCTCTGACAAGCTTTTTTCCACCTGGTGCTCCGACTACATGAATTTGAGCGAGCTACTATACGTTGTGGTGCAGTGGTTATCGGCTTGGAACAAAAATTCGGAGAACCGAGTTCGAATCCCATTTAAATCCCTTGTATTCACTTACGCGCAAATACCCTTCGGAAAGGTATTAAACCGTCTCTTGTCTCCAGTTGATTGGGTTAACAGGACAGATTGGGTTCTATAGCCTTGGCTGACAACCAGTCTACCGCAGAAAGCAATGGCAACCTACTGCGGGATAATCTTCTGCCCAGTCAGTCATGTCTCTTTCGAGACATGATCGCCCAAGCGTGTATCACGTATGGCACTTAACTGACTGATAGATGCGGCACAAGGCCGAATGTATGAGGCACCCTGTGAGAATCGAACTCTCAACTCGTAATTGTTCCATCGAGGCAAGTTTGCTAGCTATTATATCACGTCGAGTTTGCCCTGAATATTTGGGATGAGAAATTATCATTATCTACATTATATTTTTTTTATTACGATCATAACATTTCCGGACTTTGGACTCTCCGACCTTATTCTGGTGTCTGCCGATTGGGTTAGTATCAGAATTTTGAAACTGGACACTTTATTTAATCTACAAGTATAAATGTAGATGTCTAGAGATAACTAAGTATAAAAAATGTCTAGGGATATCTTGTCTTGATTTTTTTTTATTTCTGCTCATTCTGTTTCTATTGGCTGGCTGGCAACGAGTCTACCGCAACAAGTAATGACAACCTACTACAGGAGAATCTTCTGCCCAGTCAGTCATGTCTCTAAAGAGACATGATCGACCAAGCGTGTATCACGTATGGCAATTAACTGAGTGACTAACTACACTGGCTTCTAATGTCCCATCCGTTTACTGTTGAAATAATTAAATGCAATCGCCAACGGTTTCTTTTATAGCACTTCCTGTGGAAATGCAATCCGTTTATTTTATTCCACGATCACTATAATCGACAAAAATTGAAATGCAACATCAACCACCATGTTCTATCTTTATAAATCTCGTTCATCTTTTGTCCATCCTTCCTATTCTCAGTCTTTTCTCTCATTTTCATTCATTGTATCTGCATTTCGCCTTGCTTGGAACGAAATGATTAAAAAAAACATTTCAAAAAATTACTTTGAATTCGGACGATTGTCCTCATCCTTGTTGTTATTATCACAAACTGTTGATCGTTGTGTCTTCCGGCATTCTTCAGCTTATGGAATTGTGTGTGTGTGTGTGTGTGTGTGTGTGTGTGTGTGTGTGTGTGTGTGTGTGTGTGTGTGTGTGTGTGTGAATTTGGTATCATAGTAATTGCGAGTTCAATCCCTAGACCAGGCAATACGGAGTTGGACACAATAGAAACAGAATGAGCAGTACTAAAAAAAAATCAAGACAAGATATCCCTAGACATTTTTTATACTTAGTTATCTCTAGACATCTACATTTAGACTTGTAGATTAAATAAAGTGTCCAGTTTCAAAATTCTGAGACTAACCCAATCGGCAGACACCAGAATAAGGTCGGAGAGTCCAAAGTCCGGAAATGTTATGATCGTAATAAAAAAAATATAATATAGATAATGATAATTTCTCATCCCAAATATTCAGGGCAAACTCGATGTGATATAATAGCTAGCAAACTTGCCTCGATGGAACAATTACGAGTTGAGAGTTCGATTCTCACAGGGTACCTCATACATTCGGCCTTGTGCCGCATCTATCAGTCAGTTAAGTGCCATACGTGAAACACGCTTGGGCGATCATACCTCGAAAGAGACATGACTGACTGGGCAGAAGATTATCCCGCAGTAGGTTGCCATTGCTTTCTGCGGTAGACCGGTTGCCGACCAAGGCTATAGAACCCAATCTGTCCTGTTATTTAACCCATAACTGGAAGGAAGAGACGGATTAATACATTTCCCAAGGGTATTTGCGCGTAAGTGAATGCAATGAATTCAACTGGAATTCGAACTTGGCTCCCCGATTTCTCGTTCCACTGCACCACTACGCTCAAAAAATCAACAGCCTAGATATTCAGACAGAAAAAATATTATCTTTGAAACTTACGCAGTGTCCACATATAATTTAATGATACAAAAAAAAATTCTAGAATTTTTTCCTGCTACATGTAAACAGAAATTATGTCATAAAAATTTCAAATAACAGACAAGACAAGCACATCATGTTTTTTTTAACACGAGATATTTGTGGGTTTTGATTTTGATTTTTTTTTTTTTTTTTTACATGAAAGAATATAAATAGTTATTTGACCCAGACGTAAGTCACTGGTCGATCTTTATTTGTGCATAGAGTCTGGAAACAGAACAAGAAATCGCAAATCAATTTTAATAAGCTATACAAAGATATTTCTCTTCGATTTTCGTCTTGTGCACGCAAGGAGAAACGGCGCCATAAAGTATAAAGGGAGGTAACTCTCAGCTCCTTATCGTTCTTAACAAAAAAACAAATGTGCTATGGCGAAAACTCGTTAATGTATATATTCGTTTGGTGAATGTGATAGAATTGATTATTGTCTTGCGTTAATCTTAAGACTCAGCCGGTCTAAAAAATACCAACAATTGCATGTATGTAGATTACTTCATTTTAATGATTTTCTTCAAGTTTGCTAAGAACTTCGACCTTGACTAAAAAAAAAGAACTTGGAAATTTTAACCTATTTCAAATTAATAAAATCAATTTGTGCATACACGCAAACGATAATCTTATATTTTATGTATGCTCTACGAAGATTAATCATTAAAATTATATTTTTTGAAATAATTTAATGTTTTGACGTCATAATATTTGTCTATATGTCTGAGATAAGATATTTACATTATTGTTCAGACTGTTCTTCACATCTTTATTGTCATATTCACGACGTTTCGGCCGTTGTACGCTCTGATCTTCTTCCGACTAGAATTTTAAACCAAACTCTTTATTTCGATCAGTGGGGTAGATTGTTCTCGTTCCATGAGTCATGCATTTCTGGATGCTTTAATTATCTCCATTAAACTCAACTCTCTAAGTGTTCTATTCGCCACTACTGTCGTCAGGTATTGAACTCACCAAGCCACTGAATCCAACCAAAGATTTTATCTACTGGGCCATGTGTCCTTTACAGCGGTAATATATTTGTATATATACTTAATAGAGCATAATATTAGTTAATCATTTCATTTGTTCTTTAATGCTTATCAACATTTGCAGGCTATTTAAATATTAAATATATTTAATATAATTCAATATGTTTAAATATTAAATATATTTAATATAATATATAATATATATATAATAATAATATTATATATATATATATATATTATATATTATATATATATTGTATATTATTATATATATTATTATATTATTATATATATTATATAATATATATATATATATATATATATATATATATATATTTAATATATTTAAATATTAAAATATTTAAATCCCTAAGATTTTTGGATTGAGCGATTTTTTTAAGATAATATTTATTTATTCATTGATACGAATCCTGCTAATTAACCCATAGCTAAGGAGAAGAGGTGGATTCATATTTACCCCAAAAGGACGTCGTGACAATGGAAGAGTGACAGAAAGACAGTGTGGGCATATATGTATGTGCGTGTGTATGCGTGTTTGCGTGCACATGCCTGCGATGTGTGTGTGTGTGATGTGTGTCTATCTGTGGGATGTGTGGGTGCTTGTGTGTGCGCGTACACTCACGTGTACGAAATAGAGACAGACAGACGGACTGAGTGTATGTGTTCCAGAGACGGAGACACAACTAGACAGACAGACAGAATTTACGTGCATGAGTGTGAGAAAGAGAAAGAGAAAGACATGCCGACCAAGTGTAACCGCGTGTGTTTGAGTAACAAACAGACAGACAAATTATGCGTGAAAATGAGAGATATAGATAGTGTGTGAGAAAGAAGGACGTGTGGGTGGAGTCAGAAAAAGTTAAAAAGATGGAGAAAACGTCTCGTCGTCACTGGCATATTCGAACTCGTAATCACATTTGTCTATACTTCTGAGATGAGGTTGTATGTCCTCATCTTTATTGCCATATTTTCGACGTTTCGGCCGTTGTACGCTCCAGACTTCTTCATGTGCTAGGAATTTCGAACCGAACCGTTTATTTCAATCACTCAAGAACACATGGCCCTGTGGATATAGGCGTTGTTTAGTTTCAGTAACTTGACCCAAAGAGTTGTGAGTTCAATACCAGGCTACAACAGTGGTGAACAAATATTTTAGAGTTAAGTTAAAGGGAAATAACTACATAACTATCAGAAGTAGCATCACACATGGAATGAGAATGATCTACGCTAGTGATCGAAATAAAGGCTTCGGTTCGAAATTCCTAACACCTGAAGAAGGCCGGAGCATGCAACGGCTGAAATGTTGTAAACATGGCAATAAAGGTAAGGACAATGGTCTGAACAATGTAAATAATGTCATATTCGTATCTTGTCGGTTATAGTCACAACTTTTCGGCCGTCTTCAGCACCACCTCTACCTCTTGTGCTACTAGACTGGCATCAAGGTCCCACTTTTTTTTAAATGGTCACATGTAACCGCCACTTCTACTCTAATAGCTTCTTTTCCCGCACTTCCTCTCTGTGGAACTTCCTTGTGGATACTTTCTTACCTGATAGCTACAATCTCCAAAAGTTTAAATACAGCATCAATTGCCATCTCCTATCTCGCTAAATCTAATCCACCTTCCTAAAGCCCATCCTTTCTTCGGTATCCCCTGTACCCTGTTTTTCTCTTTCTCTGCAACTCCCAGAGACCCGAGTTTGAATTCCAATTGAATTCGTTGCATTCACTTACGCGAATCCAACTCTTATTCCTCCAGCTATGGGTTGAATAGTAGAACAGATTGGGTTCTTTAGCCTTGGTTGGCAACCAGTCTATCGCTAAAAGAAATGACAATCTGCTGCATAGTCAGTCATGGATCAAAAGAGACATCATCTCCTAAGAGTGTATCACGTATAGCACTTAACTGAAAGAGTATGGTCCTTGGCATGACGGTAAACTGCATCCGGCAGCAAAGCTTCTGATTGGGAGGTTGTGAGGAGCATGGAACCACCTCTTAATTGCTGTTGTTCCCAGATCTACCCTAACCCGGAGTGGTAGCACCTGCTAGGGTCCCAGCTATGAGCAAGCAGTTAACCCCCAAATGGATTCAAAACACTATGAAAGTATAAAAAATACACTTTTATAGAAAACTATATATTTTTGAACAAAAAATTATTACCATCACACATTAAAGAAGGAAAAAATATTCTCAGCAAAACATTTTTGAATACAAAACTAGAAAACATTTTCAGTTTTCTAAAATAGAAAAGAATAAATACAAAATTTTTATAATTAAAATCTGACTAAATCAATCTTCTATAACCGAACATTAAAAGAAAAATACCTTAAAACTCCACCTTTTTGGCATTAAACTCACAGAGGTTGATATGCCGTTAAACAAAACTTAAGCTCAAACTGAAAGAGTAAAGTGATTATAGCGAGGAAGCTGTGGAGACCGTTATGGCCGAAGTGTGTATCACGTATGACACTTAACTGATGAAACCCCTGCACACCAGTGTTGGTTCTGTCTTGTTTGGGGTGAAACGATTATATAAAAAAAAATAAGAAAGAATTTAATCTTTTATAAGTAAAACTATCCCCAAACAGCTTAGACGAAATTTACATAACTAGTTTAAAAGTACAATAAAAATGGCGGCTATATTCAAATAATTTTGCATTAGTTAATTTTTTTGCAGGAGTAGTCTAGGAGTTTTATTTGTACAATTAATTCTATTGTCGAATGTAAGAAAGATTTTTTATTTTTATGTCATGAAAAGTAAAATTATCTACAGAGAGCTTACACGAAATTTACATATTAAATATTCACAAGTACGCTAAAATAGCGGCCATATTCAAATAATTTTGCAATTGCATAAGTTATCTGTTTGAATAAGTAATGAAGGGCTTTTATCTGTACAATTAACTCTATTGTTGCATGTAAAATAAGAAAAAACAGAATTCTACTGTCTACGTCATTAAAAGAACTACCCAAAGAAAGTAAATACGAAACAAAAGGAGCAAAACCATGAGATATTCAGTTGTTGTGATAACGTGTTAAGTGATGTCTCCTGCTATAACAACAACTGTGATATTATTATAATAAGAGATCAGGCCCGTGAGCCATAAAAATGTGGCGATTTTCTAAGCGTAGCTTAGACGTGGCACAAATCCGAAAATATGAAGGACCCAGTGAGGATCGAACTCATAACTCACTTTTTTTTTCTTTTTTTTTTTATAAGCGTTTCATCCCGAGCAAGGCATGTCACTGCCACTACTGCGCAGGGGGCTACGTAGAGTGAAGAAAGGATGATTAAATATAGGAAATGTCAGAGGGTGGGTGATAGGCGGGTAGGGATACCGAGAATGAGGGTTGGGTAGATGAGAGTGTTCTGAGAATAATTGGAAGTTAGTGTGATAGGAGGTGTCTATTGACCCTACATTTAAACACCTGGAGATTGTAACTGTCGGGAAAGCAGACTTGTGGAAGGGAGTTCCACAGGCGGGAAGCGCGAGAAAAGAAGCTGCTGGAGTAGAATTTACGGTTACATCTTATTTGTTTAACTGTAAAAGGGTGGGACCTAGCTGCCAATAATGATTCTAGCGAGACAAGCTCGTTAACCATTATATCAGGTCGAGGTGCCCGAACCATAGACAAATGTAATCGTTTTGTGTTGTATATTCTTAAACAGAAGCTTCTTATTATATCAATTTTGTTTGTTCCAATGTACATGGATTTCACTGCCAGACTTAAGCACTGAACTCGCAACCGCCTACAAAATACTTAATCATCACATCTATAGATTACTCCTTCGTTAATATAACAACCATGGTAGGGAAAGCAGTTTGAATAAATTAGTCTAATATTTTTTAAATCATTTCCTTTAATAAAACTATTTAGTATTTATAACACCAAGAATATTAAAATCATTTATTAAAAACTTGACCGTTGCCTACACTAGTTTAAAGGATAATCCGGCCTCGATTCTTAGGCTATAGCCTATACTAGTCTAAGGCATAATCCTGCCTTAGGTGCAAGGCTCCAGCCTATAGTAGCCTCAAGAAGAACCAGGCCCTAGTTCCTATACTAGCCTAAGAGATAATCCGGTCTTGGGTCCTAGGCTACAGCCTATACTAGCCTAAAGAATAATCCGACCCCAGTTCCTAGGCATAATCTGTCAATTAGGCAGTCTATTAGCTAAAATGCCCAACGTCCCTAAAATGGATATTAATGGATTTATAAAGATGTTTAATTTTAAGGAGAAAATTATTAATCTTTGGAAAATGCAGTAGCGCGGATTTCTATTGGCTTTCCATTCATTTCTTTTAATCCAGCGTCACAAACTAAGGTGTCTGCCACGCAAGTTTAACCTTCCCACTATTTAACTCATGAAAAAGTGAAAAAAGAGATAGGCACCTCTACTAAATCACTGAAAAAACAGCATAGTATGAACAAAAACGGTCCCAGACATAATAAAAACGAACTTTTTTTTCCATCAAAACGTTTATGTTATTATTAAGAGGAAAGATCAAAGTATTTTTTAATTATTTTTAATTTTTTTAATCCTTTCGGTTTGGTAAAACTCTTGCTTTTATTTTCGTCAGCGGGTAGCAAAATCATTACAAGAGTTTACAATGGAAAACGTAATATTACATAAATCATTTTTTTTTTTCTGGTGACAAAAAATTTTAATCTTATTTTTTCTTTGTGTGTGTCTGAAGTTTTTTTTTGTTTGTTTTTTTGTATGATAATTCGTATGGGTATATTAAAGATCGTATTTCACGGTTTCTTCCCCTCACAGAAACAAATTTGTACAATCATGTCACTTGTGATCGCTACGCACTTATCTCTCATCTGTCGATCTGTCAACACATTTCAAATGCAGGGGAAAGGTCATAAAGTTCAACTTAAGTGTTTAAGAAATAGTTTTATTCGAAATTTCATGCTATAAATAAGTAATATTTATGTATATCAGATTAATTTAATGATGAATTTGCTACTTTTCCAAAATAATGTGTCACATATGTATATTGTTTTTTAATCATTTCACCCCAAGCAAGGCAGAAATGCTGCTGATGAGCTGGGAGATACATAACTGTAAAAAGATTAATTAGAAAAGAGTGAGGAGTACAAACTAGTTAGAAAGGAGCAATAGAAAGCTGAGAATGCAGGAGCGATGGCAGATACATAGGTGAAGAGAAAGGGAAGGATATACGGGGGTGGGGAGAGAGCTAGAGTCCAGTGGTTAATAGATGAGTATTGACATTGCATTTACATTTCTGGAGGTTGTAGCTATCAGGAAAGCAAGAATATGGGAGCGAGTTCCACAGGTGGGAAGCGTGAGAGAAGAAGCTGCAGGAGTAGAATTGTCGTCTGCATTTGGCTAACCTGACTGTGAATGGGTGGGACCCAGTTGCCAGTCTGGTTGCACAAGTAAACACCTGTTGAGGAGGCACCAGTGACTTAAGTTCGTCCGAGCAGCGAGCCATGAAAATATTTATAGAACAGACAAAGGGAGGCCACATTTCGGCGGTGGGGAAGTGGCTGCAGTCGAGCCGCCAGATCAGTATCTATTACATTACAGACTCTCCTTTGGAGCCTGTCGAGAACACCGAGGAGAATGGCAGGGGCACCTGACCATAAATGGCAGCAGTACTCCATGCACGGACAGATGGTTAACTTGTACATATGCAGGATGGATTCAGGCGGAAAAAACATCCTGGATCGGCATAGTGACCCAACCTTCTTAGCAGTAGATTTAGCTATGGAATCAATATAGTGGTTCCATTTGAGGTCTGAGGAGAGGGTAAGGCCGAGGAGGCGTAGTGTGTTGCTCTCAGGGAGAATCGCTTGGTCCATGCTTATGGTCCATGCATATGGGTGGATATTTTATTTTTGTAAGATTTTTAAAACCCAGAATTAACTTTTGTTTACAAATGTGTCGATTGCTCAAAAATAGCCGAAAAATTGAAAACTTTTAAAAGATCTCAAATTTTTATATTCCAATCAATATAATTTCTAGTGTGAAATACATCAGTAAATAGAAAATTTAATCATTCAGCTTTCAATTAAAGCTAAAATAAAAGTTTCAAGAAAAACATTTTATATTTAAAAATTCGATTTCAAAGTTAGTTATCGAAAATGAGTGGAGGTACCTACATAAAAGAATTACTGCGAAAGTGAACCCTCAACAGACGAAACCGGAATTTGAACTCGGCTCGCTGATTCCACATTACAAGTCGCTAATCATCGAGCTAACGACCCCTCCTTCCAGTATTTATCTTCTTTTTTTTTTCGAATTACCATGCTGAAAATAATATCAGTAAACCACAATAAAAGCAAAATACTTGTTTACTCACGCGGCAAGTGTAACCTACTTTAAGTCGTAATTATTTTACGCTGCATACCACGGTGCCGACCGAAGCATGACTATTGACGAGGGCTTCTCGTCGACCAATTCGCTGAACTAACGAGTAAAGAGTTCACTTTTCCCTGGGTGCTTAACTAAAATGGCTTTGTACCAAGTAAATTTTTGTGTTCCGGAACATTTACATCTGGTGTGTGACAGCAGAGCTGTTAGAACAGTTTTATGCTCACCCGTCTATAATACAGCTCCCCAATTTCCGAATCTGATATAAATTTCATTAAAATTAAAATTAAACTTTTTATTTTATTTTTATTGTGTTTTTTTTTCTTCTTTTCTGGACATAAAATATGTATAAATCGTTGAAATGTTCTGAATATCAAAACTTCCGGATATTCTTTTAGTCATTATCATGGTAGACTTTTTATTTTTAATTTTAATTTAATGTGGTTCTGATTGCAGACATGAAAAGGTAACTACAAGACCTCCTACAGAAGGCAGCTAAAGAGAGTGATAAAAAAGGACTACAAATAAACTGCAAGAAAACCGAATGCATGGTCATTAGAAAAAATATATATATATATATATATATATATATTATTTGTAAACGAGTTATTACGCAACCTAGGCTTCTACCATATGGTGTCTTTAGGCGATTTGCAATAACTGATTTTTACCTTTTTTTAATAAAACTCACGTAAAGGGGAATTTTTAGAAAATTTTGTCCAGAAGGGAATCGCATCGTAACATTGTTTCAAGTTAGATATTTTGGCATTTTTTATTTTTTTATTTTTATTTTAAATTTAGAATTTTAATTGTAATTTAAGTTTATCTTTTCAGTTTATTATATTAGGTCTAATGAATTCATATCCTTTGTTTTATGTTTTATAAATAATTTTTCTGTTTGTGTATGTGATTTCATCATTTATTTAAAAATGCCAAAAGATTTAACTTGAAACAATGTGACAGATCCCTATATCTGTCTGCGATTTACTTCCGGACAAATTTTGAAATTTCTCTTTCTTGGCCGTTTCCATTGTCTCTCCCTTTTCTTTCCTCTCTACATTTTCTCACATTTTTCCCCTCTTTATTTTCCCTTTCACTTTTTTTCCTTCTGTAACTTTCCTTTTCCTCTTTCTTTTCCATTTCTTTATAAAAGTACAATTCTTTTATTTTTTTTTAATTCCAAAAGGTTTCAGCCCAGACACCGTGTAACCGTTGTCAATATCTGTCTGCAATTCACTTCCGGCCAAAATTTAAAATTACTCACTTTTTTCAATTGGCTCTTTCCTCTCTATATTTTCTCACTGATTTTCCTCTTCACTTTCTATTTCGTCTGTATCTTTCTCTTTCCTCTTTCTTTTCCTTTCCTTGATTTCTCATCTTTCTTTCTGATCATTTCTTCCCTCTTTCTTTCCACCCTTTTTTAATATCTTTTTACCGCGTCCGAAAAAATATACCTAAAATAAAGGGAAGTGGTGTTTTAAATTTAAAAAAAAAATAAAACGTTTATTAGCAACATTATTTACTACCTGAGGATGCATTGTTCTTACAATATCGAAACAAAACGTACAATTTTGTAGTAGTTTGTAGTTTATACGTGTTCTAAAGTAACGATTATATATATATATATATATATATATATATATATATATATATATATATATATATATATATTTTAATTCAGATACTTCAATCCAAGGGAAAAAAGCAGGAAGGTAAATTCCAAAAAACCCGATCCTAATTAATATTAAAAATTTATTTTAATATTAAAAAATGATACAGGAAGAGAGCTCCATGTAATAAAATATTACAGAGCAAATATATATATTAAAAAAGGATTAATTCAAAGATGTTGAATGGCCATTTCGATATGACGATCCCCACGGGGAGCGACACATCACCTCAGCAACAGAAAAAAACCTTTCAGAAACTGGAGAAAAATTAGTCTACTTTTCCTTTTTAAATAGATTGCAAAGAAATTAAAAAATAAATAATAATAAAATAAAATAAAATAAAATAAAATAAAATAAAATAAAAATAAAAATAAAGGGAAGGAAAAAGAAAAAGAAAAGGATAGAATAAAATCAAATAAATAAGAAAAGAAAAAAATTGACATCGTCTGGGTTTTATTTTATTTTATTTTATTTTATTTTATTATTATTTATTTTTTAATTTCTTTGCAATCTATTTAAAAAGGAAAAGTAGACTAATTTTTCTCCAGTTTCTGAAAGGTTTTTTTCTGTTGCTGAGGTGATGTGTCGCTCCCCGTGGGGATCGTCATATCGAAATGGCCATTCAACATCTTTGAATTAATCCTTTTTTAATATATATATATATATATATATATATATATATATATATATGTGTGTGTGTGTGTGTGTGTGTATGTGTGTGTGTGTTTCGTACTACGGTTAAGCTTTTTATTTAATACTTCATATCATATCCGATCGCTTTCGGCTATTCTTTTCGTCATTATCAAGGGCTATCTTTATTTTATTTTATTTTTTTAACATCCGAGTTCGAATTCCAGTTGAATTCATTGTATTCACTTACGCGCAAATACCCTTGGGAAAGGTATTAATCAGTCTCTTCCTTCCAATTATGGGTTAAATAGCAGGACAGATTGGGTTCTATAGCCTTGGTCGGCAACCAGTCTACCCCAGAAAGCAATGGCTACCTACTGCGGGATAATCTCCTGCCCAGTCAGTCATGTCTCTTTCGAGACATGATCGCCCAAGCGTGTATCACGTATGGCACTTAACATACAAATATAATACAAGCCTCTTCCTACATGTAAAAAAAAGATTAAAAATAATGGAAGCATTCACGCTATTTCGATTGTTTGGTCCATTGTCCGCATCTTTGTTGCCACCATCAGGCAGTTTCGGCCGTTGTACGCTCCAACCTTCTTCAGGTGATTGGAAGAATACGAACCTGTTTATAATCAGCACCCGTTGTGCATAAAGCTCCGTATCGTGCTATCAGCGAGGGATAATATATATATATATGTGTGTGTGTGTGTGTGTGTGTGTGTGTGTGTGTGTGTGTGTGTAGGCAGCAAATTTTCTTTTAAACATGTCAGATTAAATAAATTGCAAACATTATGTTTGCTTATTTTTAATAAAATTTGTTCATACTCACGGATAATCTTTCGCGTATTACAATCAAAAGAGGTTAAAAAAAAAAAGGAGCTGTAACGTTGACAGATGTTATTTTCATTTATTTCTCAAGATACCCAAGTACTTTCAACCTCTATCCGAGATCATCTTCAGGGGTGTGAGTTATGGTAACAAATGTTACCGGAAAACTGTCTTGCTAAAATTACTGTACATCTTTTTCTGCTTCGAATATAACGGTTGACAAATTATATTTGAATATTAAATGTTCATTGTAGTAATTGTTGAAAGAGTATGTCCGTACGCACGTATGCAGTAGGAATGTCTTTGCATGGAGTAAATGTTATCAGTACACGAGAAAAAAGGAGAAAGAGAACAAAGTGCGACCTGACCTTATCTCCGGGTCGATTTGAAGTTGAAGTTACATTTTAGTTGTTTCGTCTCGCGGCTCCCATCTGACTCTGTGGTTGACGCTGACCGGGGCCTTTTATAGTATTCAGATTTTCGCACTTGCTCGCGAAATCCTCAAGTCTTGCAAGTCGCCCCCATTGGTCAAAAATCAATTTAACACCTACTTGCGAAATCTGGTTTCGACTTTTTCTTTAAGCACATGGTCAATCCTTTTTTTGTTTGGGAAAAAACAGGATTTCACACGTCGTTGTGAATTTTTGAAGAATAGTGAAGTGAAGTGAAGAAAATAGTTTATTTTAAGTGTTGGCTTGTGATGTGGCAAGATTGTTGTTTTTCAGTGTTTTACTGATAAAAAGATATTTTAGAAGGCAGTTTTTTTTTTGTTTTTTTTTTGTCGTAAAGTACCCGATATCGAGATAAAGATAGAGCGTTGATAGGATTTATTTGGATAAGTTTGTCATTTAACTGAGCAGAGTCATGCCGACTTCAAAGTTTCGTAAAGACACATGTTTTCACTCCACAGACCTTTTTTTTTCAATTTGCAATGTGTGTGTGTGTGTGTGTGTGTGTGTGTGTGTGTGTGTGTGTGTGTGTGTGTGTGTGTGTGTGTGTTTTGTTAAAAACAACCGACAAGGAAGATTTTATTAATTTTTGTTTAATTTTTCCTGTATTCTTACACGTTTTCTTTTTGCAGGAGATAAGAAATGCAAAAATGTTGCATAAACACGTTCAGCCACTTCACTGGCCATTCTCTATCTAGGACGTTATGTTTCTGTTAGAATGCTCCTTTAAAAAAAACACAGAATTACTTTGCAGTCAAACATGAAGATAAAATAACAAAATCAGAAACACAACATCATTGAGAATGGCCAGGGAAGTGGCTGTAAGCGCTTGGAAAGGTAATAATTATGGAACAATTTTACATTTTTTCTCTCCAGCAAGAATGAAACATGTTAGAAAAAATATAATCAGAAATTAATAAAATAATCTTCCTTCTTGAACCTTTTTTAACGAAACATGTTTATAATAATGATTGCTGCCAAACACATACACACACGCATATATATATATATATATATATATATATATATATATATATATATATATATATATATATATATATATAATGTGTGTGTGTGTGTGTGTGTGTCATTCGCAGGTTCGAATCCTGCCGAATGATACACATTTTCTTAATAAAAATTTATCATAAATAATCAGTCCAGTAGATATAAATATACAATACTGTTTAATTAAAAAAAGAATATCTACTTAAATATGAGTATCGATTAAAAATAATGTTCAAACAAATCATCTCAAATTGTCGGTTGTTTATAACCAAGTTTCGTTAATCTTCGTTAATTTCCGTAACATGTTTACTTTTGTTGACATTACATTTCAAAGCAGATATGGTTGTTGCGATGAATTGAAAATTGTGTTATATAGGCTTGATTGAAAGATCGTCTCGACTGGAAGTCATTCGTGGTCGAGAGGTCTAAGACGTTGTTAGATCAAATGGTAGATCCCCCTATGAGGTTAGGGGTCGCAGGTTCGAATCCTGCCGAATGTCACACATTTTCGTAATAAATATTTATCATAAATAATCAGGCCAGTATATATATATATATATAATACTGTTTAATTAAAAACGCAATATCTACTTAAATATGAGTATCGATCAAAAATAATGTTTAAACAAATCGTTTCACATGTATATATATATGTTATATCGAGTCATAAACATTTTCTATTTTGGGAAAACAATTATAATGATGAATGTATCAACTTAACTACTGATCATATGTGCCAGTTAAGAGTATTTACTTGATAAACTAAACATGTCTTAGTCTATCCACAGCCACAATTTTTTTTTCTGAATGTGTGGATTAGCTTCATTCATATGCCTCTACTTCAACAATTGTGAGAATATTTTTGTTTTGATATCATTTTACATTGCTTGACTTGCAATTCTATTATTCCGGACACCAACTATTTGTCCCTGTCTTTCTAGTCATTAACTGCAATTTTGATGTTTCGTTCTCGGCCGCCTGGGTAACTTCAAATGGAAGTCTTCTTCCTGCTGCTGTTGCATTTGATCCGAAGATCAAGATTAAATTTTGATCTTCAGATCAAATTCACGTTGTAACATGATTTATTAAACGTTGACGTTTCACAGCTTCTGTCAAAATATTCTACAGGGGGTGTTTAATCGGATGGTACTTAGAGCAAAACAAGCTTTTTAGGATTTCACAACAACAAAAAACGCTGCGTATAATATTAAATTTCTAACATGTTTATTTGCGGTATCTACAATTGTGGTTGGAAGTTCACGGAAAAAATGAGTAATTCTCAAAGAATGTTAAGGCAATTAATATTGCAGTAATCTTACGGGCCCAGAATGTGACGAAAGGGACTGTGTTACGTTGTGGTTTGGGGTCGGCTCTGCTTGTGAATGGCCTTGTATCGAACATAACTTCGCCCACTGACATTGAAATAAATTTCGCTTAAATAAATATGAACAAATGAGGAAAGGATCTCGTTGGTAAAAATTAATATGGGATTTATTTAACAAGAACATTTTTAAATACTATTTTGGTGATTTGAAAATAAAAGTTTGCAATGAAAAGTCTCTCTTTCAGGTTTTTGCTTTAGACTGCATTTTCTCTCAAGTAGCTTCAAATGATGTGAACAAAACAGAATTGCTTGTATATGTGTGTGTGAAGAAAATTGTATATGAGACGTCGCTTTTATGTTTCGTTATGTGTTTGTGGGAGTGACAGTAGTCGGTAAGGAAAGAGGACAGAAGGAGTGACTGATTTTTTACCGACTGTAAATAAGGAAAACGGAAGAAGGCGAATTAATGAAAGCAGTAAAGAAGGGAAAATGAGAGAGTAACCATTTTCATGTCGCATGGACGTGGCGTCCAGTTGACTAATGGATTTTCAGTATTTTTTTTTTTTGCATCCCCACATAAGCGGAATGCGGTACAAGGCAATTTTACTGTAGGATCTCCAAACTCTTAAGGTCGACCAAAAATATCCCGTTGACCATGTACAAGACAGGGTCAGGGCTGCTGTTGATTTTCCCCAGATGCGACTCTACCCTTCATTGGAGTCTCGTCTGGGTTCCTCCTGCAGTGAGATTATCCAATCCCTCCTTCCTCATTGATTATCCAATCCCCCCTTCCTCATTGCATGTCCCATAAATTTCAGCTGTCTATTCCTGAAGTTAAGTATCAGTTTCCTTTTCGTTTCAGTCCTCTCCTAAACCTCGTCGTTGCTAACATGTTCGGTCCATGGTATTCTCAGGATCCTTCTGTAGAATCACATTTCCGTTGCTTCTAGTCTTTCCCTCATCTTTGATGAAATTTTCCAGAATTCGCTGTCATACTGAAGGATAGACATCACATAACAATCCAGTACTCTCTTCTTTGTTTCCAACAAATTTTTCTGTTTCTCAATATTCTATTCACCTATTCAGTGAGAGCCACAGTCTGAGATGACTGGATTCTCTATGTTTAGAAAGAATTTATATGTTTCGGAGGCTCCGATGATTGATTTTTCAATAAATTTTGATTGGTTAGAAAAATGAGTAATGTATCTCTTTTGCTTACAAAGACATCCGCACGGCTATTTTTCGCGGTAAAGTTTATAAGTCAACTGTCACATGAAAAAGGGTTTTTAATTGGTGTATGGATATTATTTGTATGCTGTTTTTAATTGTTTCGTAACATGTGTGTATTGATTTTCTAAGCGCAACTTAGATGTGACTCAAGACTGAGTGTACGGGGTATCCAGTGATACCTACTACTCATTTGTAATAGATTCTGATGAGACAAGCTCGTTGACCATTACACCACCTTGACGCGCCCAAATGTACGTGTGTATGCTCGGATTTTTTAATAATTAGATATTACGAATCAGACAGTGTCTCCCTTCTTTTTTTTTTTTTTTTTAATCACTTCACCCCGAGCAAGGCACAAACGCCACTGATGTGCAGGGGGCTACATAAATGTAAAAAGATTAATTAGAAAATAGTGAGGAGTACAAACTAGTTAGAAAGGAACAATAGAAAGCTGAGATAGCAGGTGCGATGACAGATACGTAGGTGGAGAGAAAGGGAAGGTTATACAGGGGTGGGGAGAGAACTAGAGTCCAGTGGTTAGTAGATGAGCATTGACTTTGCATTTAAATTTCTGGAGGTTGTAGCCGTCAGGAAAGCAAGAATACGGGAGCGAGTTCCACAGGCGGGAAGTGCGAGAGAAGCTGCAGGAGTAGAATTGTCGTCTGCATTTGGCTAGCCTGACTGTGAATGGGTGGGACCCAGTTGCCAGTCTGGTTGCACGAGTAAACACCTGTTGAGGAGGCATCAGTGACTTAAGTTCGTCTGAGTAGAAGCCATGAAATTATTTATAGAACAGACAAAGGGAGGCCACATTTCGACGATGGGGAAGTGGCTGCAGTCGAGCCTCCAGATCAGTACCTATCACATTACAGACTCTCCTTTGGAGCCTGTCAAGAACACTGAGGAGAACGGCAGGGGCACCTGACCATAAATGGCAGCAGTACTCCATGCACGGACGGATGGTTGACTTGTATATATGCAGGATGGATTCAGGTGGAAAAAACATCCTGGATCTTTGTTAGAGACTTTGAGCATGTGTTTGTTAAAAGTCTCCCTGCGGGACACAATAACAGAGTTCATTCAGAAACTGATCATGAAACTACGGCCAGTGGGGATACAATTCGACAAAATTTCTTTACACGATCTGCTCACGATGAACACCGAATGTAAACTGCTGTAAATTAACTTTTTTCGCCTGCGAAAATCTTTTTTACATACTTCTTATCCATGTGTCGTGTTCCTTAAGGACGTAGGCGATCATGTCCTTCCACATCTCCCTATCTCTTGAAGTTCTTAACACCCCTTCTTTTTTTACTCCTCCCAAACACTGCTCCGCTATCCATCTGCTCAAGTCTATCAAGTATGTCAAACATTGCTTTAGCCTGTCTCTCCTCCCCTCTATCTGTCCCGTGAGCAACAGATTATCCAATGCCTTCTTCCTCATTGCATGTCCCATAAATTTCAGCTGTCTATTTCTGGATGTGCGTTGTGGTACAGTGGATATCGGCTCGGAACCAAAAACCGGGGAGCCGAGTTCGAATTTCAGTTGAATCCATTGTATTCACTTACGCGCAAATACCCTTGGGAAAGGTATTAATCCGTCTCTTCCTTCCAGTTATGGGTTAAATAGCAGGACAGATAGGGTTCTATAGCCTTGGTCGGCAACCAGTCTACCGCAGAAAGCAATGGCAACCTACTGCGGGATAATCTTCTGCCCAGTCAGTCATGTCACTTTCGAGACATAATCGCCCAAGCGTGTTTCACGTATGGCACTTAACTGACTGATTTCTGAAGTTAAGTATCAGTTTCCTTTTCGTTTCAGTCCTCTCCTAAACCTCGTCGTTGCTAACATGTTCGGTCCATGTTATTCTCAGGATCCTTCTGTAGAATCACATTTCCGTTGCTTCTAGTCTTTCCTTCATCTTTGATGATATTGTCCAGCATTCACTGCCGTATTGAAGAACTGACATCACATATCCATCCAGTACTCTCTTCTTTGTTTCTAGTGAAATTGTCCTGTTTCTTAATACTTTATTTAACTTCTGGAATGTTTCCTTGTGCTTTTGGATCTCAGGAATATAAATGTATAGAAACTGCTGTGACCACAAAGTGAGGGGTCAGTCTATATATTGATTGTAATATGGAATTGATCCCCCACTTTATATCCAGTATTCTTCTGTAGAACCACATTTCAGTTGCTTCAAGTCTTTCCTTCATCTTTGATGATATTGTCCAGCATTCACTGCCATGTTGAAGAACTGACATCACATAGCAATCCAGTACTCTCTTCTTTGTTTCCAACGAATTTTTTCTGTCTCTCAATACACTATTCACCTTTTAGAATACATCCTTGGCTACGCTAATACGCCTTCGTATTTTTAGATTACATTTAAGATTATATTGAATTATATCTAATACAATTATTACATTAACAATTAAATTTGTGTACAATAATACAAAATTGCTTCAATTTTATCAACGCAGGTGCTCAAACTGTTGTCCATCACAATTTACACTGCTTTGAAGCCTACAACTCATGCTTCGAGAAACATTTTTGCAGAAGTTTCTTTACATATTAATTTCTTGAAATGCATCTCTTATGTAATTTTTCAAATCAATAACACTTCTTGGTTTTCGAATATGTATTTTGTCCTTCAGTACACCATAAAAGAAGAAGTTCATTGAGGTCAAGTCAGGTTAATGTGCTGGCTACTAAATTAAATTTCGTCGGTCAATCCATTTCTCACGAAATATTTCATCAAGATACTCACGGACTGCTCTTGAATAATGTGGAGGGGCCGCATCTTGTTGGAAATAATATAACCGATTCACAAACCTATTGCACCTACTATTCACCGACTTATGGACCACCCTATTTAAAATGAAATTACTCATCAGCTTGCTGGCTCAGTGTACGCGCCTTGTTTGAAAACTGAAAGGCCTATTTGCTGACAACCAAGAATTTCTTTTTTTCCGCTTTTTTTTTTTATTTCTGGACTAATTTTTTGTAATGACTAAAGATTTAGGAACGAGTAATAAAACCCTACACCCGACTCTTACCCTCAAATAAGTTTAGAAGACAAAGTCAAATGATCCATGTTAATCCACTTAGTTTAATATATTTATTGCGTTATCCACTGGTTCAAACCTTAGCCTATTTAATTTATTTTAACTACCGTATTTTCCGGATTACATGATGCTGCGACTTGTAACATTATATAATATTATTATAATATTATTATAATATTGGAAAGACATTTCTAAGAAAAGGTAGTCATTCTCATGCAAGAACACATTCATGACGAGTCCCTCACATAGTGGCTCCAAGTATTGTTTACATTAATCACTCGTCCGATTTTGTTTGTATGGCAATGACATACTAGTTGGTGATTAGTAAATATACTATACATTTTTCATTGTCCAATGGGGGTTTCACTTTTATAAAAATAAATTTAAAAAATTAAACATATAAAAAAATAAAACAATAAAAACAATTTATTCATCCTCAAATCCCCCAAAACTCGTCACTACTGGATTCATGTAAAAACTCTAAACTATCATCTGCAAAGTCATCACTACTGTCAGTTATGTACATTAAATGATCATCACTCCCATTCATGTCATTGTGGTAACTGATAGATTCGTCTTTGAAGACGCACACGTATTTCTCGGGGTATTTTTTAGGGAAAAAATTGCGTCTTGTAAGCCGGAAAAAAACGTCAATTAATATTTTTATTACTTTTAAGAAGTTTACTTGCAGTGAGCATCGGCTACGCTTGTGAAATAACCTTGTGCCTAACATAACCGAGCGTACCACATTTAAAGAATTAGAAAGTTGAACAAACATTAAAAGAAGGATAAGAGTCTCGTTTCTATTATTGAGTGTAAGATTTATTTAACAAGAATTAACATCAATTTCTGTTATTTATTGTTTGAAAATTCTTCATAAAGCTTTCCTTGAATATGTGTATTTTAGAGTTCAGTTTAAATTTTTGCTCTGTCTACAGTTGTAGTAGGCGAAATGATATATGTTTCTCTTTCTTTTCTTTTTTTGCCGACAAGTGAATGAGGAAAAAGGAGAATCAAGCAATGCAGTGTGAAAGAGATAGTAAGAGAGTGAGGAAATGCATGTTGTTTGGACTTGGCTTCTAGTCAGACGATAAGTAACACTCAGTGATGTTCTCTCTTTCTTTGTTGTCAGTACATGTGGAAGAAGGTCAGAGAGTATGCAAATGCAAGTCGCCTGTCCGATTGACGACTTGGGGCTCTCCGTGATGTTCTTTATTTATTTATTGTCTGAAACATGAGAAAAAAGGAAAATCATTGCATGCAGGGCAATAGAGAGAGAGCCAGAGAGAGAATGCGGAGTAAGAAAATGCTGGTCAACCATAACTGGTGTTTGGTGGACGACTCGTGGACCTCTGCCAAGAAAGGCAAAAATCATGAGTATTTATATATTTGTAGAAAATAGAATTGGATCAACTTTTAAGATTTTTTCATTGCTATTGAATGATTAATAAATGAGAGATTATATCTATTTTGTTTTCAAAGACGTTCGCACATGGTAAAATTCTGTGAATCAACTGTTTTATAAAAAAAACTTTTTTCTTTTGGTGAATGAATAAATCTATATGCTTTTTTTTATTGGCTCATAAAAAAGGATAGGTGTGTGTAAGCTTGGATTTTCTATGAAATCAAATATTACGAAACCCGACATAGTCAGCTCCCCATTTAGATTAAATAAATAATTTTTCTTTAGATTTCTTTTTATCAGTCTCCTACCTACAATAAAACTTTGTCTCTATTTCTGAGATGAGATATTGTAATTATTTACACTATTTACTGTTGTCCCTATATTTGTTACCATCATGGCCGTATCTGACTACCGGGCACACCGGGCTCGGGTCCGGGTCGATCCGTGCAATCATAGTGAAAATCCAGACAAGGAAAAATGTCTTCGTCAGAAATCAAACTAAATAATTCACGAAGAAAGAAAGAAAGAAAGAAAGAAAGAAAGAAAGAAAAACGAAAAAAAAACATCCGAATGAACGCAGTAAAAATCTGTTTATTTATTAATTTTGGGAGAAAAGACTGTTTATACTCAGAAGGTCCGAACCCGATTTCCTGCTTTCGTTCTTGTTCCGTGCCTAATTTCCATTGGAATAGCCGAAAAAATCCGCAAAAATCATAGTTTCTGGAAACGGATGACACTGATGACGTCATCACATTGTCAACTAATAAATCCGGGCAATTTTCTCTGTGCCCGGTATTTTTTTAGCATCAGCTACGGCCCTGGTTACCATAGTGTTCTCAGTAACACATGACTCAGTGAATAAAAGCGTTGATTGTATCTAGTGACTTGACTCAAAGAGTTGTGAGTTGATCTATAGCAGAGGTGAACAAAATCCTTAGAGAGTTTAGTTAAAGGGAAATAACTGATACTAAGACATCATAGAACTAAAACAGTAGACCCAGGTGAACGAAAAAGGGGTTCAGTTTGAAATTCCAATCACTTGAAGAAAATAGAAGCATACAACGGCCGAAACGTTGTAATAATGGCAACAAAGATGAGGAAAACAGTCCGAACAGTATAAATAGTGCAAATAATAAGACTTTAAAGTATTTATCATTTCATTCACTGGTTCCATCAAGCTTCTTTGAGGTGGTTTCATTCCTCAACAGCGTAAGGATCGCCATTATCTTGGTAGAAACTTTGTACGTCACACAAATTGGAAGATAGCAATGCGGTAAACTGATGTTGCTACAATTCAGCCAAGGGGAAAGTTCTGAAACTCTAGAAAATTCCAAATTTCAACAGCTAACAAGGCTTGAATACTGACCACAGTCAGAAAATTCAGAGGTAAGTCAGATTTTAACATTACTAAATTTAGCAAATGTCTGTGCGCTGTGGTGCAGTGGATATCGGCTTAAAATGAGAAATCGGAAAGCCGCGTTCGAATTCCGGTTGAATTCGTTGCATACGCAAATACCCTTAAAAAAGGCTTTAATCCATCTATTCTCCCTCCGTGCATTGTGGCGCAGTAGATATTGGCTCGGAACGAGAAATCGGGGTACTAAGTTCGAATTCCAGTTGAATTCATTGCATTCACTTACGCGCAAATACCCTTGGCAAAAGTATTAATCTGTCTCTTCCCGCCAGTTACGGGTTAAATAACAGGACAGATTGGGTTCTATAGCCTTGGCTGGCAACCAGTTTACCGCAAAAAATAATAGCAACCTACTGCCTACTCACTCATGTCTCTTTCAAGACATGATCGCCCGAGCGTGTCCCACGTATGGCACTTAAATGACTGACTGAATCCTCCCTCCAGCTATGATTTATATATCAGGACTCTTTGGGTTATATAAACTTGGTTGACAACAAGTCTACCTCACCCGGAGTATAAAAAGGTCTGCGTAGGGTCACAGAAGCATCGATGACTCCTCGATGGGTAGTCGGTGGCCTATGCTCTACTGGGAGCGATGGGGCTTGGTAAAGTTTTAGCAAACGAGGCACTTGCGGTAACAATAGATTGAAAGATTACCGTTAAACAGAAAAAGTCGGGTTGTTCAATTTGATTTGGGGAGGAGAAATGCAACTTTGTCCCTTTTCCTTGTTTGAATTTTTTAGGTGCATGGTTGTCAGCAACTCCGAATTGGATATAAGAAAATGTGACACCAAAATCCGAAGTCGCAGTAGAATAGCAAAAGATGGCTTCCAATAACAAAGCAAAATACTCAGAAACAACAGGAATATTTCGTTAGAAACGACAAAAAGCAAGCCTCAACTTTCTTACAGTTGTGTTTCAGCCTTTTTGAAACTGAGTCTGAGTTTTGAGTTTGAGTTTTGTTTAACGGCATATCAACCTCTGTGGGTTATTTAATGCCAAAAAGGTAGGGTTTTAAGGTTGTTTTTTGTTTTTGTTGTTTTTTTTTTGTTTTTTTTTTTTAATGTTCGGTTATCATGAGAAGGTTGATTTAGTCAGATTTTAAGGAATTTTTTTTATTCTTTTTTATTTTAGAAAAATGAAAATGTCTTTTAGTTTTGTATTCAAAAAGGTTTTGCTGAGAATAATATTTTTCCTTCAAAAATGTGTTATGGTAATAATATTCTTCCTTCAAAAATATATATTGTTCTATGAAAGTCTATTTTTATGTATATATTTCTATAAAAGTGTATTTTTATATTTTCATAGTGTTTGACCCCTTTTGTGGGGGATTAACTATTTACCCATAACTGGAACCCTTACAGGTGCTACCACTCCGGGTCAGGGTGGATCTGTGAATAATAGCAATTAAGAGGAGTTTCCATGCTCTTCACAGTCAGAAGCCTTGCTGCCGGATGCAGTTTACCGTCATGCCCAGGACCGCATTTTGAAACTGAATATTTACAATTACGTCCGCATGCTCGGTATTAAAGATGATCCCTCCGAACTGAATTAGTCACAGAGCTATTACTTAACTGGTCGTAAACGTGGGTACTGCCATCATCCATATCATTCTGAAGTTACGTATTTATGCACTGTAGAGGATGCTAACGAAAAGGAAAAATTCACTTAACATCAGGAAGGGAGAGCTGAAGTGTTTCGGACACATATGTGCGTTGTGGTGCATTGGATATCGGCTCGGAACGAGAAATCGGGGAGCCGAGTTCGAATTCCAGCTGAATTCATTGCATTCACTTACGCGCAAATACCCTTGGGAAAGGTATTTAGTTATGGGTTAAATAACAGTACAGATTGGGTTCTATAGCCTTGGTCGGCAACCAGTCTACCGCAGAAAGCAATGGCAACATACTGCAGGATAATCTTCTGCCCAGTCAGTCATGTCTCTTTCGACAGATGATCGCCCAAGTGTGTATCACGTAGAGCACTTAACTGACTGATTCAGAAAGGAGGGCTTGGGGAATTTAATACTCACGAGACGGATAGAAGAAAAGTGAAACAGGGGAAAGCAACGCGTGGCAGACTTGATGGGTATGAACAAGTGAATAGCGAAGCAGGGTTTGGAAGAGATTCTTCTTTTTCTTCTTTCAGGGCGTAGGCGTTCATGGCCTTCCACGTTTCTCTATCCCTGGTGGCTCTTAGCACGCGTTCTCCTGTAACACTACGCAACCCCCGTTCTGTCACCCACCAGCTCAAGCCCTTCAAGTATGTTATCAGCTACTTTCCCCTGTCTCTTTTCCCCTCTATCTGACCTGTTTGTATCAGGTTCTCCAAGCCCTCCTTCCTCATTGCATGTCTCAGGAACTTTAGTTGTTTCATCCTGATGCTCGATATTAATTTCCTTTTCGTTTCCATCCTTTTCAAAACTTCATCATTGCTCACATGCTCCATATTATCAGCAGAATCCTTCTGTAGAACGACATTTCAGTTGCTTCAAGTTTTTCCTTCATCTCTGATGATATTGTCCAACATTCACTGCCATATTGAGATACCAAGTGAAAAAGTGTTAAAAGCGACAAGGGATAGGGGTAAGTGGAGGTTCATGATTGTCTACGTCCTGAAAGGACACGGAATATAACGAAGTAGAAGAAGCAAACTTTATTTTCTGTCTTTGATACAAAATTCCGTGAACTTTTAAAGAAAGACATTTTACCACCAAGGGATATTTCCTTATTTTGCTACACAACACAACTTCCTGTCTTGTGTAGCACAAAGTAAATGTTGTCTTTATCTATCCCGATCCCTGCTCTATAAACCATTTACACAAGCACGTTTTCCTTCTTCTATGTGCCATGTCCCTTTAAGACGTGGGAGATCATGGCTTTCCACAATTTCCTGTTCTTTGTAGCTTTTGATAATTTTTCTCTTTTTTATCACTCCTAAACCTTGTTTTACCAACCATTTACACAAGCTCATTTTTATTCTTCTATATGGCATGCTCCTTCAAGATGTGGGAAATCATGGCTCTCCACAATTGATTATTCTTTGCATCTCCTGATAAATTTTCTCTTTTTTTTATCTCTCCTATGTGCTTCTGGTGCAGTAGATATCGGCTTGGAACGAAAAATCGTGTAGCTGATTTCGAATTTCAATCGAATTCGTTGCATTCACTCACGCGCAAATATCTTTAGGAAAGTATTAATCCGTCTCTTCCCTCCAGTTATGGGTTAAATAACAGGACAGATTGGGTTTTATAGCCTTGTCTGGCAACCAGTCTACCGCAGAAAGCAATGGCTACCTACTGCGGGATAATCTTCGGCCCAGTCAGTCATGTCTCTTTCGAGATATGATCGCCCAAAGCGTGTATCACGTATGGCACTTAACTGACTTACTGAATCCCTTTTCTATCAACCATTTACACAAGCTCGTTTTTCTTTTTCTATATGCCATGTCTCTTCCGCATGTGGGAGATCATGGCTTTCCACCATTCGCTTTCCTTTGTAGCTCTTAATAAATATTGTCTTCTGCTATATTTTCGGTGAATTAACTTTGACATCAAAGAACTGTTATGATTCGAAAAGCCTCCTACCTATACACCAGATGGGAAATCGGTAGCCAAACAAGACATAGGTTGCTCAACACTTGAGCAAGAGATCTTCGCAAGTGATTTAACAGGAAAAGGAATTGTGAATTGATTTTTCGTTTTATGCTTTTCATCAGTCAGTCTCGGGAGACTTCGCAGTTGCGTTCTGGATGATGTTTCAGACACAGTGTCTAGTGTGCTGCTCCCCGTGTTTCCAGTGCACAAAGCCCGGGTGGATAGAAATGGAGGGGTAGGTTCCCGCTCTCATCGACGTTGAAATCGTCCAATGAAAAAGCAGTTGCTGATACGCAGAATTCCAGACTCGTCGCAGGAGTTGCCATGATATTACTGAATACGGCCACGAACTGCCTTGGGCAAATTCTTACATTTGCCTTGATAAAGTGCATCAGAAACAGTTCTTCTCTCTATCTGTCTCTGTCTCTCCCTCTCTCTCTCTCTCTCTCTCTCTCTCTCTCTCTCTCTCTCATATATATATATATATATTAGTCTGTTAATATCTATCTATCTATGATTCGGTTCATATATCAGTCTTGTTATACCTTTCTCACCATATTTCAATCTATCTGTCTGCTATATATATATATATATATATATATATATATAAAGAAAGAAAGAAAGAAAGAAAGAAAGAAAGAAAAGAAGAACAGCTTTGTTTACCGACACGTTTCTGATGCACTTTCTCAAGTCATATGTAAGAATTTCTCTTAGACATTTCATGGGCGTATATATATATAAATATTTGTGTGTGTGTGTGTGTGTGTGTGTGTGTGTGTGTGTGTGTGTGTGTGGTGCAGATAGATAGATAGATAGATAGATAGATAGATAGATAGATAGAAATGTGCTGAGATAAATATGGCAAGACTAAGATATGAACAGAATGATAGATTTGAACAGACTAATATATATATATATATATATATATATATATATATATATATATATATATATGGGCAGCAATATTTCTTTCAAACATCTTTCATTAAATATGGCCGACAAGGAAGATTTAATTAATTTTTTAATACGTTTCTCCAGAATCCTAAAATTTTCCGTGTTGTAGGAGTTAAGAAATATAAAAAAGTTTCTATAATTTTTATTGTCCCAAGCACTTTTTGACACCTCTATAGCTATTTGCAAGGATGTTTTGGTCACTGATGTTATTGACTGTTAGTTACCAATTTATTTCTATTTTGTTTTATGTATACATATGTGTGTCTGTTTGTTTGTATAGATAGATAGATAGATAGATAGATAGATAGATAGATAGATAGATAGATAGATAGATAGATAGATAGATAGATAGAATTTTTCTCGAAGGGGAAAATCTTTTCCCATGTTTTTAATTTCTTTTTATAATTTTAAATTTTTTTTTACATTTATATGAATACTAGCAACATAGCCCGGCGTTGCTCGAGTGTAATGAAAGCTTTAAAACTAATCCATAGTCCTGAAACTAGGACTCTTTGGACGTTGGCACGAAAGACTAAAAAGCAATAGTTGTTTCCAGTTAAAGCGAAACCGTAGACTGAAAGAAAAATGAACGGATGTAAGTCAAATTTTGATTTCCTGGTATCGATATCAAATAAGTTTTTTCGTCGTAAACTGAATTTCGAAGGCTAAATAAGTCCTCTGAGTAAATGGTATCATGGACGAAGAACTACAATTATACTTACTTAGAGCAAAACCCGAATCAAAAACTAAAATAAAAGGGCTGAAAAAAATAGACATACAGGCAGATAAACAGACACACACACAAACATCTTGCCTTTTATATATATATATATATATATATATATATATTATCGATTTTCTGCACTATTGTAAGAACTGCAACCTTAAAACTACTGAATATCGTTTCTTATGTGTTTGTCTATGAGTGTATCAAATTTGATTAAATTTGACCACTCCTTCTATAACCCAATTTTTCGATTATCGATATTTATCGGTGGTAACTACACTGCGCGCCAGAATTATATGCAAATCGATTTTTTTGTTCTAACTCCGATAGCTTTTAATAAAAATTAGTGAAACTTGGCACATTATATGGCAATACTAACACATGTGCAGATCTAAAATTCTAAGCTAATCATGCAATAGTAAACAAATGGTAACCATTTTGGTGACTTTCAGCCGTTTCATCGTGCCAACTTTATATGCAAGATGGGACGTAAAGGTGCTTTGAGTCAAGCTGAGAAGTCTAAAATTGCCCAAAGGGCTTGTAATAAGATATCTACCTTAAAAATAGCCAAAGAATTGACCCGTGATCATTGTACAATTAAAAAGTTTGTTACTAACCCCGAACTTTGCAACAGACGTTATGACAAAGGGAAAATTCATAAGAAAGCACCTGTGTCGCATCGAGCCATGAGCAGGATCAAGAGAGAAGTCCACTGTAACCCTCTTGAAACTAGCAAAATTTTTTGAAAATGCTGGTGTTCCTGATGTGCCCAAATCAACTCGATGCCGTATCCTGAGGACGGTTGCAAAATGTGGAACGCCAGAGATTCGCTCTCCATTAAAGGATGTCCACAAGAAAAAGAGGACAGAGTAGGCAATAAATCACATGAAGGTAAATTTTCAAACTATTTTGTTCACCGATGAGTGTCGAGCGACCCTAGATGGGCCCGATGGGTAGAGGAAAGAATGGTACTGTAATGAGGGTCCAATTCCCCACCGGATTAGGCGTCAACAAGGAGGTGGTGGTGTGATGTTTTGGGCTGCAATCATTGGTAATGAGCTGGTAGGACCATTCAGAGTCGCAGATAGAGTGAAAATGACCGCCAAACTCTACATTGATTTCATTAATGAACACCTCCAATCCTTATACAAGAAGAAGAATTTGTCATTCCGGAAAAAGATGGTATTCATGCATGATAATGCACCGTCTCATGCTGCAAGGATAACCACTGAATATTTGGAGAGTGTTTTTGCCGGACATGGGAAAATAATGCAATGGCCAGCCTGTTCTCCAGATTTAAATCCCATCGAAAATCTGTGGAGTATCTTGAAAAGGAAGATTTACTCCGGAGGAAGGTAGTACACCTCCAAGGATGACCTCTGGAATGCCATTCTGACTGCTGCCAAAGAAATTTCATCAGATGAAATCAAAAGTTTGACATCTTCAATTGACCAAAGGCTTTTTTCTCTTGTTAATAAAAATGGCAATTATATACAATATTGATTGTACTATGAAACTATTTTGAAGAGGTTTGTTCTGTATTATTGTTGTTCTCAAATTACATATTCCGAAAATAATCAATGTTTTAATTTTCTGTCACCATTTCACTTTAGCAATGATTTGCATATAAAGTTGGCACGCTGAAACAGGCTGCAAGTCACCAAACAGGCTGCCGTTTGTTTACTATTGCGCAGATTAGCTTAGAATTTTAGATTTGCGCATGTTTTAGTATTGTCATATAACGTGCCAAGTTTCACTAATTTTTATTAAAAGCTATCGGAGTTAGAACAAAAAAATCGATTTGCATATAATTCTGGCACGCAGTGTAGACACAAAACTTAGCTAAGAACACTCGCAGACGCTTATAGTACAACTGTGTAAATTTTCAAGAAAATCAGTGCAGCCGTTTCGGAGTCTATATGTAACGGACACACACACACACACACACACAGAAACAAAGTTCCATTTATAAATAAGTTTAGATAAAAGAATTCAAAATGGCGAATACAAATAGGTGTGTGTGAGAATGTGTTCACCTCACTGAGAGCATGAGACTGTATGAACGTGAACCAGTTTTTTACTCAATTTGGCCGCATGAATAAGATCACCGTCATTAGGCAGCATCGAGCCTGGTTACTATTTAGACGGGGTTATATCACGTATCGTCAGCTTAAGAAGACAAAAGGAATTCGTCATTCTAGGAAGGGAGAACATCGAAAAGGGAGACAACTCTGATTTCAAATCGCTTTCGTTAGAAAAAGAGAAAGTGCACAGAACTGTTAACCTAATATCAATCATCCTAACTAGCAGTGAATGCTGGACAATTTCCTCGCAGATGAAGAGGTGACTCAAGGCGGTGGAAATGTGGATCTACAGGAGGACGCTGAGTATACCATGGACCGAACATGTGAGTGAGAAACGACGAAATTTTAGAGAAAATGGACACAATAAGGACACATACTTAACATCAGGAAGAGACAGTTGATATTTCTAGGGCACATAATGAGGAAAGAGGTTTTGGAAAAGTTGATACTCACAGGGCAGATTGAAGGCAACCAGGATTCATGCCATACTTTAAATATGACCTGTTAATTTTTAAAACTCGCTTCTTTAAACAGTAATGTTCACACTGTAAAAGACACAAAAGCAATTTCAGTTAGAGGTTTAAAAAATAAAAGATACAGTTTATGGATATATGTAGTGAAGGCAACGGTTTACCTTGTACAGGTTTTAATGGTCAGGGAAGGCTCCTCTTTTACGTTAAGACACAGTTTGTACAGATAGTAGAGGAAAATAACGGTTAATCCTACATTTGAACAGGTTAAGATTGCTGTAATCGGGGGAAAATCCTCTTGGAAGTCAGTTCCACAAAGGAGTAGTTCGTGGGAAACAACTACTCGAGTGGAACTTACATTTCACTTATGAAAAACGAAAAGAATGCGGATGGTTCGCTATAATGTGTGTGGCATGACTGGTTTTAGTCGTGAAGGTAGGAAATAAGTAATGTACTTCGTCTGATGTTGGAAATTATACAAATGTAACGGGTCTCCTCATTGGATGATGATTCCACCACATTGTTTTAAAACAATCCTGCTGATTGGCTGAGTTGGGCCGACCTCGTTTTGAACTTTTGGCGGGCTTAGAACGGAGGGGAACATTTCCGGGCTCTTTGGTTAGCCGGCTCCGACAGGGCACGGTCGCATTTTAGCACCGCTCCTATCTTTTACGTTACCGCGGGGCCTACAATAGGCACCCTCATGTCTCTATTACACGAGACAGTTATACCTAAATCAAGGTATTTTCATTATGCCTTATCATTTTATTCAGAGAGACTTTCTCCAAATCCATCGTACCTTTTGAGGTATCCTTTTTGGGCAATTGCCTTACTTGTTCGAGAAAACTTCTCAAAGAATTCATCATGGCGAGTACATCGACCCCCCTTCGACCGAATGGAAACTGCTGTAGGAATCAGACCTCAGAAGCTTAATTCCTGATCGTCGCGGAATTTGCAGCTCCATACGTAAACTTCAACCCCTTCCAAGACGAGGCCGAACCCCCCTCAAGTCTTCGGCAGGAAGCTAACTACCGCCTCGAAAAGAGACTATACCAAGCTAAGCAGTAGCTGCAAAATCAACTTATTTTGCAAGACCAATAAACTCGTTGTTAAAACCCAGGTATGTCTTGTTATGTTTGTTGGTTTCCATCCACTGCTTGAGCTCAGATCTATGTGTGAATAATTTCTCACACTGAACACATTCTCTTTCATCTTTATGTGTTTAGAAATTTTAACTAGATTTTTTTTTTCCAAAAAAAAGTGTCCTTTTTGTTCCTATTTTTATTAAAACTTTATCACGAAACGAAATGTTTAATATAAAAAAAAAAAAACGAGAGTGTGTGTGCATTAGTTAGGACGAGTTCGTGCATGCATGATAGAAAATATTTCTCGGTTGCCATGAAACAAGGGACGTCACTTTAAAATGACAGTCTGAAATCCGACGATTGGCTTTTCGGTGACTGATTGGCTTTTTGTTCCTCTCCCCTTCTCTCTTCCTCTTCGCTCTCTTCCTGACTCTCTCTCTCTCTTACATTTAAGCAACAAGGCGATTCGATTATTAATGTTAGCCAATAGAGATCAGCTTTCACGAGGGAAGATTATCTTTCTAATGCCAACAAGATCAAGGTAGGATTAACAAGGTGACCGTGATTTCATTAAAACACGCATGTGCCCATGGACTCCAGTTCAAGTGGTGACGTAAAAATTAATAACACTTCCAAATAAGTCGTATGCTCTCACAAAGAAAACAGACACACATATTTATACGCAAAAAGTTGAAATTCATATTAAATCATTTTCTTTTCTTCTTTTCTTTAATGCAATTTTACTCTAATTATTATAAAATTTTAAATAAATAAAAATAGAGAGCTCAGTGGATAGTATCCAAAGCAATATGATATATAGAGAAGGAAAATCAGCACATAATTAAATGGTTATGAATCCAGAATTTATTTCGGCAGTTGTAAAAATTACAAACTACATTTTCATAGAAATATGTTGAGATGGATATGACAAGGCTGAGATATGAACAGAATGATAAATCGGGAGACATGAACTGACTACTATATATATATATATATATATATAGAAAATTATTTTCTGCCTCGATACACCATATATATATATATGTATATATATATATATATATGTATATATATATATATATATATATATATATGGTGTATCGAGGCAGAAAATAATTTTCTAAACATATACTGTTAAATATAAGAGACAATGAATGTCTATTATGTTTAATCATGAGCCGTTCTAAAATGTAGGTAATATCAGACAGATTTGGGTCAACAATACGGTGATCCTTACTCATACACATAGTAAGAGGAACCTTCAGATATTGGAGGCCATGTACATCAAATCTAAACAACCAACACTTAATAAAATCACCTTTAAATTCGGACATAACACGTTACATTGCATTTGAATACATGGTTTTGTTGTCATTTCGCGCTATCACACGGTCTGGCGTCATAGAACCGCATTGCAAATATGCGAACTGCGTTTATTGTTTTTGGTTACTATTGCCGTTGCCTAGCAGAGTTTTATGTCAACACAAAATAAAACCGTCGGTGATAGTGGATGTTATTGTATTACCGTCTAAATAACCTCTCTGAAGATGGCTCATGTGAGCCGAAAGATTAGAAGCAAATTAATAAATATTATCTAAATGTTGGAGAATTTTTGTCTTTATTTTCAACTGAAATTAAAATCAAAATACGACGTTTAGAACGGCTCATGATTAAATATATATATATATATGTGTGTGTGTGTGTGTGTGTGTGTGAGCGCGCGCGCGCGTGTGCATGTAGGCAGCAAATTTTTTTTAGACATGTCAGATTAAATAAATTGCAAACATTGGGTCTGGTTATTTTTAATAAAATTCGTTCATTCTCCAGGATAATCTTTCCCGTATTATAATTAAAAGATGCCTGAAATGAGCTGTAAAGTTATAAGCTAGCAATTTGTCAACCGTTATATTTGAAGCAGAAAAAAATTTACAGTAATTTCTACCAACACAGTTTTGCGGTTATTTTTTGTTACCATGACTCACACCCCTGAAGATGAGCTTGGAAAGAGATTGAAAGTACTTGGAAACATTGAGAAATGAATGATAATAATATCTGTCAACGTTACAGCTCATTTCTGACATCTTTCAATTATAATACGCGAAAGATTATCCGTAAGTATGAACGGATTTTAAGCAGACACAACGTTTGCAATTTATTTAATCTGACACACACACACACACACACACACATATATATATATATATATATATATATATATATATATAAAGGAAAAAAACAACACATCATTTGAAGTGGTTATAAACTTTAATTTAGTTTGACGAGTAAGTTTTTTTTTTCACTTATCTCTTCAGACTGTTGAATTTGGTCAGTAACCATTCTTTCAGATCAATCAATCAATAAAGTGCCATACGTGATACACGCATTGGGCGATCCTGTCTCGAAAGAGACATGACTGACTGGGCAGAAGATTATCAAGCAGTAGGTTGCCATTCCTTTCTGCGGTAGACTGGTTGCCAGCCAAGGCTATAGGACCCAACCTTTCCTATTATGTAATCCATAACTGGGGGAAAGAGACGGATTAATACCTTTCCCAAGGGTATTTGTGCGTAAGTGAATGCAAGGAATTCAACCGGAATTCGAACTCGGATCCTGAAATTGCCGTTCCGAGTCGATATCCACTGCACCACAACACACATATCTTTCATTAAAAAAAAGAAATATATATATATGTGAATGTGTTTGTGTGTGTGTGTGTGAGAGAGAGAGAGAGTGAGTGAGTGAGTGAGTGAGTGAGTGAGTGAGTGAGTGAGTTAAGAAATATGAACATTATCCATGATTTTTATTGTCTAAGGAACTTTCCGACAATTCTATTGCAATTTTCTAAAGTATTTTTTGGCTCTGATGTTGTTATTGACTGTTACGTAGTAATTTATTTGTGTGTTGTTTTTATATACATGTTTTTGTCTGTGGATATATATATCTGTGCGTGTGCATAGATAGATAGATAGATAGATAGATAGATAGATAGATAGATAGATAGATATGAACAGACTGCATAGATAGATAGATAGATAGATAGAAGGAAAAAAGAAAGAAAGAAAGAAATTGATTAAAAATATATTAACAGACTAAAATATATTTTATATTTATATTTGCGCGCGCGCGCGTGTGTGTGTGTGTGTGTGTGTGTGTGTGTGTGTGTGTGTGTGTGTGTGTGTGTGTGTGTGCAAAGAGAGACAACAAAAAGGAGATGGTTGTTTACAAACTGCAAAAGAAAGTTGATCACTGGTGCTGATAGGATATTAGAATCAATGGTTGGCGTTCGTGCCCAGGCACAATTTTTTTTTTTTTCGAATGCTAATTTTAAATTCAAGTATGGCTTACCAACTTACATAATTGGCGCAACGCATTCTTCCTTTCACCACATATATCATTTATGACAGACTGAGCTAAGCTTTCTTTCTTTCTTTCTTTCTTTCTTTCTTTCTTTCCGAATCTGCACATATCTATCTATCTATATATCTATCTATCTATCTATCTATCTATCTATCTATCTATCTATCACTATATATATATATAAATTCTAAGTATATATTTCGATGTATATATAGTAGGGTTACAGCTTTTCAGTAATCCTATGTCATTGTCTTATAAATCGTTGATCTTTTGTTCAAAATTAATGAAACACTCATTAATTTATTTCTGTTCTTGAATAAGATCACCCTCCCCCTAACCGAGCAATCTCTGTGCCAATATCTCTTTGATAGGCATAAATCTCTCTTTTATACAGGTTTCATAGAAATGAATGATAAAGTATTATTGTAAAGTTTTTTATTTTTTATATAATTTATCATGTAATATTTTTTCTTTTCAAAATTTAAATTATATACAAATTATCCAAATGTTTTCTTTTTTCCTAGTATTTTGGTTGTATTTCTAGCCATTATCAAGGATGAATTTAACAAAACATTATTAATAAAAGAGAAAAAACTAACATTTAATTATATCAACTATGAACACGGCAACAATGTGCTTACCGTCTTCGGAATATAAAACATACACATGACTTTACACACATGCATAAACATAATGCATATTCAGTTACACGTTAAATAAAATTCATTTTTATAATGGCTAAAAGTATAGCCGAAAGCGCTCGGAAAAATATAACATTTGGACAATTTTTATATAATTTATGTTCTGAAAAAAGATCATATGATTCCATGAAAAATTATGCAAAAAATAACCATAATTCGTCTGTCACTATCATTTTTAATGAAATCTTTATATATATATATATATATATATATATATATATATATATATATATATATATATATAACAATTTAACGATGTATATATTAAACGATAGATAGATAGATAGATAGATAGATAGATAGATAGATAGATAGATAGATAGATTGAAATCCGATAAGATAAATAGAATATGTAAAAAAACAGGTAGGAAAAAGTGTCTTTAATATAGCATTTCAATTTAATAAGCATTTTCTTCATCGTTAAAAAAGCTCTGAAGAAGCTTTTAAATCACTTTCCTTAATTGTTCTTTACTTATTTTATTCATATATATATATAGAGAGAGAGAGATACGGAGCAAAAGCGATGGACTGGATATTTGCACCCTTACAACCAAGAAGCAAATGACCAAAGTCGTCGGTGCGCATTCCGGATTCGCGCAGATGTTCCGGTTGAAAACAAAAAATTAATTAAATATTAAATTCCCAGTTCGCGAGCCTACGCGACTTTTATTTATCAGCCAATGGGAAGCCCAGAATCAAATACGGATATGAATTCCCAAATGATCTGCTGCGATCCAAAAGGTCGAAATAAACAGAAAGCATCGCCAGACAGACAGACCGACCCACACAGACTAACTCGAGACAGACGAGTAATTAGTATCTCCGTTGACCAAGTCAAGTGGCTTACTATGCTCGTCGCCTTCACCTCTCTTTTCCTTCTTCGCTGTCTCAAAATTACTTACTGACCTAAGGAGCGGATACAGCAAAGACATTCCTTACTTACAACGCTCCCACATTCCTAAGCATTAATTCTCTTTTCAGCATTTTATTGCCATGAACATTTTAACGTCCGTTGGACCTATACTTCTAGTATTACTTTAATTGTAAAAACCTTAATTGATATGTATATATATAAAATGTTATTTTTCAACTCAATTTGCTTTTCTTGATTTATAATCATTTTATGGCTTATAGTGGGCTATCTACAACAAGGCCAAAGTCCGTCAATCTTCAACAATACACAACTATCCTTCACTAGAACGGACTCTCCACCATAAGCTCCACCATATATATATATATATATATATATATATATATATATATATATATATATTCAGATACTTTAATCCAGGCGGAAAAAGCAGGAAGGTAAATTCCAAAAACCCGATCCTAATTAATATTAAAATGTTATTTTAATATTAAAAAATGATACAGGAAGAGAGCTCCATGTAATAAAATATTACAGAGCAAATATAAATTAAATAGGATTAATTCAATGCTGAGGTGATATGTTATCCCCTGTGGGAATTTCATATCGAAATGGTCATTCAACATCCTTGAATTAATCCTAGTTAATTTATATATATATATATATATGGCCCTTATTTTTTCAAACATCTTTCATTAAATACGACCGCCGACAAAGGGGATTTAATTAATTTTATTAAGTTTTTTAGCGTCCTTGCATTTTTCTGTTTTGTAAGAATTAAGGAATATAAAAATTATCCATAATTTCTATTGTCCCAAGTGCTTTCGGCCACCTCTATTTTGAACACAAATATTAGTTACTATGTAATAGTCAAAACATAAGAAAAAATTCATTTAGAGTGTTTTTCGTTCTATCATTTTGTACGTAGGAATCCCACACCGTAATAGTAGAGGTTCTGCCTGCAATAATGAAATGATGTAAGATTCAGCGGATGATCTTGTGATTAAGGCAATCAAAAAACGAAAACCAAGAGTCTCTATATTCATTTAGATAAATAATATATATATATATATATATATATATATATATATATATAGTTAAATAAACTGACTATATTTTTGCACACACACACACACACACACACACACACACACACACACACACACACATATATATATATATATAAATTATGTTTTAGAACATGTACATAATTTCTTCTATATATGTCCTCTTCTCTACAATCATATGGCTGTTTCAGTGTTTGGATTTAAACACCTCTTCGGGGGAAATAAAGGTTGGAATCATTCTCTGTTTATATTTGGTTCGTTGTTGTCGTGGGGGTTGGTTGGGGTTATTGGTAATTAAGTGAATGTCTCGTTTTGATGTTAGACTTTTGAGGAATTTGGTGTGTAAGTGTGAAATTGTTGATTAATGGTATTATCTGTTGGAATGTATGTTTTATCTTTTTATCGGTTGGGTATATCTTTTGGTTAGGATTTCTAAGAGGGCATTGTTGAGTGGTCATTTTTATGGTTGGCTATCGTTTAATTGGTTGATGTATGCTGTTCGTGGACCTAATTCATGTATTTACTTTGATCCTGTGTCTAGGTTTTCATAGACGTGATAGGGGTGGGGTGCTTTTTCTTTCCAATTTAGATTTTTTCGATATGGAATATTTTTTTATTTTATAGGGTTCTTTTTTTTAAAAAAAAAAACACACATATATATATATATATATATATATATATATATATATATATATATATATATATATATATATTCAATGTTTGATCTCTCTTTTATGCAGGTTTTATTAAAAATGACAAACAAGGTGTTATGGTTATGATGGCAGTTATAAACAGGACGAATCTTCACTTCGAAACATCATCTGAAAATATGCAGCTCCAGTTGACTTGAACAAAAATAAATAAATAAATAAATAAAATTAACTTAATGATTAATTACTCAAAATGTAAAATCGTTAACCTTATCGTCCAAAATAACAATTCACCCGTAAGCTCAAAACTACAGCGAAACAATTTCATTTACGAATTTACATGTCCTTTGAAGTCCTATGTTCTTGATCAATCCAAATTTGTAAATAATTACATTGGACATATTACAGGTTGACGAGGAGATTAACTTTGCACCTCACCGATCAGAGTTCAATTCGATCTCATTTAGACAGACGCGGAGACCGACCAAACACTATCCGCAAAATGATAACACAAATATCATAGTGTAAAAAGAAAGCTAAAAATAATAGAAGCATTGTTAATAAAAAATACAAAAATCCAGCACTTAATAATGTCAACTACGAACACGGCAACAATATGCTTTCCATGTTCGGAATATATACATGATTATTTTAGGTTTTGAATATGGCGTGTATATATGGGTCTCTTAGCTGTGTGTTTGCGTGCATTTGTTTGTGTGTGGTTACATCTATTTATTTGTGTTGTTTTCGTATATTAGATTGTTTTTCTTTTATGATTTGTTATTGTATATGTGTGTGTTGTATGTGTATTTTTAACTTTTGTGACATTTCCGGTGCGATCGCTACATTTTAATGCTAAGGTGTATACTTCTTAACACTTCATCTAACCTCAATATTTCTTCTCTGAATTTAAAATATTTTTTTAAAATATTTAAATTAAACCATATAAATAGATAACCATATATATATATATATATATATATATATATATATATATTATCAATTATATTTTAGAATATGTACACTTTTTTTTTATCCACTACAAAGTGTTAATCTACATTTACACTTTGTAGTGTATATTTACACTTTTATCGAGCACTGTTTTTTAAATCAATGTTTTGGACGTTGTAAATTTTTCTTCGTTCCATATTCACTCGGTATATATATATATATATATATATATATATATATATATATATATATATATATAATATAGATGGCCTCCAATATCTGAAGATTATTTTTACAGTGTGTATGAGTGAGTATTATTGTATTGTTGACTAAAATCTCTCTGATATTACCTACAAGGTTATATTTTTTTAAGCGTGGTTATATATATATATATATATATATATATATATATATATATATATATAACCACGCTCTCCCGTAGACTTACCTGTCAACTTTCT
>JBBBDQ010001462.1:6590000-6610000 GCA_037127315.1 Ascarosepion bandense | reverse complement strand
AATGCACTTCATTCCTCTGGTTCAAAAACCGGCTACTTCCACTAAATTTAATTATTTATATTTTTCATCTTAGCATACGTTATATCCATTTCTAAAACTAATAGTTTGTGATTTTCGTATAATCTTCCATTTAATCTTTGGAGAGAGACCTTTGTCTTTTAATTCTCAGAAATATTTAGACAAAGCTTTCTGGAATTTAAGGTGGGACCTAAGAGAGTATACTTATGATTATAAAATCTCTGTTTCCAAGGCCCGGCAAAAATTCCAAAGTTTACTTTTATTTCTTTATTACATTCTATAGGGAAAATAGTTTCTTAGCATATAATTTTTTCAGACATACATATATCTTCAACTTGAGAGTTATTTTTAATTCTACAATTGCAGCAGAGATTTGCATTTATATGTATACATATATAGGATTAAAATTGTCATTTAGCTGATGGATGTTATTTAGCACCTCGATCTTTAGAGTTTCGTAGATTTTTGCAATCGTTCAATCTACTTGTCAGAAGGTTTTAGCAACTGACTGTTTTTTTTTCTCATTTTTCGTTATTTTTATACTAAGTTTGATGTAGTTAATTTCTATGCTAGATATTTGTGTTAGGTTGATTTCCCCTTCTCTCCCCCTCTCTCCCCCTCTCTATCTGTGTGTGTGTGTGTGTGTGAAATCTTCTGTTCTTTTCTCCGGTTCATAATTTTCTTGTCTTCATATTCGTCTTCCTTTTTTTCTTTTTCACCCTCGAGTGTTAAAAGGATCTGATGAGCGCTTCAGCCGTGAAGTTGCCAGTCACCATTATGTTATATATGATAAATACCCGGTAGTAAAAAGAAAAGAAAGAAAAATAGCTTAGCTTCCAAAGGGAAGAAGCCTTCATCCCGAACCCGCACCTAATGTATGAAACAGGCAACAAATCCACGCCCTTTGCCGCCATTATGCCTCGCTCTTGGCAAAATTGATTTTCTTTCATTCATTATTTTTTGTTTTCTTTTTATCAAATCGGCTTTTTCTTCCTGATCAAATTACCCCTGTGGCCATCAACGTAATATGTGAATAACAGTTCATAAAGAAACAAGCAGAAATCAGCGGAGCAGTACCCGCTGCCTTGACGATATTGTTACAACGAGAAACTAAGATTCATGTCCAATTAGCCTGTCTTTCTCTTCGGCTGTCCAACCGGAAATGACAGCGGGCACAAACAAGATGGCGTTCATTATGTCATACGTTTCCATCGTTGCAAAGTTGATAATTTTTTCAAGATTCCATTTAATTACTCCATGAATTATTACGATTCAGATCTTGATCGTTTTTTTTTTCTTTTTTTTTTTTTTTTCGCATGAGTAGTGTAATGAATAGCGGCTCGGAATGGAAAATCGGAAACGCGAGTTCGAAATCCAGTCGTGGCATTTACTTATTTACTTACGCATACCCTTGAGAAAGGTATGAATCCAAATCTTTCCCCCAGATATAGGTAAAATATTAGGGCTTGTATCTGGGGGGAAAACCTTGTTATACTTTAAAATATTGCAATATCCACGCATAAATCCAAAATGTGTTTCAGCCTTAAATAACCCACAAAATGTTGATAAGCTGTAAAAATGAAATCAACTAATCTTTTTTAACCCTTTTTTGTTCATCACTTCCTATATATTTCTTCTTCTTCTTCTTCTTCTTCTTCTTCTTCTTCTTCTTCTTCTTCTTCAGTCCCCCCTCATCCGCCCCATTCTCCTCTTTCACCTCCTCCAAAGGATTTGTTAATCACTCCCGTTCTTCTGCCTCCTCCTCTTCTTTTTTTCTTTTACTCCTTCTTACCTCCATTCCCTACCTTCATCTTATCCTTCCCTCTTCCTTCTACTCCTATTCCTCCTTCTTTTCAGCTGACTTCCCTATATTCGTCTCTTCCTTTCCTTCTTCTTCTTCTTCTTCTTCTTTTTCTTCTTCTTCTTCTTCTTCTTCTTCTCTTGCTTCCCTACCTTTGCCTTCTCTTTGCCCTTCTCCTCCTCCTCTTCTTTTTCTTCTTCTAAGCTAGCTTCCCTACCTCCGTCTACACCTTCCCCCTCCTTTAATTTCTTTTCTCTCCTAGCTGCCCAACCTTGCAACTGCTGTTAATCAAATATGACGGGCCAGGTCATTTAACGAATGACAAAGTTCGCTTTATTGAATCATCGATGTTATTTAATCGATCTCAAGATGATCTGCTCAATTGAATCGTGTTAAATCAATCGACTTAATAAATACAAAAGACCAAAGGGCTAAAAAAAAAAACGATAGAAGACAATTTGATCAATATGGTTTCTGTCTTATTTTGGTCCGAAGTATCGATTGTATTTTGAAAGGTCGTTGTGAAGCCCTCAAATTTTATCTCAATATTTACACATTTCAGACCATCAATATTGGTTTTCAGGATTCAATTAGTTAAACAACACTCCAGTTTACTTATTATGGTTTTCACATAATTGTCTGAATCAGAGACGCAAAATTCTCCATTAGGAGATTCAATTTGGTTCTAAAGATTCCTGATGAGGATGGACGCAAGACAAAAACTGTTTCTAGTTCTCCTTCTTCAAAAGAAAGAAAGAAAGAAAGAAAGAAAGAAAGAAAGAAAGAAAGTAAACGATTGATAAAAACAAAGAAAGAAAAAATACTAAACAACTGATAAAAAAGAAAGAAAGAAAGAAAAAGTAAACGATTGATAAAAACAAAGAAAGAAAAAATACTAAACAACTGATAAAAAAGAAAGAAAGAAAGAAAGAAAGAAAAAGTAGACGATTGATAAAAACAAAGAAAGAAAAAAGACTAAACAACTGATAAAAAAGAAAGAAAGAAAGAAAGAAAGAAAGAAAAAGTAAACGATTGATAAAAACAAAGAAAGAAAAAAGACTAAACAACTGATAAGAAAGAAAGAAAGAAAGAAAGAAAGAAAGAAAGAAAGAAAGATAAAAGAGATAGAAAGACAACAGAAAGAAAAGAAGCATGTAAGAAGAAAACAGAAAAATAAAAATGAAGTAATGAAAGAATAGTAAAATGTGATTGAAAGAAAAAAGAAAGAAAGTACACGGACACTGATAAAAACAAAGAAAGGAAGAAAGAAAGAAAGAAAGACGTGTCTATAAAAAGAAAGAAAAAAAAACTAATTTCTTAATCCGATATAAACATAAAAAAATTGAACAATGATTTGGATGTTTCGCCACGTCAGCAAAAGGAATTAGGATAAACAAAGACGAAAAAGCAGAAATGATTCCATGGAAAATAAAATAAAAAGAATAGATTGAACTCAACAGCGTGAATCTCCTTTTTCTTCGCAACCTTGATTCCGATCTTTGGTCAGAATCATGAGACAGAATTACGAATGAAAATCAGTCAAATCCTCTTACGTTAGCTACAAGGAACTTTTTTCTTTTTTTTTACTTTTAAATATTCCTCTTATTTTGTTGCCTTCTTCATTGCTGATGTTTTAATGGTCATTCTTTTCGCTTACTTGCAGAACAAAAGAAGGATTTCACCAGTCCGAATCCAGCTGAGGTCGTTATATGTAAGTAAACAAACTATACACACATACACACGCATATATATGTGGATGACTAATATATATATATATATATATGGTTAAATAAAGAAGACAAGAAGAAAACTATATTTACTTCCTTCACGTTTTTGTCCTGTGATGAACTTTATCAAAGCAAATTTTTTGTTTTAAATAACATATCTATAAGAAACAAAATGTTGGTAACTAGAAAAAAAAGCTCATAAATTATTCATAAAATGAATAAAAACATTTAAAAAATTCAAAAGAAAACGGTCTATCATATCTTTTTCAAATTGAATTAATTCTTTAATTGCTGGGTGGTAACTCCTGATTTTATATTTCAAATTATTCAAGTTTTTCCTTCCTCCTGTATATTTTTGAAGAATAATGCTTTTCATTTCATTCTGATAAGAAACTTCTCCATTTTTTGTAATACGCTTTTCATGCCTGTAATGAATAGCGATGTTTTTTTTAGTGAATGTGATATTTTAAATTCTTGCAATGTTTTTTGGTGTATTTTTATCATGCGGTCTGATAAATCCTGTATTAGTTTTTGTGAAAATATACTGATGTCTCACTGATGACCAAAAACTAATTATATATATATATATATATATATATATATATATATAATACACGCACACACACACACACTACCGACCATAATTATTAGGCAACCCTAGTTTGTTTTTTTTTAAATGATGTATTTCATACTATTTATAGTATTTATTGCCAAGTGGATAATTCGAAATGAAAATGGATTGGTTCTTTTGTTATTATTACTTTTTTTTTTTTTTTTTATAAGCGTTTCACCCCGAGCAAGGCATGTCACTGCCACTACTGTGCAGGGGGCTACGTAGAGTGGAGAAAGGCTGATTAAATATAGGAAATGACAGAGGGTGGGTGATAGGCGGGTAAGGATACCGAGAATGAGGGTTGGGTAGATGAGAGTGTTGTGAGAATAGTTGGGAGTTAGTGTGATAGGAGGTGTCTATTGACCCTACATTTAAACACCTGGAGATTGTAACTGTCGGGAAAGCAGACTTGTGGAAGGGAGTTCCACAGGCGGGAAGCGCGAGAAAAGAAGCTGTTGGAGTAGAATTTACGGTTACATCTTATTTGTTTGCAAAATTTTACAAGGCAGCCAGGAAGACAATGCTTCGGCCAGTCAATAAGAAGAAGAGACTAGCATAGGGAAGAGAGCACAAAATTGGACACCAGAACAGTTTATTTCATGCTCGTGTTTTTGTGCAGCATTAACAAATTCTATTTTCATTTAGAATTATCCACTTGGCAATAAATACTAAAAATAGTATGAAATACATAATTTTTTAAAACTGGGGTGACCTAAAAATTATGGCTGTTAGTATATATATATATATATATATATATATATATATATATATATAGTCATCCGCAGACAGATCTGTTTCGCAGCTCATCAGTACGGTTAGATTGCTTTTAACCCGGGATTGAAACCCGTCCGAAGTGGCGTCAGTCGGCGATTCTACCTCTGGGCCATGGGCGCTCAGTAGAAGAAGGCAAACCTTTTAACATGTATATTATCATTATACACGCCCAATAGCCAGAGTGCTCTCATTCATTAGTGAATGAGCGATGCGTACTTGCCAGGGTAGCTACTGTTTTTCAAAGTCTACCATTCTTCCAGAGTGCTCAATCAAGGTGTGAGAGCGTAAATAGTCATCCGCAGACAGATCTGTTTCGCTGTATCACAGCTCATCAGTTAGGTTAGACTCCGATTGCTTTTAACCCAGGATTGAAACCCGACCGAAGTGCCGTCAGTCGGCGATTCTACCTCTGAACCATGGGCGCTCGGTAGAAGAAGGCAGACATTTTAGCATTATACACGCCCACTAGCCAGAGTGCTCTAATTCCTTAGTGAATGAGCGATATATATATATATATATATATGATGTCTGAAGTTGGGGTGGTACATGTGTACCTTCATACTTTACGAATTCGAGGCGTTGTTTTGGAGATATCAGCGGCAGGTTTTGCAATTGGTCGGTGGTTAAACACGTAATACTGTGTTCAATCATCTGGTTAAACATTCGGCGGAGGAATATGGGAAGCCAAGTTTTCTCATTGTATTGCATTCTGATCATTACTAGCAGTGTTCCCATTTCCTTTTTCGTTAAATATATGAATTTTTGCTTTCAGTTTTATTTTTCTATTTGTTTGTCATTGCTTTCGGTACTATATAATTAATTGTGATTAAAGTTTTTTTTGCGGGGGGGGATATTTCGAACATGTGGAAAGAAAGATTTTGACAAAGTTTATTCTGATCTGTTCAGATGCAGTTCGGATACATTTCCGTTTCAGCCATGATATATTTGACTGATAAGATCACAAGTAGGCATGTACGCAGATGTCAATCATTCTCTTTGTTCTCGGACAAGCAAAGTATAAAGACGTACATATTCAAGCTCGTGGAAATCATCATAGGTACTAGGCTTTATATTTTATTTCAGATAGATCCTCTGGCCTTTCTAAGCTCTACAACCTCTGCCTATCTTCCTCCTGCTTTCCTGCCTGTTGGAAGTCTTCTTCTGTGGTTCCAATATTCAAGAATACTGGTGAACCCTCGGACCCCGCAAATTACCGCCCTATCAGCCTTCTTCCGATCTTCGGCAAAGTGTTCGAAGCCATTATCAATGCCGAGGTCGTTCAGCATCTCACGGCCCACGGGCTCCTATCGGACAAACAGTATGGCTTCCGCTTCACCAGGTCTACTGCTGATATGCTAACGACCTTCACCGAGTATATATACCAGGCTCTCGACAAGAATGGTGAAGCCCGAACTGTCGCCCTGGATATCTCTAAAGCATTCGACAGAGTATGGCATGCCGGGCTTCTACGGAAACTGCGAAGCTACGGCATTACTGGACTTTTGTTGAACATTCATTCCTCTCCAACCGCACACTGAAGGTGGTTTTAAACGGAGATGCCTCCCAGAACTACCCTACAAACGCGGGTGTCCTCCAAGGCTCTATCCTAGGTCCTACGCTCTTTCTAATCTACATCAATGATCTCCCCGATGCCATAAGATCACAAGTAGGCATGTACGCCGATGATACTACAGTATACGCTCGCCTCGATCAAAAATCTGATGTTGATGATAAGGCGAACCTTGCGACTGAGCTTGAAAAGGACCTCCAATCCGTGGTGGATTGGGGTAGGAAATGGCTCGTAAAATTCAATTCTTCCAAAACGAAGCTGCTGTCAATTAACCACCACAGACGACCGCACCTACCTCCCATTAGCATGGAACAGGCATGCCTCCCAGAGAGTAAAATAGTACGCCTGCTTGGCCTGATACTCTCAGCAGACCTCAAGTGGAATGACTACGTCGAATCCATTGCTAAATCCGCTGCTATGAAAGTCGGCTCTCTGTGCAGGGCCCGGAAATTCTTTCCGCCTGAATCTATCCTGCACTTATACAGATCTACCATACGCCCGTGTTTTGAATACTGTTGCCACATCTGGTCAGGTGCCCCTACTATTCTCCTCGGGCTCCTTGACAAAATACAGCGAAGAATCTGTAACGTGATTGATACCGACTTGGCTGACCGCCTGCAGTCGCTCTCTCACCGGCGTGACGTGCCTCTTCTATAAATACGTTCATGGCTTCTGCTCTGATGAACTTAAATCACCGGTGCCTCCTAGGTGTGAGAATTCCCTTCCGCATGCTTGCTTCCCCGACGGCTATAACCTCCAGGAGTTTAAATGTAAGGTCAATAGACACCTCCTAACACACTAACCCCCCCATTCTCTCCAACTCTTCCCCTATGTACATCCTAACTCGTCTATCGCCCTGTGTAAACCCCTGCACTATAGTGGCAGTGGAATGCCTTGCTTGGGGTGACATGATTAAAAAGAAAAATATCGGCTTCACAGATTTCAAGTTTCGAGTAGAGACTGTATCTACTGGAACATGATGGGCCGACAAAGTGACAGATAAATAGCTATAAATCTTAAGTAGATGGTTCCACTCATAAAAAAATAAGCAGAGTTTTTCGGGCAATCAATTTTGTAGATTAGTATTCTCAGAATCTAACAATATTGTTTTTTTGTTTGTTTGTTTTTTCATTTTAGAAAGGGTATCTTTCCATAATATCCTTATGTAGTGAACATAACAAGTTCTAGATTTTAAAAGAATTAAAATGCTAAGCACTGACTCATTGATTTTGTTAGAAAAACGAATTTTCTCAAATTTACAGAACCTTTGCTTAACACACACAAAACTCGTTAAATTTCACACCTTGATGCTAAATGTTTTTCGGCCAATAGAAAACTAGGAAATATCTAAAAAAAAATTCAAATAATCTTTAATTATCAAAAACAAACTCCTTTTACGGACCTTTTTCACGAGCCGACGCGGAGTGTGTTTGTCGTTCAATGGAAAGACCAGAATCACATCTGGGAGTGAATTCCCAAATGACCTGTTAGGAGCCCCAGAAAACGAAATAAAAAGACGGAACAAGAAGACTGTCGCAGGGAGAAAAATTAACACGTCCCTCGACAAACAATATTAGATTTTTATTTTTTTTCGTTATCGAGAAAAAAAAACCTTGATTGAATTACCTCTTCCGCTTTTAACTTCCATTAATGCGAGGCGTCGAGAGAATTTAGTGCTTCCTGAAAATGGATTCTGACTTTTTTCGGTTACGCTTGGACCATTTCGATACAGCATACAGAATCAAAAACTACACCGTGTATCTGTTCGACAAAGTTTATCATTCGTAACTGCAAAAAAGTAAACGCTTTGTCAAAAGTACAGATTTTCTCTCGACACCGCTATTACTCGGCAACTGTTTTTAAAAGTTATTTGCAGAATTATAATTCAAACCAATGTAAACTGGTGTTGTTTGTTCTAATAGTAATTTAATAAAACTAAAAGTTACCTTACACATTTATTATAGGTCAAATGGTCAACAAACATAAGACTAAACATTTACATTAAACGGAAACATTTAAAGTTTATATGACTCACCAAAAGGTGGAGGAATCAATGTTCATTTAACTCAACTCATGTTGGATTTTTTAACGATCGTTCACCTCCTTGTCGAAGGGCTAACTCTCAATCTTACTCTGCTCAAGGGAAGATTACCTTTTTTCGGTCCTTTATTTTTTTGTCCCCACACTGGATTTTTACATTTATTTCTCAAGAACTCGTAACAAAAATGTTAAAATCTACTTGTTTATTACATTATTTGTAAGAATAATTTTTATGTTTACAATTTTATAAAAATATACAAATACAATTTACCACCGTCGCTCGCATCGGGGTCGTCATCATTTTTCCTTATTCTCTTTCTCCCCTCTGTTAGCGGTGGGTCGTCATCATTTTTCCTTATTCTCTTTCTCCCCTCTGTTAGCGGTGGGTCGTCATCATTTTTCCTTATTCTCTTTCTCCCCTCTGTTAGCGGTGGGTCGTCATCATTTTTCCTTATTCTCTTTCTCCCCTCTGTTAGCGGTGGGTCGTCATCATTTTTCCTTATTCTCTTTCTCCCCTCTGTTAGCGGTGGGTCGTCATCATTTTTCCTTATTCTCTTTCTCCCCTCTATTAGCGGTGGCAGAGATGGCTGTGAAGACCCAGCCTACTCACGAAGAGGAGTGTGGGTGGTGGACGCAGCTAGGCCTCTCCTGATAGCACGTCACATATGCTTCTTTATGTTGACGGTTTTCGAAAGTCTTTGAAAGTTCCTGCTTAATCTAATTTTGTAACTATAGGGAGATTGTTAATGTTTATTAATTCGGTCTTGTGTCATACATAACCGAACTCCCTATAACTTAGGTTTATTCGTAATTATCAGAAGGTTTTCATCAGAAGGCAGTCAGCAGATTGTAGATTGGTGGTTGGAATGTTGAATGCGTGTGGAATAGTGAAAGAATAAAAATATACATTTTTCATGTTAAAATAGAAATTTATTAAAAGAAATGAATAACAAGAATTGGTAGAATTTAATGTTCAATGAGAAAGAAATAATGAGTTGTGGGTATCAAGAGTTGTAGAAATGTTCGTAGTAGTAATTTGTTGGAAAGAGTTTATGTGTACGTATGCATGTATGAATGAGCATTTGTTTAGTAGGAGTGGCTTTGAAGGTGAAGAAGAAGTAAAAGGAATCAGCACAGGAGAAAGAAGGGGAAAGAGGACGATGTACGACGCGACCTTACGTCCGAGTTGAGTTGAAGTTTCTGCCGTTACATTTTAGTTCATCGTCTCGCTGCTCCTATCCGACTTTCTGGCTGACACTGACTGAAACGTTTTATAATCCTTTAGATTTTTCGCAATGGATAGCTGAGTCTTTTTTTAGTCTTGCAAATCGCTTCCATTGGTCAGAAAATCAATTTAACGTCTACTCGTGAAATCCGGTTTCTTTAAGCACATGGTCAATCCTTCTATTCGGCAAAACCAAGATTTAACACGTCATTTTGATTTTAATTCTTAATTTCCTATCCACCACATACCACTATTCCACACGCAGTTTCAATGAAACGATTTTCTTTTATCAAATTTCTCAGATACAAATATACGTCTATGTTTCTAAATACTTTATAGATTTTGTCTATATTTGCGTTGTGGTGCAGTGGATATCGGCTCGGAACGAGAAATCAGGGTAGCAGAGTTCGAATTCCAGTTAAATTCCTTACATTCACTTACGCGCAAATACCCTTGGGAAAGCTATTAATCTTCCATCTAGTTATGGGTTAAATAACAGGACAGACTGGGTTCTATAGCCTTGGCTGGCAACCAGTTTACCGCAGAAAGTAATGCCCAGTCAGTCATGTCTCTTTTGAGACATGATCGCCCAAGTGTGTATCAATATGGCACTTAACTAACTGACTATATTTCTGAGATGAGTCAGTATTTACAGTATTATTGTCCTCATCTTTGTTACCGTTTCTGCCGTTGTGCGCTCTGGCCCTCCTCGGGTGATAGGAATTTCGAACCAAACGCTTTATTACAATCACTGGAATATATGTCCTTAAGGACACATGGCCCAGTGGATATAGACGTTGGTTAGTTCCTCTGACTTGACCCAAAGAGTTGTGAGTTCAATACCATGCTACAGCAGTGGTGAACAAGTAACTTACAGGGTTAGAGGGAGATAACTCATGACTACCAGAATAGGCACTACTACGCAAGGAATGGAGTTCATATACCCCAGTGATTGTAAATAAGGGTTCGCTTCAAAATTCCTAGCACCTGAAGAAGACCGGAGCCCACAACGTCCGAAACGTCGTACAAATGGCAACGAAGATGAGGACAATAGTCCGAATAATGTAAATACTGTTTATGGATGTTATTTTTAATCTGACATTTTTTTTTATTTCAAACGTTATTATCATGGGCACTTAGTATAGACGCCCCATTTTTATTTACTAAACAGCGTGTGTTACGTCTATCGGATTGTGCATAGTAGAAATCTTAGTAAAGAAAATATGTTCTTCGGTCAAGATCGAACCTGCTTCCCCATGGTAGAGGAAACCACTGTTATATTTGCCATGCTATACCGAAGAATATCACAGCAAGCGATACTCTAATTGTACTGCGTGTGCGTATATTCACCTCGGTGATTTTCTAAACGAATGCACGTCTGCGCCAAAATAATGAATGTGACAAATGGCGCGTAATACATTGCCCGTTTCCCGCCAGTAAAACGATAAATGGCGGGAAATAAGAATTTTGTCTTCCCATCTCAACATCCCTGTCATAATCGGAGCAGTCAAGCAGAAAATGGACAAGTCGCGCCTGTGCTGCAAACGCGAGCATCACTACGACATAATAGGGAATTTACGATGAGAAAAGAAAACAAAAATGATATAGGATTTACCATAAGTTCCTGATTATCGCTTTATCGTTTTTTCTTTTGTTTTTTTCCTTTCTGTTTTTTGTTTGTTTGTTTTTTGTTTTTGTTTTTTTTTGTTTTTTGTTTTTTTGTTTTTTGTTTTGTTTTTTTGTTTTTTTTTTCGGTTATATACTTTGTCAGCTTGACTTGCTCTTAATATAGTTTCGTCGTTAAATCAACGAATTTGTCGTGATTTCATTGCTTTTTAGTGTCACTTCGTTAAATGGAAATGGAACTAAAATATGAAAGGTAATGACAATGGCGGAATTGGAGTTGGCATCAGAATTCGATAAGCGTTTGCATATTTGTAGAAGCCTCTCTTAAATGGCAAGAACGAAATTCTAATCAAATGATATAGCAAATCAGGATTTTTTTTATTTCATTTAGAAGACGCTCTTTATTTTCTCACCTTATTATTTCTTCTCGTTTTTTTAACAGTTGTTCTTTTTACGTTTTTTCCACCGCTCTCTTTATTATTCCTATTACATTTTTATTCTTTTTCCTTCTTTTTTAATTTTTCTTTCTTTCTTTTTTTCTTTCTTTCTTTCTTTCTTTCTTTCTTTCTTTCTTTCTTTCGGCATATCCAATGAATTTTGGCATTTATTTATTTATTTATCAGTATATTCAAAAATATTCTTTTTTCTTTCTTTCTTGCTTTCTTTTTTTCTTTCTTTCAGCACATCCAATGAGTTTTTGTCTTTATTTATTTATTTATTTATTTATTTATCAGCATATTCAAAAAGTATTCTTTCTTTCTTTCTTTCTTTCTTTCTTTCTTTCTTTCTTTCTTTCTTTCAGCATATCCAATGAGTTTTTTCTTTATTTATTTATTTATCAGCATATTCAAAAAGTATTCTTTCTTTCTTTCTTTCTTTCTTTCTTTCTTTGCATATCCAATGAGTTTTTCTTTATTTATTTATTTATCAGCATATTCAAAAAGTATTCTTTCTTTCTTTCTTTCTTTCTTTCTTTCTTTCTTTCTTTCTTTCTTTCTTTCTTTCAGCATATCCAATGAGTTTTTTCTTTATTTATTTATTTATCAGCATATTCAAAAAGTTTTCTTTCTTTCTTTCTTTCTTTCTTTCTTTCTTTCTTTCTTTCTTTCCTTCAGCATATCCAATGAGTTTTTCTTTATTTATTTATTTATCAGCATATTCAAAAAGTATTCTTTCTTTCTTTCTTTCTTTCTTTCTTTCTTTCTTTCTTTCTTTCAGCATATCCAATGAGTTTTTTCTTTATTTATTTATTTATCAGCATATTCAAAAAGTATTCTTTCTTTCTTTCTTTCTTTCTTTCTTTCTTTCTTTCTTTCTTTCTTTCAGCATATCCAATGAGTTTTTTCTTTATTTATTTATTTATCAGCATATTCAAAAAGTATTCTTTCTTTCTTTCTTTCTTTCTTTCTTTCTTTCAGCATATCCAATGAGTTTTTTCTTTATTTATTTATTTATCAGCATATTCAAAAAGTTTTCTTTCTTTCTTTCTTTCTTTCTTTCTTTCTTTCTTTCTTTCTTTCTTTCAGCATATCCAATGAGTTTTTCTTTATTTATTTATTTATCAGCATATTCAAAAAGTATTCTTTCTTTCTTTCTTTCTTTCTTTCTTTCTTTCTTTCTTTCTTTCAGCATATCCAATGAGTTTTTTCTTTATTTATTTATTTATCAGCATATTCAAAAAGTATTCTTTCTTTCTTTCTTTCTTTCTTTCTTTCTTTCTTTCTTTCTTTCTTTCTTTCTTTCTTTCCTGTCAGCATATCCAATGAGTTTTTTCTTTATTTATTTATTTATCAGCATATTCAAAAAGTATTCTTTCTTTCTTTCTTTCTTTCTTTCTTTCTTTCTTTCTTTCTTTCCTGTCAGCACATCCAATGAGTTTGTCTTTATTTATTAATTTCAGCATATTCTTTTTTAAAAAGTTTCCTTTTTTCTTTCTTTCCTTTTTTCCTTCTTTCTTTTTTCCTTCTTTCTTTCTTTCTTTTTTTTTTTTTGAATAGTTGTTATTCCTCACTCTCTAAAACTTCTTTCTTTCTTTTTTCTTTTTTCGTTTGTTCTTTCTTTCTCGCTTTTGTTTATTTTTTTCTTTCTTTCTTCCTTTCTTCCTTCCTTTCATTCATTCCTTATTTCTTTCTATTTTCCTTCCATATATATCGCTATATCCAATCAGTCTCTCTCTCTCTCTCCCTCTCTTTCGTCATCTTTCGTTTGTATATGCATCTGTCATTGAGTTTCTTTGAGTTTATTTATCTTCTTTGAGTTTATTTATCTTATATATTTTCTTCATCTTCGTATTTCATTCATTTTTTTTCTTGAATATTTAACATATTGAACATATAGAACGTTCTTTCTTTTTCTTCCCTATTTCTTTATCACGTTCTTTCTTTCTTTCTTTCTTTCTCAGCTCATTGAATCAATCTCTCTCGTTGTTCCTTTCTTTCTTTCTTTCGTTCCTTCTTACTTTTCTTTTTTCTCTTTCTTCCTTTAGAATATATTACTTTTGTTATTCCTTCTTCTTTTTTCCTTCCTATCTATCGATTCTTCCTTCTTCCTTCAATCCTTCCTGCCATCATTCCTTCCTTCCTACCTTTCATCATTCCTTCCTTCTTTCATCTCTTCGTTCATTCTTTCATCCTTTCCTTCCTTATTTCCTTCATTCATTCCTTCTTTCCTTCCTTAATTCATTGCTTCATTTCTTCCTCCTTTTTTTTATTATTTATTCTATTACTTACTTTATCTCCTTTGCATGTTTTAAAATCCTTAAGATCCTTCTTATCTACCAATTCCTCCTTCACTCCTTCATTCCTTCTTGCCCTCCTTCCTTTATTCATTCATTCCTTCATTCACGATTATATTTTCTTTCTGATCTGGCAATTATTCTTTTCTTCCTTTATTCATCGCTTTTTTCTTTCCTTTCTTCCTTTTAGATATCGTATTTACTCATTACTTACTATATTCCTTCTTCCCTTTTGTCGACTTTTATTTTGTCTTCATATTCCTTCCTTCCTTCCTTCCTATTTCTTCCTTCCTTCTTTCCTATTCATTCCTTCCTTCCTTCCTTCTTTTTCCTTCCTTCCTTTCCTTCTTTCTTATTCCTTCCTTCCTTCCTTCCTTCCTTCCTTCATTCTTTTCTATTCCTTCCTTCCTTCCTTCCTTCCTTCCTTCCTTCCTTCCTTCTATTACTTTCTTTCTTCCTTCCTTCCTTTTCCTTTCTTTCTTTCTTTCTTTCTTTCGATTCTCTCTTTCCTATTCCTTCCTTCCTATTTTTCTTTCCTTCCTTCTTTCCTATTTTTCCTTCCTTCTTTCCTATTCCTTTCTTCCTTCCTTCTTTCCTTCCTTCCTTCCTTCCTTCCTTCCTCTATTACCACCTATTCCTTCCTTCCCTCCTATTCCTTCTTTTTTCCTTCCTTCCTTTCCTTCTTTCCTATTCCTTCCTTTCCTTCTTTCCTATTCCTTCCTTCCTTCTTTCCTTCATTATTTTCTATTCCTTCCTTCTATTACTTCCTTTCTTCCTTCCTTTTCCTTTCTTCCTTTCTTCCGATTCTCTCCTTCCTATTTCTTCCTTCCTTCCTTCCTTCTTTCTTTACTATTCCTTCCTTCCTATTCCTTCCTTCCTTTCTTTCTTTCTTTCTTTCTTTCTTCCTTCCTTCCTTCTAGATATCTGATTTGCTCTATTACTTTATTTTTTCTCCCTTTTCGCATAATTTAACGTTTTTCCTTCCTATCTATCGATTCCGTCTTCCTTCTTACGTTGTTTGCTTATTTCATTTATTCATTCATTCATTCATTCATTCTTTTTTTTTCTTTTAGATATCCTATTCACTCTATTACTTTCTTTTCTTGAATTTATTCTTTCTTTTTTCTTGTACATTTGATTTTATTCTTTTTCTTCAATTCTTCTTCTTTTCTTCTTTAATGTCAGTATTATCTTTTTTCTTTCATTCTTTGATAAGTCTTCCCTTTCCTTCATTTCTCATTTTTACGTTCAATTTCCTTTCTTACAATGAAACATAGAATGCAACATCATTCTAAAACATTCTTGACTTCGTTGCCTCGAAACTCACAACTTATACTAAAGACTTTTTCATTCGTAAAAAAAACAACAAAATAACGCTCTGTTTTAATATCGAGACTCTTCTGTAATTTACCGTTAACATATTGAATATCGTGAGTCTCATGCGTGAACTATATATAAAGGGTCTCATATTAATGCCGGAATAAACACGGTTTGAGTGACAGGGGGTAGGCCTTACGGATATAGATTCAGAAGTAATGACTTCATGAAAGACGCCATCTTTGTTTACAATCATGCCTTACACGCACAAACACACACGAAAACGATGCAAATACATACACATTCACAAACACAGCACGCATATACACAAATGCCACGCACACACAAACATCCAAACACATACTTCTATATTATTTTGATTATTATATATGTACAACTTAGCCATAACGCTCTTTTACCTCGAATCTGAATGTGTTGTGGATATTTCCGGCTTATAAATCAGTTATCTTTTAATATAGGAGATAAGAAAACTAAATTTGTGCTTTAAGTAGTTTCATACAATACTATCAATTGCTGCAAAACATTAATTTAAAATCTCTAGTCGTGTTCTTAAATAGTCTAGTCAGATCGAGGCTTTCCTATGGCACCAAACCCGTTCAAAAATATCCAACTGTATACCAAGTTTTTGTGATTTGTAGGTTTTGTTGAGGACCATTTTTTTCCGATCCTCGTTGACATTTTTTCCGATGCTCGTAGAAATACGGAGTTGGTTAATGTTTTTTTAATTAACCTTGTGTGAATCATAACCAAACTTCCCACAACTTACAGGTTTTATCCAGAATTACCAGAAGGTTAGCAGCAGGTGGAATTGTGGAAGAATAAAAGTAAACCTTTTGTATGTTTAAATTAAAAATTTATTAATAGAAAAGAATAACATGAATTGGTAGAGGTTAATGTTCAATGAGAAAGAGTATTAAGAAGTTAAGAGTATCAAGAGTTCGTAGTAGTAACTTGTTCCGTTCGTTTATCAAGTATAAGAGGAGGCAGACGGGTGAATGATGAAGAGGAAGGAGATGAGAGGTGAAAGAGAAAAAGAGAAGTAATAACAACGATCGCTTGACGTTTATCAAGGGTACGTGTTAATTACGCTCATCTTCTTTCTCTCTGGCGACAGTCGAACTTGCTCCGTCTTTTACTTTGTTTGTGGGGCTCGAAAAGGTCATTTGGGAATTCACTCCCGGATGTAATCATTGCCTTTCGGTTAGACGACGAACAAACTTCGCGTCGGCTCGCGAAAAGGGTCCGTCAAAAGAATTTGTTTTTGATAACTGAAGATTATTTGAATTTTGTTTTTAGATGTTTCCTGGTTTTCTATTGGCCGAAAAACATTTCACATCAAGGTGGGAAATTTCATGAGTTTTGATTTTGGATTTACTTTTGCGCGTGTGCTAAGCAAAGTTTGTAATTCGAGTAAATTCGTTTAATTCTAACAAAATCAATGAGTCAGGGATTAGCATTTGAATTTTAAATGTAGATCTTATTTTGTTCACTGCACTATACAACCATTAACAAAGAACTATACCAAATAACAAAAACCACGTCTCTTGGAGACTTTTGACAACAGTATCAACCAAAATTGGTAAAGCATATAACAAGACAAGAAGATAATGACATAATCATGATGTGGACTTACCACAGTACATAAAAAATGTTTAGAAATGAAACTCCCCATCAGTACTGGAAAGGATAATAACAGTGGACTTGAGAAACCTATTTCCCTGAAAAACTGTTTGAAGAGAAATATTTCAACTTAAAGTAGCAATAGCTACTCAGCCAGTAATTGCCGAATGTTTCCTTATAAGGAAACGGCTAATATTACCATTTAGGCTACTATTAGCATTATTATTACATTTTAAAATAGAAAAAGTTTTACTTTCTGACCAAGAAGCCTACAAATTATTATTAAGCGAGAGAGAATACAAAAAGAGAAGAAAAAACGAAAAAAGGAGGAAAAGTATAAAAAGATAGATAGATAGATAGATAGATAGATAGATAGATAGATAGATACTGAAAACAACAAAAAATTTAATCCTTCACTCGCTTTAAGACCCTGGTTATCTTGATCAGTTGTTATGACCCTATCTCATTAGTTATGACCCTAAGTCATTAGTTATGACCCTAGCTCACTGGTCATTACTCTCGCTCCTTAGGGATGATCCTAGCTCATTGGTTATTACCATAAACCATTGGTTATAACCCTAGATCATTGGTTATTATCCTAAGTCATTGGTTATGGGCATAGATCAGTGGTCATGATCCTAGATCATTGGTTATACTCTCTAAGACATTGAATAGGATCCTAGATCATTGGTTATGACCCCAGGTCATTATTTATGACACTAGATCATTCGTTATGACCCTAGCACATTAATTATGACCCGAGATCATTGGTGGAGACCCTGGATCATTGGTTAAAGCCTTAAGTCATTGATTATGATCCTAGGTCATTGGTTATGACACTAGTTCATTGGTCATGACCCTAGATCATTGTTATGACCCTAAGTCATGGGTTATAAACGAAGTTCATTGGTTATGACACTAGGTCATTCTTTATGACCCTAGATCATTTGTTATGATCCTCTCTCATTAGTTATGAACCTAGCTCACTGGTTATAATTCTAGCCCATTAGCTATGTAAGCCCTGGTTACGACCCTAAGTTATTGGCTCATTAGTTATGACACTAAGACATTGATTATAGTCCTAGATCATTGGTTATGATTCTAGCTCATGGGTTATGGCGCTAAGTCATTGGCTAAAACCCTAGCTCAATGTTTATGATCATAGATCCTTAGTTATGACCGTAGCTCATTGGTTACGACCCTAAGCTATTGGTCATCACCTTGTTATAGGTTATGACACTAGATCATTGGTTATGACCTTATCTCATTAGTCATGAACCTAAGTTATTGGTTATAACTCTAGCTCATTGATTATGATCCTAGCTCATTTTTTATGATGATAGCCGATTGGTTATAACCTAATATCATTGGTGATGACCCTAGCTAATGAGCTAGAGTCATTAAAACCTAGATCATTGGTTTATGACCTAGATCATTGGTTATTACCCTAGGTCATTAGTTATGTTCATAGCTCATTGGTTATGACCCAAGGTCATTGGTTATGAATCTACATGAGATTATAAAGCAAATGCAGATCAAAACGAATAATTATAATTGCAAAAAATTATTTTCGATTACCAACATAACGAAAATTATATTACTTCGCACCCTAAATAATTTTTGCTTACGGCATATCATGTTGAATACACCGGTTCTCGTTCGATCACCGAAGTTAAGCAACGTGAGCCTGGTGAGTGACCGGTTGGGAATACCAGGCGCTATAAGCGTTCAGTGACGGATATACGTTGTGGTGCAGTGGATGTCGGCTTGGAAAAAGAAATCGGTGAGCCGAGTTCGAATTCCAGTCCAGTACCCTGCATTCACTTAAGCAATGGTACCCTTGGGAAAGGTATTAATTCGTCACTTCCCTCCAGTTGTGGGTTAAATAACAGGATGGGGACTGGAGGTAATCCATCTAGTGTTGGTATCACAATAAAAACACCCTTGGTAGCCCTGGCGAAGCATCAAGTATTCAGCTATTTGACAAGATTATGAATTTCGCTATAAACTGCGCCAGGGTTCCAAATGCACAGAGAATACTGGAGGGGTGTAGGGAGTTCTATCTCGGCCGAGGCCGCAGGACGACGACGAGATAATTTTCTTTCTTTTACATGTCCTTAAAAGTTTTTCTTTTTTTCGAATGTTCTCAAATTTAAATTTAAATACTTGCGTCATTTTACCAGTGTTACTTTTTCTGTGCGTACAGAAGATTATTTTTCTTCGAAAATCTTTGCATTTTGCTTTTGATTGAGTTCCTGGAGTTCCTGGAGGAACGAAACGCGTTACGAAGATATGTTCTCCTATTTTGTCATTTCAGTTTATTAATATCGTCTTCCATATACATTCATTTATAAATCGGTTTATATATTATGGTGGGTATCTTATCTATTCTCCCGTTGTAGTTGTGGGAGGATTCCGTTCAAGTGAAGGGTAGTTGTATACCGTTGCAGGTTAACGGAATTTGGTCTTGTGGTAGATAGCCCACTATAAGTCATAAAATGATTATAAAATCAAGAAAATCAAACTGAGTTGAAAATAACATTTATATATACACATATCAATTAATGTTTTTACAATGAAAGCAATACTTGAAATAAAGGTCCAACGGAGGTTAGAATGTTCATGGCAAATAATGAGCTGAAAGAGATAAAAGCTTAGGAATGTGGGGAGCGGAGGTATGTGAGGAATGTCTTTGAAGTAGTCGCTCCTTAGGTCAGTAAGTACTTTTGAGACATGGAAGAAGTGATGAGAGGTGGTGGGAGGCGAATGTAGTAGCCGCTCGACTTAAGTCAAGGGGATAGGTTACACTCTCGCCTGTCACCGTCAGTCTGTCTGTCGGGTGCTTTTTGTCTCGACTTTTTATATCTGCTTTTTGGATCAAAACAGCTCGTTTTGGAATTTCACACTTGTATTT
>JBBBDQ010001462.1:6507500-6587500 GCA_037127315.1 Ascarosepion bandense | reverse complement strand
ATTTGAATAGTATAAGTAGTTGCAATGCATCATTTACGAACTATAGAACAGGGGAATTTGAATAAACATGCTTTTCTGAACATAAATGTATTCTTGTTAATAAAGAATCTAATAAATAAATAAGGTTTTAATATCTTTGTTATCAATTCTCAAGAATAAAGAAAATGTATAAATTCAATATTATCTGTTTACGTTATATTCAAATTGATATAACTGTTGTTTTTTCTTCTTCTTTTTTTTTTGCTTTTAACTCAGTAATCTTTACCTGGCGAGTCAAGAGTAATGGCGGTGTCAAGAGAATAACTGTCCTTTCAACACACTTCTTGTTGCGGACCCAAATTTAACATATAGCCAGAAATTATTTGTGATATTATATTTTATTATATTAAAACAACCATCAAACCATTATAAAATTGTTTCTAAAATATCATAGACTAGCAGTATAGCCAGGCGTTGCTCGGGTGTAACGAAAGCTTTAAAACTAATCCATGCTCCTGGAGCTCAGACTCTTTGGCACGTTGGCACGAAAGACTAAAAAGAAATAGCTGTTTCCAGTTAAAGCGAAACCGTAGACTGAAAGAAAAATGAATGGATGTAAGTCAAATTTTGATTTCCTCGTATCGATATCAAATTTTCTGCACTATTGTAAGAACTGCAACCTTGAAACTTCTGAATATCGTTTCTTATGTCTTTGTCTATGAGTGTATCAAATTTGATTAAAATCGGACCACTCCTTCTATAACCCGATCTTTTCGATTATCGATTTTCGATATTTATTTGGGGTACCTCGACACAAAACCTAGCTAAGAACACTCGCAGACGCTTATAGTACAACTGTGTAAATTTTCAAGAAAATCGGTTCAGCCGTTTCGGAGTCTATAGGTAACGGATACACACACACACACACACACACACAGACACACACACAGAGACAAATTTTCATTTATAAATAAGTTTAGATAGATAGATTAGATAGATATTTTTTAAATATTATAAAAATATATAAAAAAATATTATATAAAAAATTTGAAATTAATTAAATAGTTAAAGTGTGAAGTCATAAAATGTCTTATAAAAATATTATAAAACAATTTTAAAATATTATAAAAAATTTAAAATATAAAAATGCATAAATTTATTTTTATGTGTTTTTATTTAAATTCAAATGATTGTCTTGTTTTGTTTTGCTTTTAACTCAGCATTTCCAAGGGAATCAAAAGTTATAGCGGGGTCAAGGGAATAACTGTCCTTTTAAACACACTGCTTTTAGCGAGCCCGAAGGTTAAATATAGACATAGATATTTTACCCTTACAATCAAAGTTCTCCTATCCATCATGACCTGGCTTTCTATTGGTCCAATGAGACAAAAATCTCATAAAATCCCACAACTTAGTTGTCTGGATGTAGTAAAAATTGTGTTGTTTTTCGGCATATATAATATATCATACATAATGATTCCTAACAGAAATAATATTTCACTGCCTAACGAGGTGCTAATAAGATAGCACCGAAACAGATGCAGTAAACTGTTTTTATTATGATGTTCGTCTTTCACAGGCTAAGAAGACCATGACTCATGGTCAATAAGGATTTGGGTGGGTGCGGAGGTGGCTGATAAGGCTAATTTTTGCACAGTCAATCTTTGCCTGTTGCAACAGGGGCTGGGGATGCAAGGGTCAGACCCAAGCTGGTAGACGAAACTTTTGTGTTCCTTCCTTTTCTGGCGTCTCTCTTTGAAGACCCTGATGCGACCATCTTCAAATTTTTGCAACTCCAGATTTCACTTTCTCCAGGCAGCTCTATCTTTAACAGTGGATTCCCAGGAGGAGTATGGGATGTCACAGCACTTGAGGGCCACCTTTAAGCTGCCTTTGTACCTCAACTTTGGCCGGCCAAGTGAACATTTCCCTGTGGAGAGGTCACCACTAAAGAGCCTCTTCGGTAGTCGGCTGTCCTCGATGCGGTGTGTATGACCAGCCCACCGAAGTTGAGAGCGCAGAAGCATGGCGTGGATGCTGTCACACTTGGTAAGTTCCAGCACTTCTGAGTCTGGAATTTTATGATGCCATTTGATATTGAGGAGAGCACGCAGACACCTCATATGGAAGGCATTCAGTTGTTTCACATGCATGCTATAGACTGTAAATGTTTCGCATGGAAGGAGTACAGCTCTATACACTTGGAGCTTTGTGTCAATACTCAGTCCACGGTGCTGCCAGACTCTCTCTCTCTCTCTCTCTCTCTCTCTCTCTCTCTCTCTCTCTCTCTGTTTGCCATATGCTGAGCTGGCTCTTGCTATCCTGTGGGTGACCTTATCAACAATGTTTGTGCAGCGTGATAGTGTGCTGCCAAGATACACAAACTTGTGTTGGCTGTCGACCTCTGTCCATTTACAAAGATGTTGGGTTCAATAAAAGAAACTTATAATAAAAATATGACCATATATATATATTCTTTGCCAGACGTTTGGTTCATCCCACAGCTCCAGTTTTACTTACCAAGCGTGGCTCACTTGGCACTCACATTCGTTTCTCCGCGCGCATAAAGCACGAAGAAAGGCGAGGGACGGCTCCGTACTGGGGAGAGTCGACCCGCTCCACCCGTTTCGAGTTCCAGAGTAAGTCGAAACCGTGAACGGCTCCGGGGCCTCCAATCGTTCGCTTTACCGGATGGAATCGCGACCATCAAACGCCAGCTATCCTGAAGGAAACTTCGGAGGGAACCAGCTACTAAACGGCTTGATTAGTCTTTCGCCCCTACACCCGTTTCCGAAGATATATATATATTGTCCTACGTTAATGTCACGACTGGGATGATTCTGCAGGGACGTATGATTCTGCAGAGTCTTGCGATTTGGTCGGACTTTTTTTTTCTGCTCTGGAATTTTAGGCACATCTTCAATTTATGTAGCACCGAACTTTACCGAGGCGACGTACTGATAATCATCCACAAAAATAGTCCACAAAACGTACAAACTCAGAAGGATCTAATAAATTTTTTCAGAACATATATAAATATATTTCACAACATAATACTATGATATCAAATAAATACTTGGCCCACCTGAATTTATTCGGATACTGATGGTTTCTAGTCAAATTCGTTACATTCACTTACGCGCAAATACTCTTGGGAAAGGTATTAATCCGTCTCTTCCCTGCAGTTATGGGTTAAATAATAGGACAAATTGGGTTCTATAGCTTTGGTTGGCAACCAGTCTACCGCAGAAAGCAATGGCAACCTACTGCAAAAAATCTTCTGCCCAGTCAGTCATATCTCTTTCGAGACATGATCGCCTAAAACGTGTATCACGTATGGCACTTAACTGACTGACTGAATATAATCGTTGAAAAAATAATTGAGGTTTCTACTGGGCATAAACTGGGGGATCATTTTTATATTGTTATGAAGTAATAAACTGAGCTCCCGCTAATTACTACTTAATGATATCTTCTCCTTCTAGTTATGAGTCAAATAACAGGACAAATTGGGTTTCTATAGCCTTGGTCGGCAACCAGTCTACCGCAGAAATCAATGGCAACCTACTGCGGGGTAATCGTCTGCCCAGTCAGTCATGTCTCTTTGGAGACACGTGTGTATACTTAACTGACTGATGGTGTTAAATTTTACTTAGGAAGCACTTCTAACCAGTGAAAGATGAGATTTAAAAATCACATGTTTTCTTTAACCAACAATAAATGCAGCAAAAGCACTACTTTATCCATATATTATTGGAAATTAAAAAAAACAATAACAAGAACCCAATTATGACCAGAAACATCTTAGCTAAATCCAAAACTTACAACAGAAAAGGAGATAGATGTAACTTATACCGTTTAGAAAAACTTGTCACTTTAAACTCTATGAATAACCCTAAACTTCTTCTTCTTCTATGTGCCCTGTCCCTTCAGGACATAGGCGATCATGGATCTCCACGTCTCCCTATCCCTTGTGGCTCTTAGTATGTTTGCTCATGTTTCTCCTGGCAACCCCCGTTCCGTCATCCACCTGATCAGACCCTGCAAATATGTTATCCGCTGCCTTCCTCTGTCTCTCCTTCCTTCTATCTGTCCAGTCAGTATCAGGTTCTCCAGGCTCTCCTTCCTCATTGCACGTCCCAGGAACTTCAGTTGTCTCTTCCTGATGCTCAGCATCAATTTCCTTTTTGTTGCCATTCTTTCTAACACTTCGTCCTTGCTTGTATGTTAAGTCCACGATATCCGTAGCATCCTTCTGTAGAACCACATTTCGGCCGCTTCCAGTTTTGTCCTCATTTTCGATGATATTGTCCAGCATTCACAGCCGTATTGAAGAACTGACATCACGTAGCAGTCTAGCACTCTTTTCTTCGTTTCTATTGAGATTTTCCTGTGTGTTAGTATTTTGCTCAACTTCTGGAACGCGTCCTTTGCCATGCCAATTCGCCTTCGGATCTCCGTGTCGCACTTTCCATCTCCTGTTAGAACACTTCCTAGGTACTTAAATTCTTGGACTTGTTTGATTCTGTTATTCCCTACCTGTATTTGGCATTTTGGGTTGTATCTTTTGCTGATGACCATGCACTCAGTTTTCTTAAAGTTTATTTGTAGTCCTTTCTTGTCACTCTCCACTGCTACTTTCTGTATGAGATCTTGCAGTTTCCTTTCCGTGTCCGCAATCTGTACTGTATCGTCCGCATATCTTATGTTGTTCAGGTTGTGGCCTCCAATAACAAATCCTGGTGTGTCATCTAGGGTCCTCAAAATATTCTCACTGTATAGGTTGAACAAATCCGGTGAAAAGACACATCCTTGTCTTACGCCTTTTTCTATCTTTGTGTATCTACTGAGGTCGTTGCCTGTCCGTATGCAGGCCGTTTGCTGCCAGTAGAAACTACTTAACAAAAAAGCGATTTAATGACCACATGCTGCAATAGAAAAAATATATAGACTCATTTGATAGAGATTCCGCTCCTTTCTTTCTTTTCTTCTTACGCTCTTTCTTTCTTTCTTTCTTTCTTTCTTTCTTTCTTTACACTGCAAATATTACTATGAATAACAATGAATTACGCCCCTTGGATTTATTCTTCATGCATTTTCATATTTTTTATTTTTTAATTTCAATTTTTACATTCTAATTATAGTTTTTAATTTAGAATTTTAATTTTAGTTTTTTATTTACATGTAATCTTTGAATATTTAAAAATTTACGTTTTAGAAATTACGCCCCTTTGACTTTTTCTTCCAGGATTTTAATATATTTTAATACATTTTTTATTTTATATTTTAATTCTAATTTTAAATTTTAATTTTTGATCTACATATAAGCTTAGAATATTTAAATTCTTACTCTTGTTATTAAAAAAACTTGTAAATTAATTTTATAAGATTTAATTTTCATGAATATCGAGTGAACTTAAATTCAAATCAATTACACTGTCAGTTTGAAAAACGCAATTTATGATTGCATAATGCATTAAACTCCGTGTCGTTCCATCGACGTAGGACAATATATATATATATATATATATATATATATATATATATATATATATATATATATTTGACATTTAATATGTACGATATGTTGATGATATTCTTGTCTAAGTTAAGAGTATAGAAGAAATAATTAGTTAAGTACCATACGTGATACACGCTTTGGGCGATCATGTCACGAAAATGACATGAATGACTGGGCAGAAGATTATCCCGCAGTAGGTTGCCATTGCTTCCTGCGGTAGACTGGTTGCCAGCCAAGGCTAGAACCCAATCTGTCCTATTATTTAACACATAACTGGAGGGAATGGATGGATTAATACCTTTCCTAAAGGTATTTGTGCGTAAGTGAATGCAAGAAATTCAACTGGAATTCGAACTCGGTTTCCCGATTTGTCATTGCTAGTCGATATCCACTGCACCAAGAAATAATAGAACTCAAAAAAAATTTTCAGAAGGATTCTGTACTCTAGTTTACATACGAACTTAACAAAGATAACAAAATCCCTTTCCTTGACATTTTAATAGAACCAAACAATAACACATTTACTACTTTCCATAAAAAGAACCAACGATCAAAAGCTCTTGCACTCTCAACTATAAGAGTGAATGTCCTAACTACAACAAGGTTCAGAGGAGGGTCTGTAATGTGATAGATACCGACTTGGCAGACCGCCTGCAGTCTCTCTCCCACCAGCGCGACGTGGCTTCCCTGTGTATCTTCTATAAATACTTTCACGGCTTCTGCTCCGATGAACTTAGATCACTGGCACCCCCTAAATACGAATTTGCACGAGATACTAGATTAGCAACTAGATCCCACCCTTTTACAGTGAAACCGATAAAATGCAACCGCAACTTCTACTCCAACAGTTTCTTTCCTCGCACTTCCCGACTGTAGAATTCCCTTCCACATGGTTGCTTCCCCGACGGATACAATCTCCAGGAGTTTAAATGTAAGGTCAATAGACACCTCCTAACACACTAACCTGCTCCCATTCCTCCTGACATTCCCTATGTCTAACCACTCCTTCTCTTTACCTTCCCCTATGTAGCCCCATGCGCAATAGTGGCAGTGGAATGCCTTGCTTGGGGTGAGATGATTAAAAAAAAAAAGAACTTATACACAACTTAATTAACAGAACACAAATCAACTCTTCCACAAAAAGATATTTTCCTCTTAACTAAAAAATAATAACCAAATTCGCATTAATAATGACTTCCGGAACTACATTGTAGATCACGAATTAAGTCAGTCAGTTAAATGCGACAAAATCAAAAAACAAAACAAATATATGTGTTGGATTTACAACAACTGCATTAAATAGACGTCTTACATTACACTTGTTAGACCATTCATGTATTTCTAGATATCTACAACATTCCTGTCTACATTCACAACATAAAAAAATAATAATCGATAATACAATTATACTACACTAAGAAAACAACAAAAGCAAACTACAGATTCTCGAGGCAATAGTCATTAAAAAATCTTAAGTCGTCAATAAATAGAATCAGCTATGAATACTGTAGTTATCTTTTAAAATGTTTATGAAAAGAACAGTTTTTTTCATGCTGTAACACGTGCTTGACCATAACATTACAACAGATAAAAATATTCCATTTTAGATAATTTTCACGCTCTAATGAACGCTAAGCAATTTATCAATCGTTATATTTGAATCAGAAAAGAATAACAGTAACTTTTAGCAAAACAGTCTTTCGGTTATTTTTTGTCACCATAACTCACACCCCTAAAGATGATCTCGGATGGATATTGAAAGTACTTGGGTACATTGAGAAATGAATGGTAAAAACATCTGTCAACGATACAGCTCATTTCTGACATCTTTCAATTATAATACGCGAAAGATTATCCGTGAGTATCAACGAACTTTATTGAGAACAAGCAGACAATGTTTGCAATTTATTTAATCTGACATGTAAAAGAGAATTTGCTGCCAGATAAATTAAAAAATGAATTATTTTACTAAAATAAATGACCCACACAATACTTACTGCAATATACGCAAGTATACCATAATTATTTAATCCTAATTCTAACCTAAACATTCAAGCCCCTTAATTTATGAGGTATTAAAAATCTAATTCTTAATTAAAAAAAATCTAAAATCCCATCTGCTGTTAGTAATTATTGTCTACCTATTTAAAAAAAAATCTATGGTACCACTAAAAATTAAAAAGAAAAAAGAAAATTGAAAAGTGACATGTCTAGAAGCCATCCTGCTTCCTTTCGAAACCTAAATCTTAAAATTCAATAGTTACCTAATCTTAATCTTAAAATTCAATAGTTACCTAATCTTAATCTTAAAATTCAATAGTTACCTAATCTTAATCTTAAAATTCAATAGTTGCCTAATCTTAATCTTAAAATTCAATAGTTACCTAATCTTAAAATTCAATAGTTACCTAATTGTCATTTTTGATTGAACAATATTGACACACCCTAAAGCATTTTCTCCAACTACCACTCCCTAATTTTCTAAATAACCATGAATTCATCTTACATTTTCGAAATAAATAATTTTCGCCATTTATTTAACATATCATCTGAAGAACAGTATAGTTATGAAACATGAAAATTTTTGTCTAGTGATATAATGCTTTTATAAACCATTGTCATAACAAAATCACAATATTAAGCTCTACTTTGTATCAAGCACTCAGTAAATGTTTGAACAGTGTGTTTTAATCTACGTGTTTTGTTTCACTTCCCCTCATATATATATATATATATATATATATATATATATATATATATATATATATATATAGTCATCCGCAGACAGATCTGTTTCGCTGTATGACAGCTCATCAGTACGATTAGACATCCGATTGCTTTTAATCCAGGATTGAAACCCAACCGAATTGGCGTCAGTCGGCGATTCTACGCCAGTAGTTAGAGTGTTCTAATTCATTACTGAATGAGCGATGCGTAGATGGTAGAGTAGCTACTGTTTTTAAAAGTCTACCATTCTTCCAGAGTGCTCAATCATGGTGTGAGATTGTAAATATATAAGGTAGCAGCTCCTTTTATGGTTGAGCACTGTCTTCTCTATTTTTATATTATAACATATTTATGTTATATATATATATATATATATATATATATATATATATATATATATATATATAAACTTATTTATAAATGGAACTTTGTCTGTGTGTGTGTGTCTGTTTGTGTGTGTGTGTCCATTACCTATAGACTCCGAAAGGGCTGAACCGATTTTCTTGAAATTTTACACAGTTGTACTCTAAGCGTCTGCGAGTGTTCTTAGCTAGGTTTTGTGTCGAGATACCCCCAATAAATATCGAAAATCGATAATCGAAAAAAACGGGTTATAGAAGGAGTGGTCCGATTTTAATCAAATTTGATACACTCATAGACAAAGACATAAGAAACGATATTCAGAAGTTTCAAGGTTCTTACAATAGTGCAGGAAATCGATAATATATATATATAAAGGCAAGATGCTTGTGTGTGTGTCTGTTTATCTGCCTGTATGTCTGTATTTTTTTTCAGCCATTTTAGTTTTTGCTTCGGGTTTGGTTCTAAGTAGGTATAATTGTAGTTCTTAGTCTCAGCCATGATACCATTTACTCAGAGGACTTATTTAGCCTTCAAAATTCAGTTTACGACGAAAAAACTTATTTGATATCGATACCAGGAAATCAAAATTTGACTTACATCCATTCATTTTTCTTTCAGTCTACGGTTTCGCTTTAACTGGAAACAACTATTGCTTTTTAGTCTTTCGTGCCAACGTCCAAAGAGTCTGAGCTCCAGGACCATGGATATAGCCGGGCTATGCTGCTAGTGTTCTATAAGCGAGAAGTGCAAACAAAACTCTTCGCATAAGAATTACTGTTATATCCATTTCAACTGTAAAATGATGAGACATTGCCCCCAATATAGTACTTCAGTTAAATTCATAAAGTCTAGGTACTAAAGAGGAAAGTTTATAAAAGCAATTACTATTAAAGTATTTTAAGAAATTTCACAGGAAATTCAAGTTACAGCGGTGAGAAAGGAACTGAAACCGAGATGCCAGATCAATATCAATACCGTTGCTAAAAAGGAAAAAAGAAAATAACTTTTCTTTTAATCATCTCACCCCAAAAAAGGCGCCAAAGCCGCAAGTGTTATCTGAGTATGAGATAATATAAGAACCAAAAATACCATTACGGATAAAGAGTCATAAAAGAACACGAATTAAGAAGATATAAAATAACGATTGACATTACATTTAATTTTTTGACAATCAAAGTTCACAGGAAAGCAAGAAGCCGGAAAAGAGTTCTACAAACAAGAAGTGTGATTGAAGGAACTGTTTTCATAGAACTTACGGCTACATCTAGCAATTTACATTGTTAAAAGATGCTACCTAGCGGCAAATGTAGCTTAAATTCATAAAGTCAAGGTACTAAAGAGGAACGCTCATCAGTACAATTTCTATTAAAATACTTCTAGAAAAGGTAAAGGGAATTTACTTTACGACGATTGTAAGAGACTGAAGCTAGGATGCCAGGTCAGGAAAGCGATAAAATAAGCACTTCATTTTCTTGTACTTGTATTGTGTATATATATAGATAGATAGATAGATAGATAGATAGATACTCCAGTTGAGATTTCAAGTGAACTTGTGACGCAAACTGAGGTCCCATAGAACTGTTCTTCAAGACAATAAAAATAATGTAGAGTTCGATCAGTAATCATGAAGCGATAACAAATTGGTTACTTGTGGTTGGGGAAACTATTGTTTGTTAATATTTGTTTTATATTCATGAGATCGTTTTAAAATATATAGTTTTTATCATTTTAAAGTTTATTTTTATTGGATACCCATATTTAAGTAAACGCCCGTTTATTTATTAAACAGTATATTTATCTATTTTCGTCTAATCAGTTTCGTATGGAAACGCATGTGCGTTGTGGAGCAGTGAATATCGGCTCGGAACGGGAAATCGGAAAGTCGAGTTCGAATTCCAGTTGAATTCGTTGCGTTCACTTTCTCGCAAATACACTTTGGAAAAGTATCAAACCGTTTCTTCCCCTTTTAATAGCAGGACAGATTTGGTTCTATAGCCTTGGTTGGCAACCAGTCTACCCCAAGTAATGGCAACCTACGGCGGGAAAATTTCTAACCAGTCAGTCATGTCTCTTTTGAGACATGATCACCCAAGCGTGTATCACGTATGACACTTAACTGATCCAAATGTAAACAAAGCAATTTTCTAAAGAAGTAACATTTACAGTATATAATTTATAAGCTAATGTTTTATACCAGTATAAGTTTACCAGTATAAGTTTACCAGTATAAGGTTCGAGAGCCACTCAAGGCAGCTCTTACAATCAACAAATAGATAATGCTATATAAAATATGTGATAAGAAATTGAAAAAGTGGTAAGAAATGAGGATTATGAGAATAAGGAGGAAAGATAGCGATCGACCCTTGATAGGTTAGGACTAGGGTGTCCAGGGAAGCATCCATGTGGGAGTCTGTTCCTTAATCTGACAGTTCTTGCGGAATGTTTCCGGTAAAGCCTGGTGTTAATCTCAACAAAAGAAACTATGATCAATATTTCTTATTGATTAAAGTTTTGAGGGCGTGTAGAGAAAAGCAGTAGTGACAAAGTCCTAGATATCTTCGCTACTAGATTGTCATTTAGGTACCACCCTTTTACCGTTGAAATTGTTAAATGTTGCTCCACTTCTACTCTAACAGTTTCTTTTCTCGCATTTCCCGCTTGTGGAACTCTCTACCGTTTACTTGTATCCCTGTTAGTTACAATCTCCAAAAATTTAAATGCAACGTCAATTGTCATCTTCTATCTTCTTGAATCCCGTTCATCTTTTATCCTTTCCTCAATACCCCAGGTACCCGGGCTTTTCTCTCTTTGTAACCCCCTGTGCACTTGTGGTGGTCTCGCCTTGTTTGGGGTGAAATGATTAAAAATGTTATTCCTTTAAAAAAAAAAAGTGCAGAAATTTGTATGATTTTGTAAATTTGTATGTGTCTAATGCCCTATTTGTTGACCGATAGAACTCACTGGAAACTTGTTTCTAAATCCGGCAGATAATATTATTTACATTATATATATGATGTCCATAAGGACCGTGTGCACATAAAAAATGTATAACTTTATTTGTATTTGTGACAGAAATAATCTGTAAAAAATATTATAAAGTATAATGTACCTAGTTTTAAGTATAGTTATTGAATAATTCTTTACCACAAAATTTGCAACAATTTTTAGATAAGTAAACGGAATGGATCGGAAGGGGTGGACCATTTTATTGGCCTCCACGTTCGCTAGATTTGACTCTATTAGATATTTTCTGGGGATATGTATAAACAATCGTGTATGCAACCAAACCTAGTTTATTAGAAGATTTGAAATCTAAAATAACTAATGTGATTTCAGGCGTTACTGCAAATCAGTTGGCAAATATTTTTCGTGAACTGCAAAATCGTATTACCCTTTGTATTGCTAATGATGGAAGAGATGTGGAAACTTAAATGAAATTTCAATAAAACCTTTAAAAAATATAGATTTACTTCTAATCCTTTTTAAAAATTATTTCTATCGCAGATACAAATAAAGTTATAAATCTTCTAAAGTGTACATGAACTTTATGGTCACCTTATATATATATATATATATATATATATATATATATATATATATATATATATATATATAATCCCGTTCATTTTTTTTATCTTTTCCTCAATACACGCTGTACCCAGACTTTTCTCTAACTCTAACCCCCTGCGTACTAGTGGCGTTCACGACTTGCTTAGGGTGAAATGATAACAAAAACACTTGGAGGTGAGGCTACGAGAAGACCTTCAAAAATTGACACTACACCAAGGGTATTGAAATCGGAAAATCCTACTTTGAAGATTAGATGTCTGTTTTGGTTTTTAAATAAGTAAATGTCTGTCTCTTAAAATGCTCAAAATCTCTTAAGTGCACCTCGTGCTTCGCTGTCTGTTACTAAAAAAATGAATAAAATTGTATTTCAAGTCAATATTTATATTATTGATACAAACAGTTCAACTGACCATTCACATCGGTCATGTTTTTGCCAGAACGATCTCGGTCCTGTCATCCCTACTCCTTTTTATCCTCTTTCGATCATTGCTACGACTGTCTTTCCAAGTCGCTGCACTTGTCATCGTAGCCAAATCACCTTCGATTCTTAGCAGACGACTGTAAACCTTTCTGAAAAGTGCTGCCTGAAAAATGCCGATAACCGGAAAATAGTTGGAAAAAATCGGATATGACATCTTCATTCTCGAACGGAGATCTTTTCGTGATTAATTTGAAATTGATATTTGATCGTCGTTCAAGTTGACACAAATATTGACCCCCACTTTCACTACACGAGAAAATGCGTTCAAATTCTGATTTCGTTAATTTTGACCATTGTTATTATTTTTTCCTTTTTTCGTAGATTGTAAAGCAGTTAGGTTAACAAATATATATTCGGCGACCTTGCTGGTATCTAACCTTTGAAAACATAATTTTCCAAATATTTCTAATTCTAATAATAGCAATAACAAAGGTAGCCTTTTCTAACATCTACTAGTTTTCCTTTTCAGGGCTGGAGAGAAGGTATGTCTCTCATTTCTATACTTTATTAGAGTATTCTGTTTCTGAAAAACAATGACTAAACATACAGATTCTTAACATCTAAGAAAACTTGTATTCTAACAAATTACTGGCGTTTAACACGTTTATTGTTGAGCGAACGTTTTTAAACAAAGTGAAAAAATAAAAAAAAGATTTTAATTGTGATTACAGAAAAATTGGAATAATTTAAATCATGTTGATATTTTCCAAAAAGAGAAAATGTTAACAAAGTATAAAAAATGTGTCCCAAACCTTCTCCCTAACCCTGAAAAGGGAAAGTAGTGGATGATTGAGAAGGCTACCTTTACGCAGAAATTCCGAACATTATGTTGGAAAAGGCTGTGTCTATCCGTACGTCAAGAATACTTCTTTTCATAGCGGCATCTACCTTAAAGTTGTAAATCTGTACTGACCGGGCTTCACCGATTAGATTTTAATTGGTTGATTTTGTTTAGCTATATATCAACCTCTACGGGTTATTTAATGCCGAAATGTAAATATTTTGAACACGATTTCATGGCTTCAACTAAATATATTTTGAACGCAACTGTATGCTTTCAGCTGCGGATAAAACGTTTCGTTGGTTATTTTTATAAAAATGTATTTCTGGTATATTATTATAAAAATGTATTTTTACACTTTAATTCTGTGTTGTTTTTGTTTGGGGGGTTCACTATTTACCCATAGCTGGGACACCAACAGGTGCTACCATCTCGGGTAAGGGTGGACATTGGAATAACAGCAATTAAGATGTATTTCTACGCGCCCCAAAATCTCCAATCTCTCACTCAGAGGTCTTGCTGCCGGATATAGTTTATCGTCATACCAAGAACTCACACTGATTGAAGGATTAAGAGTCACATGTTCATCCAATCGCGATACATAATAATGAGGTAGGGTGAGGAATGTTATCCTTACACAGTGATTCTTAACATGAAAAACTTGGGAATTCCAATTTAAGAAGAGGGAATTTAGTGAAGGTAGCAATTGGGGAGTAATTTTATTCATAGGTTTGATGTGTTACCAAAAGGTTTCTGCACCAGACGTAAAATGCGTATACTTTTACTTCTATAATATTATTTAAATTCAGTCACCATCCTTTTCGAAATATTATCTTTAAGAATGTACACGACGATTTTAGCGCCTCTTTTAAACAATAATACAACGGTATATGGATGTATCTTCAAAACTCTAGATGACCAAGACTTGGCAGTTGATCTCTCGTCTGGCCTCGTTCTAGGAGTTCAGTGAGCAAAGAACAAACAATCGACTAGTTGCAATGTATACCAAGACAATACACCCAATATCTTACATCACCACTGTCATCATTACCTTGAATCTTTGATGCAAGACAAGTTAGATCCATTCATTCATGTTCTTTTCATCAAATTCTAGTTCAACGATCCGAATGTCACAGCATAAACCGAGATTCATTAATCCATCCAAAACTATTCCAATCTTCTGTTGCTTAGTGAATTATAGCCTCATTTTCCTGTTCATATCTGACATATCTTCTGTTGCTGTAGCTCATCTGTTTCAAGGCTCAACGTTTTATACGTTCAGAAATACACTTCTGTATTTCTTCGTTCTAAAATGTATTTCTTTAAATTAGTCCTTTTATCTACTTGAACTAGACTCGCGATTTCTTGCCCGCTTATATTATCAACGAAGGATTTCCGCCCATTGTATTGCCGCTCTCTTGAATTTTTTTTTCTGGCCATTTCCTGTAAACCCTGGAGCTGGTAGTGTCGAAAATTCCTATTAGCTCAATGTCTTTGAGGATACTCAAATCGTCTCGTCTAGCACCAACTATCATTCCTAGCTCATAGTTAATTAAATTACCGTCAAAACCCACGATGACCAAAACTTGACAGTTGACCTCACAGCTCAGTGGATAAAAAACTGGTTGATCACCAAAAATGCCTCAAAAACCAAACTAGTGAACCTTCCACTATCGCCGATCGGACACACCTTTCACCAATCGTGCTGAACGGATATTTCTTGAGAGCCTATTTGGACTTAAATTCAACCCAGGACCAGCTCCGACCGAAAATAGATTACTACTGCCATATTTGGACGGGAACTGTCCAGTTTTAACCTTCCTCTCTCGAAGGAGTTTAAAAGCGTCTCCGCATCCTTTTAGTCAACGAATTATTTTCCACTCTGCAAACCCTTTCCCACAGATGGGACGTCGGAAGCTCCTCGTTGCTCTATCGCTAAGAACTACAATTATACCTACTTAGAGTCAAACTCGAAGCAAAAACTAAAATAAAATGGCTGAAAAAAATACAGACATACAGGCAGATAAACAGACACACACACAAACATCTTGCCTTTTATATATATGTATATATATTATTGTTTTTCTGCACTATTGTAAGAACTGCAACCTTGAAACTTCTGAATGTCGTTTCTTATGTCTTTGTCTCTGAGTGTATGAAATTTGATTAAAATCGGACCACTCCTTCTATAACCCGATTTTTTCGATTGTCGATTTTCGATATTTATTGGGGGTACCTCGATACAAAACCTAGCTAAGAACACTCGCAGACGCTTATAGTACAACTGTGCAAATTTTCAAAAAATTGGTTTAGCCGTTTTGAAGTCTATAGGTAACGGACACACACAGAGAGACACAGACACACACACACACACACACACACATACACACACACACAAAGTTCCATTTATAAATAAGTTTAGATTAAAGTTTTCTTTGTTGATATTATTATTAAGATGATGATTATTATATTTCGATTTCTGCTACAGTCACACTACCTACAAGTCCGCGGGAAGATTTAAGTCAGGCCGTGGTGTGTTGTTATGGCTGCATCTCATAACATCACTAACGTTAAATGGACAAAGTTTTTCATAGTGCGTGGGTTGTAATTATCAAGACATTTTTTGTATTTTTCTTAAGCTGGGACTCCCAGGGATTATTTTCAATTCTTTTTCCTTTTTTTTTTTTTTAATCATTCCAAGGGCATCTACTATGACTAGTACTATTCCTATTTTCAGCTTCCATATTTTTTTCGATTTCTAGGTCTTTATATTTCGATAGTTTTTCAAATTTGTTGGTTGCTATGTTACATTCCGATGGGCAAGCCATATCATTTAGTTGACAGGTTCTTTCTTTTTGGTTTTTGACAGTTATGTCCGGGTTATCTGCTTCTATCTTCCTATCTGTAAAGCTAGCATAATTCCATTGAATTGTTATGTCATCTATTTCTGTAACCGGTACTGGGTGGGGTTCATATCAATGTTTGTTAAGATCTTTTCAAAAGCGTTTTCACATTGTCCAGTGTAAATATTGCTCCACTCTATCGTGACGATTTTTATATTCATTTGGCGCAAGCACAGAACATCCTGAAATAAGATGATCTATGGTTTCCTGATATTTGTCAGAGAACTTGCATTTCGGATCCACACTATTATGTATGATATTTACCTGAAAGTTAATAGTGAAAAGACTCTGGTCTTGCTCTGCAAGAATAAAGCCTTCTGTTTCAGCTTTTAATCCAGATGCTCATAACCATTAACTTAAAAATTATTATTATTATTATTATTATTATTATTATTATTATTGAAGATTTACATTTGCAACCATGCCCAGGCACTAAAAATTTCATAATAACGAACTAATTCTTCAAGAAAGACAATCGAACATATATTATAAGATGTGTACATCATGGAGTTCACAATACCGCACCTATTTTGCTATTCAATTGTATCAAAAAGTCTCAACACAGCAAGACTTATTTTCGCAAATTTACTGGACGTACGCCAAGCACACAAAAGCTAATGACTTTCTTTTACTTAAAACTATCAGCGTAGTCGAAACTTGCTAACCACGCCCGCCAAAGAATGTTCAAATTTCGTTGTGACCGACCTCTTCAATCTTCACACTACTTATATTAACTATTGGAAGCTAGCCAATCACGAATCCTATATTAGAAGACGATCATAAGATAGAGAATAAAAGAAAACAGTAACTAATTGATAACGAAATTTACTTCATCTCGGAATTAGTGTCACGGTAATGGGGAAGACGAGATAGAACTTTTCCTTATAAAGAAATTGTTATGTTCCCAGAGGATGAAAATGTGGTTTTGTGAAGAAAAATAGGATTAAAAGAGCGGATAACTCCTAACAAAACCTTATTAACTCAATTACAAATTGAATGTAGAATGAAGTTACTGGCTGCGTATGGGAAAATGTCGGTCTTGGAAAACTGTCCCGCACACCTTGGTTTCCTGTCCGAAGCTTCCTGTACCCAGAATGCTCTGCTTCCAAACAGAGGATGTAACTAAAAACCTTTTCCTTTTTTCACTCTTCTGAACAAAGGGAAATACCTTTTTTAAATATTTTCGTTAGGGCCAACTGTACGTTAACAGAAGCATTCAACATCTACTAAGCGAACGGTTAGCGTTGTTGCCAGAAAATATTTCTCTTAAAACAGTTTATCCAGCAAAATTGAATTCTCAAGTTTTTTGTTATATAATATGTTAATAATAACGTCAGTTTCCTTCCAAAACTTTGTTATTGACAGTTCACATGTTTGGTCATAAGGTTCCGCGCTATTAAACGTTATGTTGCAAAAGGATGTGACTGCCACATGTCAGGTATTATCAAGTCGCCTGCCATATTTGTTTTCAAATCATTCAGGTAGAATGTGTTTGTTACCAGATCCTAAATTATTCTACTATTGAACGGGATTTTTTCCACATTTGAGAAATAACTACATCAGTCGCCTGCCATATTTGTTTTCAAATCATTCAGGTAGAATGTGTTTGTTACCAGATCCTAAATTATTCTGCTCTTGAACCGGATTTTTTCCACATTTGAGAAATAACTACATCAGTCGCCTGCCATATTTGTTTTCAAATCATTCAGGTAGAATGTGTGTGTTACCAGATCCTAAATTATTCTACTCTTGAACCGGATTTTTTCCACATTTGAGAAATAACTACATCAGTCGCCTGTCATATTTGTTTTCAAATCATTCATGTAGAATTTAGGATCTGGTAGCAAACACATTCTACATGAATGATTTGAAAACAAATATGGCAGGCGACTGATGTAGTTATTTCTAAACGCGTTCAATGCCATACATGACATCCTTACGTGACTCTAGATCACACTAAATTTTCATGTTAATATTTTAGCTTTGAATGTTGGACAAAAAGTCCCCCTGGTGCAACCTATCTAATATCTATTTCCCTTATCTATAAATATTTGGATAGAGACGACGATCTTTACGAAATATTTGTACAATAATGATGCATACAGTTACAACCGACAATACGCAGTGCGATGTAACTTTATTTTCTTATCCAAAACGATTGCCTGAAATAATACTGGCAATAAATAAATAAAAATAATGAGTAATAATAAAATAACAATAGCGACCCTTCAAAATAAAAGCTATTTTTCCACTTTATATACTTCTGTCTGATTCAGAAGAAAGAAAAGCGAAAGAAAGAAAAGAACAAGAAACTAAAAAAAATAAATTCAAGAAAGCAGACGTGAACGAATATTAAACAAAAAGCTTGGTAAATACAGACGTAGCTCCATTGTTAACAAGCTCGTATAGATTACCATTTGAATGGTCTTTAGTGTTGCCTTGTGCCAGACGCAGCCAAGATGAATAAAAGCTAAACAAAAATACTGTGTTCAGTGAGCGTGTGAATAAATAAACAATCCAAAACACAAAGAAAAAAAAACCGCGTTGATTTTAATTCAGCTTTTCATCACTTTAAGCCAGAGACAGTCGTTTCAGTGAAAACACCCTGATCCAAAGAAGGGCAAAATAGTCTCAGCTGCAGGGAAAGTGATCGCCTCATTTTTTGTGATGCAAAAGGCACTGTGTTTATTGACTATCTTCAAAAGGGGTACACCATCAATGGAGAGAGCTATGCCAACTTCCTGTGACAGATACAAAGGGTTAACAGACTAAACGCCCAGAAAAACTGAGGAAAAGGATCTTATTTCATGATAACAATGCTCCAGCACACAAATATTTGGTTTTGATGGCTACTGCGCGTAACTGTGGCTGTGAACTGGTTGACTTTTATCCCTTTTTTTACTGATTTGACTATCATCTGTTTCCCAACATGAAAAAATATTGGCTAGAAAACAGTATCGCAGTAATTATGACATCATCTGTATTGATGACCAACAGGATGAATAGACTTCTTTGAACAGTCAGGTGCCAGATTACCCAGAAATAAACGACGCAGATACTAATAAAAAGAACTGAAATTAATGCTTGCGATATTTCGTAGCTCTAGTACGACTCCTTCATAGTTAGCCTATGAACTTTTCAGCGTAGTCATGTATCGGATAAAATTAACAAACTAGGCACTGTGAAAAACTCCCCTAGTAACTGACCTACAGAGTAACCCTCAAAGTAAATTGCTATGGTGTTACTTATACATAAAATGAATTTAGATGTAATTGCCACAAGTGGAAGGTGATTTTCTAAGCGTAAGATGTGAAGAACCCCTTTAAGATCGACGTCCCTATTCAGTTGCAATTAATTAACAATTAAATCACGTCGATGTGCCAAAATGATTTCTATTAACTGTAGCTTAGATGTGGCACAAAAACAAAAATGGTTTGCTCCCAGTGAGGATCGAATTCCCTCAGGTAAGTGCCATAACTGATACATGATTTGGTGATCATATCTTTCAATACATGACTGACTAGGTAGAAAATTTTCCCACGATAGGTTGTCATGTCTTCCTACGGTAGACTGGTTACCAATCAAAGCTACAGAACCCAATCTGTTCTACTATTCAACCAATAGCTGGAGGGAGAAGAGATGGATTGATACCTTTCCCAATGGTATTTACGCGTAAGTGAATGCAACGAATTCAACTGGAATTTGAACTCGGTTCTACCGATTTTTCCTCCCGAGCCAATATCCATTACACCACAACGCACATCGAATTTGCTACTAAGTCGTATATTTTCCCAGTGAAACAAGCTCGCTAACCATCACACCGCTTCGAAATGCCCAAACAGTTTATCAAGCGTATCTTAGTTTTAGCACAGGGCCGAAAGTGTGAAACACCCAGTGAGTGGCACACGCAGAATGAGAGGAAAAAATGACACAACTAATTTTGCATATTACTTTATGATACTAAGTCATCAAAATGGCACTCTACAATACTTGTAACTCCTGCTGCTCTCGGCTAGATTTGCCAGTTTAGGTCCTCTGGGAAAATTCAACTTTTTTTTCTGTCTTTGTGTGTGTGTGTGTGTGTGTGTGTGTGTGTGTGTGTGTGTGTGTGTGTGTGTGTGTGTGTTTGTTTGTGTGTGTGTGTGTGTGTTTGTTTGTTTTTTTGTGTGTGTGTTTGTTTTTTTGTTTTTTTGTGTGTGTGTTTGTGTGTGTGTGTGTGTGTGTGTGTGTGTGTGTGTGTGTGTGTGTGTGTGTGTGTGTGTGTTTGTTTGTGTGTGTGTGTGTGTGTGTGTGTGTGTGTGTGTGTGTGTTTTGTGTGTGTGTGTGTGTGTGTGTGTTTTTGTGTGTGTGTGTGTGTGTGTGTGTGTGTTTTTGTTTTTTGTGTGTGTGTGTGTGTGTGTGTGTGTGTGTGTGTGTGTGTGTGTGTGTGTGTGTGTGTGTGTGTACTTTCTTTCTACATGGTTTATTAAAAGAATACAGTGCATCCATTTACTAATAATTGATTACACTTTTTCCTTCTTTATTAATTTTTTGTTTTTGTTTTTTTACGTTGGGGAAATCAAGTCTGCTAGCATCCCCTTGGTAGATTCGTTACCGTTTCTGTTTCCTGCATTATTATTATTATTATTATTATTATTATTATTATATTTCGATTTCTGCTATGGTCACACTGCCTACCTACCAAGTCTACGGGAAACCCTAAGACAGGTAGTGGTGTATTGTTATGGTTAATTTTCATAAATTGTTTTTCTAACCCACATAACATCACTACTGGATGATGTTCATACAAATATTTGTAAACAACTTTTCCAAAGTGTTTGCATATTGTCCAGTGTAAATAATACTCCACTCTATCGTGATGATTTTTATATTCATTTGGCGTAAGTACAGAACATCTTGAAATTAGATGATCTATGGTTTCCTGATATTTGTTGCAGAACCTGCATTTTTATTATTATTATGTTGTCATTTTTCATCATATTTTTGATTTCTGCTATGGTCCCACTACCAACTAAGTCTGCAGGAAGACCTAAGGCAGGTCGTGATGTGTGGCTATGGCTCCATTTCATGTTTTTTCTATCACCCCTAACATCCCTAGTGTTGCATAGACAAAGTTCTCCTTAGTGTGTGGGCTGTACTTACAAGACAATTTTTGTATATCTCTTAAGATAAGGTTTCCAGGGATTTTTTCAATGTGTTGTTTTGTTCCATTTTTTATCATTCCAAGTGCACCTACTATCACGGGCACGATTCTTGTTTTCAATTTCTACATTTTTTCTATTTCAATTTCCAGGTCTTTATATTTTGACAGTTTTTCGAATTCCTTGGTTGCTATGTTACAATCCGCTGGACAAACAATATCAATTTATAGGCAAGTATTTTTTCTTTCTGGTTTTTAACAATAATGTACAGCCTATTTGCTTCAATTTTTCTGTCTGTGTAGATGGTGTAATCGCATAGAATGGTGACATCTTCTATTTCTGTAACCGGTGCTGGGTGATGTTCATACCAGTGTTTGTTTACAGATTTTCCATAGTGTTTGCACATTGTCCAATGTACATATTGCCCAACTCTATCGTGACGATTTTTATATTCATTTGGGGCAAGTACAGAACATTCTGAGATTAGATGGTCTATTGTTTCTTGGTATTTATCACAGAACCTTCATTTTGGATTCATATTATTATGTATAATATTTGCCTAAAAGTTCCTAGTGAAAAGACTTTGGTCTTGCGCTGCAAGAATAAAGCCTTCAGTCTCAGACTTTAATCCAGATGCACGTAACCATCGATGAGTATTAACTTTATCAACATTGGATTTATTGGCACGTGCTGGATATTAACCATGCTGAGGTTTGTCTTGCCAGCGCTGTTTCATCTGTTCAAGAGCTTTATCTTTGGCTTTCATTTTCATATTTTTACCGCAATAGTTTGTTCTTGGCTTCTGTTTTGCTTTTCTACAGAATCTACTAAATGTAAATCTTGTTTGTATTTACTGCCTTCTTTTATTATTGAATAGTTTTTCTTTTTGTTTTCATGTTGTTTGACCAATTGTATCATCCAGTCCTTTGTTGTTTCTATGTATGTTAGTAAGCCAATAGTTGTTGTCTTGTATGATAATTCTAACTGAATAAGACCTTTTCCACCTTTTTTACGGGGTATGTATAGACGGTCTATATCAGCATTTGGATGATGCATCTTATGCTTAGAAAGAAGCTTTCTTGTTTTAGAATCCATTCGCCTGATGTCGTTTAGACTCCAGTTTAAGATGTTGAAACTATATTGGACAACTGGGATTGCAAGGCTATTAATGGCCATAATTCTGTTTTGAGAATTCAATTTAGTTTTTAATATCAGTCGTAGCCTTCTATAGTACTCTTTACGCACTATTTCTTTCATTTTTTTTATGGTGAAATTTTTCACTCTCATTTACACCTAGGTATTTATAAGCTTCTTCTGGCTTTAATTCTTTTATTGTTACAGCAGGGTCTAAGCTAATTGAGGATGTTTGTTGTAGTGATCCACGTAAACTTTTAGCTTTAGTACATTTATTCAAATTGAATTTCATTCCAATGTCTTCGCTGAAGCATTTTACAGTTTGCAAAAGACCTTCCAGCTCATTTTCATTCTTAGCATACAACTTGAAGTCATCCATATAAAATAGATTTTGTTTTGGGTTATTTTATGACCACATTCTGTCTTGTTAAGTTGACTGGTTAGTGCTATTAATGATATGCAGAATAGTAAGGGAGACAAAGAGTCACCTTGAAATATACCTCTTTTGATGTTTATTTCACCAGATTTATAGGTTCCATTTATATGATTGAAGTAAAGGGTTGTTTTCCATATCGACATACATTGTTTGATGAAATTGCTGATGGCGGGTGATATCTTGTATATATTTAAAGTCTTAAAGTCTGGATCTTAAGATCCAGGAATGTGGTACACTATCGAATACCTTACGATAATCCATCCAGGCAGTACTAAGATTTTTCTTTGGATTGTAGCAGTTTTCCAGGATCATTCTGTTAATAAGTAATTGGTCTTTACATCCGTAACAGCCACGTTTGCACCTTTTTTGTTCAAGCGGTAGTGTGTCATTTCTTTCCAAGAAGAACTATGTTTGTTTTGTTAAAATAGATGTTAATAGTTTGTATGTTGTCGGAAGGTATGTAATTGGTCTGTAGTTTTTCGGGTTGTTTGTGTCACTATTCTTGGGTAGAAGAAATGTAATTCCTTTGGTCATCCATGCATGAATTTTAGTGGGATCGTTAACCATTTCTTGAAATTCTTTGGCTAGTTTTTATGTGCTGTATTTAAATAATATAGCCAAAAGTTAGGAATTTTATCTATTTCTAGAAATTTCCAATTGTGTGCTTTTTTTAGTGCACATTTAACATCCTCTTCTGTGATTCCAGCCCATGTCTGTTCTGGTTTATTTTTCATTCGTTCTATCTCTTGTGCAATCCAATCTACTTCTTTGTTATGTTCTTTTCTCAGAACTGTATAACTTCTTCTATTTTGGCGGGGGGAGGGGGACTGTCACTTCAATTCTGTTTTTTTCCTATTTCCCTGTAAAATTTCTTTGCATCGGTTTGAAAATTCTTGTTTTGTCTGTAGAATCTTAATCTTTTCTCATAGTGTCTTATTCTTTGAGCTTTCGGTTGTATTCTTTGCTTTATTTTTTCCTTAGTTGATCGGACTTAATTTTCATTTCTAATGTTGTATTTTCTTTCGACTCTTCTGCCTTTTCTCGTTCTTACATTTATTCCTCTTGTCAGTTCATCGAGTACTGATAATTCACTTCTAAGTTGTTCCATTTCGTTTTCTATTTTTCTTTTCCAAGGTTGATCTTCAGACCTTCATACCCACGAAACTGCCTTGTTTTTAATTTGATGTTCAATTTTTTGTTGCTGCTATTGCTGATGCATATATTGCTTCATTGAGATTTATATGAGTGTCTTCTTCATCCAAAATTTATTATTATTATGATTATTATTATTATTATTATTATTATTATTATTATTATTATTATTGTTTGAATGTTGCCTGTAATAAGACATATAACATTGGCCATATACATTTACCCTTGTGGCTACTATAATGTTTTGTCACTTTTAGTCATTCTTACTCCAACTGTCTCATGACACGCTTGAAAATTTTAGCCGGCTTTTATCACGCATCATCAATATCCATTTGACCTTTGAGTTGACAGATAACAGACAGTTGCTGTAAACAAAATAATTTTTCCAGTCGCGTGTATTCAGTAGAGAAAGTTCAGCACATGACAATTCAATTTTCAAATCTTATGAACTATTCAGGAGTATTTTCGAATATTTGCAATCTGACTGATCTGGTTGAATTTTCAGATATGAAAAGGCCATAACTTATATTACTAATATGCTAATAATTATTGTTTTGGTCACTACATTTTGGTACACATATATCGAGGCTTTTCCAGGAATTATAAAGATCCTTTCATTTTGTGTTTTTCTTTTGTGTGTGTGTGTGTGTGTGTGTGTGTGTGTGTGTGTGTGTGTGTGTGTGTGTGTGTGCGTGCGTGCGTGCGTGTGTGTGCTATATCTCCACAGATAGAATAAGTCCAACAATCAAATTTCAAATATTCGTTTCAATAATGTATTGGAAATAGAAACGAATATAAGTTGGTTATTTGGAAAAGATACATAATATTTTGAATTATTTAATGTAAATATAGGTTTAATTATTTACAATGAAAAAGCACAAAAACAACAGTAAAAAAAGGTAGACAATCCAGTTTTAAACAAGAGTAAAAAATAGACATTGTCCGGGTTTAAACATGAATAAAAAAGTAGACATAGTTCAGCTTTTAAAAAAATTCAAAAAGTTGACATAGTTCAGTTTTAAATTAGAATCGAAAAGGTAGATTTAGACCAATTTTAAACAAGATTGTAAAAGGTAGACATAGTCCAGTTTTAAACAAGAGTAAAAAAATAGACATTGTCCAGGTTTAAAAGCAAGAATAAAAAAAGTAGACAGTTAAGTTTTTAAAAAGTCAAAAAGGTAGACATAGTCCAGTTTTAAATTAGAATCGAAGGTAGATTTAGACCAATTTTAAAGTCAAAAGGTAAACGTAGTCCAGTTTAAAACTAGAGTCAAAAAGGTAGACATAGTCCAGTTTAAATTAGAATCGAAAAGATAGATATAGAGCAATTTTAAACAAGAGTGAAAAAGTTAGACATAGTCCAATTTTAAACTAGTCAAAGAGGTAAACAAAAATTCGGTTTCGAACTAGACTAAAAAATATGTGCATAGCTCCAGTTTTAAACTAAAATCAACTAGGTAGACATTTCCCAGTTTTAAATTAGAATCAAACAGGTAGACATAGTTCAGTTTTAAACTAGAATAAAAAATAGGCAGTGTTCACTTTTAAGCAAGAGTAAAACAGTAGACCTAGTCCAGTTTAAACTAGAATAAAAAGGTAAACATACTCCAGTTTTAACCATTTTTTAACCAATGGTGTAAAAGTTAGGCAGTCTATTTTTAAACTAAATCAAAAAGGCATGCTAGAGTCAATAAGGTAGGCATAGTTCCATTTTCAAACTAGACTAAAACATTTCCGCCTAGCTCCAGTTTTAAACTAGAGTCAATAAGGTAGACATAGTCTAGTTTTAAGCAAGAGTAAAAAATAGACATTGTCCAGGTTTAAAAACAAGAATAAAAAGGTAGACACTTAAGTTTAAAAAAAAATATAGACATAATCTAGTTTTAAATTAGAATCGAAAAGGTAGATGTAGACCAATTTTAAAGTAAAAATATAAATATAGTCCAGTTTTGAACTGGAATAAAAAATAGGCAGTGTTCACTTTTAAGCAAGAGTAAAAAAGTAGACCTAGTCCAGTTTAAACTAGAATAAAAAGGTAAACATACTCCAGTTTTAACCAATTTTAACCAATGGTGTAAAAGGTAGGTAGTCTAGTTTTAAACTAAATCAAAGAGTCATGCTATAGTCAATAAGGTAGGCATAGTTCCATTTTCAAACTAGACTAAAACATTTCCGCATAGCTCCAGTTTCAAACTAGAGTCAATAAGGTAGACATGGTCTAGTTTTAAACGTTTTTTTTTATAATCATTTCACCGTAAATCAAGGCAGAACTGCCACTGGAGCGCAGGGGGTTACATAAGAAGTAAATGATGAGGAAGAGGAAAAACTTACGAGGGTGTCAGAGAATGTGTAAGAAAAGGATGAGAATACAGGTGTGAAGAGAGCTGCATGAGAGTAGAGTACAAAAGAAGAAGAAGAGGATACAAGGGTTGTCAGAGAAAGGATATGAGTCAAGGAGATAAGAATTGACTTTGCATTTAAATTCTTGGAGATTGTAGATATCAGGGAAGCAAATATACGGATGAGAATTCCACAGGCGGGTAGTGCGAGCAAAGAAGCTGTTAGAGTAGAAGTTGCGGCTACATTTGATTGGTTTCACTGTAAAAGGGTAAGACCTAGTCTAGTTGCTCGACTAAATTCATGCAGAGGGGACACCAGGGAGCTAGGCTTATCGGAGCAGAATCCATGAAAGTACTTGTAGAAGAGACAGAGAAAAGCCACATGGCGTCAGTGGGAAAGTGACTGGAGTTGAGCTACCAGGTCGGGATCAATTACACTACAGAATCTTCGTTGGATTTTGTCAAGAAGCCCGAGATTAATAGCAGGGACAACCGACCAGATGTGATAGCAGTATTCAATGCACGGGCGGATGGTAGATTTATATATGTAAACGAATTTGAGGTCCTTAACTCTACAACAGACAAGGCTGAGTGATTCGCTCGCAGATTCTCCACCAACTCGACACTGGATTCGTCTGTATCTATACTCGACTTCCCACTCCGAACTGAGTTCCAACTGAATGACATCCACATTACCCAATCATTGTCCTGAAGAAATGTTCCCCCTGAACTCACCTCTGTTCTTTTCAAACTCTATAACTACTACCTCACTGCTTCTTGTTTTCCTCCCTGCTGGAAGTCCTCCTCCGCGGTTCCAATATATAAAGGCACTGGTGAACTCTCTGACCTCTCTAATTATCGCCCTATCAGCCTCCTACCGATTTTTGGCAAAGTGTTCGAAGCCATCATCAACGCCGAGGAGGTTCAACATTTTACAGCCCACAGACTCTTCTCTGACAAACAGTATCGTTTCCGCTTCACTAGGTCTACTGCTGATATGCTCACGACCATCACTGAATATATATACCAGGCTCTCGACAAAAACGGCGAAGCCCGAACTGTTGCCCTCAAGGCTCTATTCTAGGTCCTATGCTTTTCCTTATCTACATGAACGATCTCCTAGATGTAATAAGATCCCAAGTAGGCATATACGCTGACGACACTACGATTTACTCTCGCATCGATCAAAAATCTGCCGAGGCTGATAATGCAAACCTCACTGCCGAGCTTAAAAAGGACCTCTAATCTGTGGCGAAATAGCTCGTGAAACACTGCGCCTCCTTGCGTTAACACTCACACCAGACCTCAAGTGGAATAACTATATAGAATCCATAGCTAAATCCGCTGCTAAGAAAGTCGGTTTTCTGTGTAGGGCCAGAAATTTTTTTTCCCGTCTGAAACAATTCTGCACATATATAAATCTACCATCCGCCCGTGCATTGAATACTGCTGCCATATCTGGTCGGGTGCTCCTGCTATCCACCTAGGTGTCTTTGACAAAATCCAATGGAGAATCTGTAATGTAATCGATTCCGACTTGGCAGCTCAGATACAGTCACTTTATCACAAGCACAATGCGGCTGCCCTGTATCTCTTCTATAAATACTTTCACAGCTTTTTCTCTGATAAACTTAGTTCACTGGTGCCCCCTATGTATGAATTTACTCGAGTCACATTATTAGCAACTAGGTCCCACCCTCTTGCTGTGAAACCAATAAAACGTAAACGCAAATTCTATTCTATCAGCTTCTTTTCTCGCGCTTCCCGTCTGTGGAATTCCATTCTGTTTACTTGCCTCCCCGACAACTACAATCTCCAAGAATTTAAATGTAAAGTCAATAGTCATCTCCTATCTCACTAACCTGCATCCTCTCTCTCAAACTGCCAACCCGGTTCCTTCAAAATGAAGTTAAGTGCCATACGTGATACACACTATGGCGATCATGTCTCGAAAGAAATGTGACTGACTAGGCAGAATATTATCCCGCAGTAGGTTGCCATTACTTTCTTAGGTAGACTGGTTGCCAGCCAAGGCTATAGAACCCAATCTATCCTGTTATTTAACTCATAACTGGAGGGAATAGACGGATTAATACCTTTCCTAAGGGTATTTGCGCGTAAGTGAATGCAATGAATTCAAATGGAATTCGAACTCGGCGCCCAGAATTCTTATTCCGAGCCGATATCCACTGCATCACAACGCACATCCAACACACATGGTAAAAAGCTTACGACACCACTACTATTAAGACCTAAGGAGAGGAGAGAAACCGGAAACCCCTTCCTAAACAGGAAACATGGCATGAGCCTCTACTTCTGTTCAAAAGAAGAAGGATGAGCATGAACCGGGTGACAGAAGGTTGTTTCTACTCCAATTAAGAAAGAAAGAAAAAAAGAAAGAACGAACGAACGAAAAAATCAAAAATTAATGGAAAGTCAAACTAGAGTCAAAAAGGTAGACACAGTCCAGTTATAAATTAGAATATAAAAGGTAGACATAGTCCAGTTTTTAACTACAGTCAAAAGGGTAAACTGAGTGTAAAACTTGAGTCAAAAAGGTGGACATAGGTGTAATTTTACACTTTAATGACCATCGTTCTACTAGTGGAACACATTTTAAAATATCTTTTATACCAGAGGAGCCTTATTTTCATTATTTTATCGATAATATACACGGAAAAGACTAAAATGCAATACGTGCTCACACATCGTGTCATAATTAATTCTTGGCTGGTATCAAAAAATATATCTCTAAAAATATGTTCCACTAATGGAATAATGGACGCTAAAATGTTAAACTTGAATCAAAATGTAGAAATATATCCGATTTTATACTCGAGTGAAAAATATGTTAACATCAGTTCGGTTTGACATTAGCTAAAAGGTAGAGATATTTGTGTCTGCGATCACCCACTTCTCCCCACCACGCCACACCAACCGTATGTTCGTAAGTGCAAAGACAATATTATGAAATCTTACGAAATCGTACTAACCTACATATTTATTTAAATTTGTTTGTACATTATTTTTAATGGATACTCGTATTTGAGTGGATAGTCTGCTTTTCTATAATTAAACAGTATATATATATATATATATATATATTCACCGGCCTGAATATTCGAGAAATATTGTTAGGAAAATATTAATCTTCCGTCTATATTTCTGAGATGAGGTATTATACGTATTTATATTGTCCGGGCCGTTGTCCTCATCTTTGAGGTCATATTAACGACGTTTCGCGCCGTTGTGCGCTCTGATCTTCTTCAGGTGATTGGGTGATTCAGCTTATTTTGAACTGAACATTTCATTTCGTTCACCGGGGTAGATTATAGATTGTTCTTGTTCTATGAGTCATGCCTCTAAAGATGTTTCAGTCTTCCTTTAACTCAACTTTGTAAGTTTTTTGTTCATCTCTGTCCTAGCCAGGTACTGAACTCACAACTTTTTGGTTCGAGTCACTAAATCCAACTAAAATTTTTACTCACTGGGTCCTTGAGGACATCAGTGTATGAATTTTTGGGACTTATAAAACTAAAGTCTCTAAGACCATTTTTTTTTTTACCAGAGCTCATATTACAATCTTGATAATTGTAATTGTAATTGTTCACAATGTGTGTGTGTGTGTGTGTGTGTGTGTGTGTGTGTGTGTGTGTGTGTGTGTGTGTGTGTGTGTGTGTGATCTCTGTAGCATTGCGATTTCTGGTTCGCAGATTGTATTTATTTCTATGGTTGGCCAACTTAGGAGATTAGCATCTTTTCTTATTCCAATGTGCCTTCGGATTTCGGGGTCACATTATCTGTCCTCGTGTGCTAAGCATTCCCACGCTGTCTTTAAAATGAATGTCCATTGTGAGACAATATCACTTTGTGTGCGCTGATTTTGACAAGCTGTTTCAGCTTCACGTGAATTTCGTGACCTTGCTTCCTGGCACATGTGGGCTTTTGACAGTTGTACGTCTTGATATTAATCCCAAACTACACGCAAACGCACGTGAACTGGTGCACAAGCAAAGAGACATCAATATTGATCAAATGTGCATAAATGTCATGGGAAAATATATTTACAAATGCGAACCGGAAATCAAAAAATGATTAGAAACATCGAAAAAGTCAATAAAAAATAATAAAGAAAGTTTCATTGTTTTTTTAATCAATTGTGCATAAATTAAAAATTGGTATCCGAATGCACCTAACACACACACGCACGCACATACACACACGCATACACGCGCACACGCACACACACGCATACACACACACACACGCATACACACACACACGCATACACACACACACGCATACACACACACACACGCATACACAAACACACACATATATATATATGTATATAATTAAATTTGTTTTTTTAACTTAACATTAATATAGTTTTCATTGCTACGCGGACATTTCTATATTTCGAGATTTTTATCTCGTCATCAGGCAATGTTCGACCATTGTTGTGAAAATTATATATATATATATATATATATATATATATATATATATTGAAAAAAATGTAAAATCTGTAAAACGGAGAGGACAATCCCAAAAATTATCTAATATAAAATATTAAATAGATAAAATAGAGAGCTCAATGGATATTATCCAGAGCAATATGATATGCAGAAAAGAAAACTCAATACATATTTAAAGTGATTATAAATTCTGATTTATTTCGACAGGGTAGTTAGCGTCCATCTCATCAGATCACGAAATGTCAAATGGTTGAATTTAATTCAGAATATTAAAATAAAACATGTTAGCTCAGAAAAGAATTTACTTCTAGTGATCTCACGTTAGGTGAAGGGTTGAAAAGTAGCGATAGTACCGGAAATGTCACAAAAATTTTAAAAAAACACACCAACACGCGCACATATGCATAAATAAACTATGGAAGAAAAACAATGCAATAATTTTTTTTAAAAATACGATTAAATAGATATTACCACATATAAACAAATACACAGAAACACACATCAATTATTATCCCTCACCGATAGCACAACTCGGAGTTTCATGCTCTCCCCCACTGCTCACATATATATTTGATAAAAATAAAAGATTTGTCATTTATCTGATAGATGCTACCTTCAGCAATAAGGCTACCGAGTTTTGTAGACGGACTTGTCCGTCCACACGTCAGGGGTTATCAGCAACTGAATGCTAATACTTCTCAATTATTTATATGCGCGTTGTGGTGCAGTGGATATCGTCTCGGAACGACAAATCGGGGAGCCGAGTTCGAATTCCAGTTGAATTCATTGCATTCGCTTTCACGCAAATACCCTTGGGTAAGGTATTAATCCGTCTCATCCCTCCAGTTATGGGTTAAATAACAAGACAGATTGAGTTTTATAGCCTTGGCTGGCAACCAGTCTACCACAGAAAGTAATGGCAACCTACTGCGGGATAATCATCTGCCTAGTCAGTCATGTCTCTTTTTAGACATGATCGCCCAAGCGTGTATCACGTATGGCACTTAACTGACTGACTTATCAGTGGTGCAAGCTTGTTTTGTTATGGTTTTTCATAGTGTGCGTGTGTGCGTGTGTTCGTACGTGTTTTATAGTGTATGTGTGCGTGTGTTCGTACGTGTTTTATAGTGTATGTGTGCGTGTGTTCGTACGTGTAGAATGTCGGAATAATTTGTCCTTTTCATCATTTTATTTTTTTACTTTTACACTTACTCCCTGACCTTTCCTTTCTATTTTTCATTCTTCCAATTTTCTTTCAGTTGTTGCCATTTGACATTCGCTTTTTCTAGACAGGCTGCGTAGTTAATTTTTGACCGTTCTTGTCTTTTCTTGACTTAGGAAAATTGTATTTTCTTTTTTCACATAAATAATTAATTTTAACGCTTAAATAACGTGCATATGTAAACAATAACGTATATATGTAAACAATAATGTATATATGTAAACAATAAAGTATATATGTAAACAATAAAGTATATATGTAAACAATAACGTATATATGTAAACAATAAAGTATATATGTAACCAATAACGTATATATGTAACCAATAACGTATATATGTAAACAATAAAGTATATATGTAACCAATAAAGTATATATGTAAACAATAACGTATATATGTAAACAATAACGTATATATATATAAACAATAAAGTATATATGTAAACAATAAAGTATATATATGTAAACAATAACGTATATATATGTAAACAATAAAGTATATATATATGTAAACAATAGCGTATATATGTAAACAATAGCGTATATATGTAAACAATAAAGTATATATGTAAACAATAAAGTATATATGTAAACAATAACGTATATATGTAAACAATAAAGTATATATGTAACCAATAACGTATATATGTAAACAATAACGTATATATGTAAACAATAAAGTATATATGTAAACAATAACGTATATATGTAAACAATAAAGTATATATGTAACCAATAACGTATATATGTAACCAATAACGTATATATGTAAACAATAAAGTATATATGTAAACAATAAAGTATATATATGTAAACAATAACGTATATATATGTAAACAATAAAGTATATATGTAAGCACTAACGTATATATGTAAACAATAAAGTATATATGTAACCAATAACGTATATATGTAACCAATAACGTATATATATGTAAACAATAAAGTATATATGTAAACAATAAAGTATATATGTAACCAATAACGTATATACGTAACCAATAACGTATATATGTAAACAATAAAGTATATATGTAACCAATAAAGTATATATGTAACCAATAAAGTATATATGTAAGCAATAACGTATATATATGTAAACAATAAAGTATATATGTAAACAATAAAGTATATATGTAACCAATAACGTATATATATGTAAACAATAAAGTATATATGTAAACAATAAAGTATATATCTAACCAATAACGTATATATATGTAAACAATAAAGTATATATGTAAACAATAAAGTATATATCTAACCAATAACGTATATATATGTAAACAATAAAGTATATATGTAAACAATAAAGTATATATCTAACCAATAACGTATATATATGTAAACAATAACGTATATATGTAAACAATAAAGTATATATGTAAACAATAAAATATATATGTAACCAATAAAGTATATATGTAAACAATAACGTATATATGTAAACAATAAAGTATATATGTAAACAATAATGTATATATGTAAACAATAATGTATATATGTAAACAATAAAGTATATATGTAACCAATAAAGTATATATGTAAACAATAATGTATATATGTAAACAATAAAGTATATATGTAACCAATAAAGTATATATGTAAACAATAAAGTATATATGTAACCAATAACGTATATATGTAACCAATAACGTATATATATGTAAACAATAAAGTATATATGTAAACAATAAAGTATATATGTAACCAATAACGTATATACGTAACCAATAACGTATATATGTAAACAATAAAATATATATGTAACCAATAAAGTATATATGTAACCAATAAAGTATATATGTAAGCAATAACGTATATATATGTAAACAATAAAGTATATATGTAAACAATAAAGTATATATGTAACCAATAACGTATATATATGTAAACAATAAAGTATATATGCGAACAATAAAGTATATATCTAACCAATAACGTATATATATGTAAACAATAACGTATATATATCTAAACAATAAAGTATATATGTAAACAATAAAGTATATATGTAACCAATAAAGTATATATGTAAACAATAACGTATATATGTAAACAATAAAGTATATATGTAAACAATAAAGTATATATGTAAACAATAAAGTATATATATGTAAACAATAAAGTATATATGTAACCAATAATATATATATGTAACCAATAACGTATATATATGTAAACAATAAAGTATAAGCAATGACGTATATATGTAAACAATAGCGTATATATGTAAACAATAAAGTATATATGTAACCAATAACGTATATATATGTAAACAATAAAGTATATATGTAAACAATAAAGTATATATGTAAACAATAAAGTATATATGTAAACAATAACGTATATATATACACACACACTTTTGCTTAAAGGTCATAGTTAAGGATTATTCATTTTTTTTTATCAAATAAAATCAAAATTTAACAAATTTTCGAACAAATAAAAAATGTTTTTTGACTTGTTTTATTTTCGTTTTTTAGAAAGTCAGTGGTGGTACCGAGTATATAGACTTTTATTTAAGTTTGTGCATAGTTACGATTGCGCATACTGACTGGGGAATATTAAGATTTCTGAATATAGATTTGCCCGCAGTTGATGTAACTTGACAGTTGCCCTAAGTAAGCTTGTGTGCGCGCATTCGCATCGAATATGCATCAAAGTTGAAATTTAGACAATCGTCGGCGTAACTTATTCGAATGTTTAATAAGTTTTTAGGGGATGTTTCGCTGAGAGTAGTACTGTAGTCGAGATAAAATAAAATATTATCATTATCATTATTATTTCCTTTGATGTCTTTCCTATTCTCAACCAGAAACTTGAAGTCAGAAATGGCTTCGACATTTTCCACGGTTCATTTTTGTAAAAAATAAACAAAAACTAAAATCACACACATTTTAGAGACAAGCTTCATAATGTGTGCGATATAATTGTGAGTATAATTTTTTGTATTTTTCTAAGGTGAGCTACTAGGAATTCCTTAAAGAGTCTATCGGAACCTTTTCCCAATCAATCCGAGGGTTCCAACAACCACTGGAATTATTGATGTCTTCATATGCCACATTTTGGAGATTTCCACTTTAAAACCCTTGTATTTTGATCGTCTGTTGAAGATACCAGGAATTCTTTTAAAAGAGTCTATCGGAACCTTTTTCCAATCAATCCGAGGGTTCCAACAACCACTGGAATTATTGATGTCTTCATATGCCACATTTTGGAGATTTCCACTTTAAAACCCTTGTATTTTGATCGTCTGTTGAAGATACCAGGAATTCTTTTAAAAGAGTCTATCGGAACCTTTTTCCAATCAATCCGAGGGTTCCAACAACCACTGGAATTATTGATGTCTTCATATGCCACATTTTGGAGATTTCCACTTTAAAACCCTTGTATTTTGATCGTCTGTTGAAGATACCAGGAATTCTTTTAAAAGAGTCTATCGGAACCTTTTACCAATCAATCCGAGGGTTCCAACTACAACTGGAATTACTGACGGCCTCATGTACCACATTTTTTAGATTACCATTTCAAGATCCTTGTATTTTGATAGTCTGTTGAAGATACCAGTAATCCTTTTAATGAGTCTATCGGAACCTTTTCCAATCAATCCGAGGGTTCCAACAACCACTGGAATTACTGACGGCCTCATGTACCACATTTTTTAGATTACCATTTCAAGATCCTTGTATTTTGATAGTCTGTTGAAGATACCAGTAATCCTTTTAATGAGTCTATCGGAACCTTTTCCAATCAATCCGAGGGTTCCAACAACCACTGGAATTACTGACGGCCTCATGTACCACATTTTTTAGATTACCATTTCAAGATCCTTGTATTTTGATAGTCTGTTGAAGATACCAGTAATCCTTTTAATGAGTCTATCGGAACCTTTTCCAATCAATCCGAGGGTTCCAACAACCACTGGAATTACTGACGGCCTCATGTACCACATTTTTTAGATTACCATTTCAAGATCCTTGTATTTTGATAGTCTGTTGAAGATATCAGGAACCGATTAAATCAGTCTGTCGGAACATTTTCTAATCAATCCGAGGGTTCCAACTACTACTGGAATTATTGATGTCCTCATGTACCACATTTTTCAAATTTCCATTTCAAGATCCTCCTCTTTTTATAGTCTGTTGAGGATCCATTACAATCTGCAGGGACTGCGATGTCAATAAGGAAACAGATTCTGTTTTTGTGGTCTTTGATACCCGATGTCTGAACAATTAGCTTTGATTATTCTGTGTGAGTATATTGTAAAATCCCATAAAATTGTTATAGACTCCTATCTCTGTAACCGCGTCTGGGTGGTGTTCATACCAGTTTTTTACAGTTTCCTTCCTGAAAAAGTTGCAGATTATCCAGTGTAGATATTGGCCCACACTGTGCAACCTGATATAATATGGTCAATTGTTTCTTGGATATTTATCACAGAATCTCCATTCCGCGTTGCTTCCCTGTGTCTCTTCTACAAATACTTTCACGGCTTCTGCTCTGATGAACTTAGCTTCCTGGTGACCCCCTATATATGAATTTTCTCGAGCCACAAGTTTAGCAACTAGATCCCACCTAATTTACTGTGAAACCGATAAACTGTAAACGCAAATTCTACTCCAGCAGCTTCTTTTCTTGCACTTCCCACCTGTGGAATTCACTTCCGCTTACTTGCTTTCCCGACAGCTACAATCTCCAAGAATTTAAATGTAAAGTCAATAGTCATCTCTTATCTCACTAATTTGCATCCCCCCTCTCTCTCATGCTCTTTTCTCCGTTCACCCCACTCTCATCAGCATTCTCATCCTTCTCTTACCCTATTCCTGACACTCCCTGTAACCGGTCACTCATTCTCATAACATTCCTCCTGTGTAACCCCCTGCACAACAGTGGCAGTAAAATGCCTTGCTTGGGGGCGACACAAGTATAAAAAAAAAATATTTTCCAGCATGGTAATTGTTATGTCGCCAAGTATAAATGAATAACTCAACAACAGAATCAGAATATAAGTTGTATTCCGCGGAAAGACGGTTAGTAAGTACAGAAGTGATTAGTAATATTTACAATAGAAAAGATACAAGAGTCCAATCCGTATACGTGTATACGTGATTACTTCTGGTACGCCACCGGAAGTGTGACTAACTCTTCACTGACTCGCACTGACTCTTCAGTAACTCATTAGAGACTCTCAAGTGACTCTCTACGACTGTATTTACTAGCCTTCCCACGCAAGGCTGGATGTGACACATAGTCATTTTATAGTGGGTATTCCCGGCCATATAGCCGGGCCAAAAAATGTCTGTCTATTTTTGCCCAGTCGTGCTTCTCCCCTTTGGCGGAACCACGACTGGGTTATTGCTCTCTGCTCGGAAGCAGAGAGCGCCCTCTACCCGAAGGCAGAGTGCTGACAGTGTCGTAGAGTCGTCAGTCTAGTGACTCTGTACCGACTGTATTTACTAGCCTTCCCACGTAGGCTGGATGTGACACATGGTCATTTTATAGTGGGTATTCCCGGCCATATAGCCGGGCCAAAAATATGTCTGTCTATTTTTGCCCAGTCGTGGTTCTACCCTTCGGCGGAACCACAACTGGGTTATTGCTCTCTGCTCGGAAGCAGAGAGCGCCCCCTACCAGAAGGCAGAGAGCTGACAGTGTCGTAGAGTCGTCAGTCTAGTGACTCGGTACCGACTCCCTTGTATAGAATCCACCATTGCTATATATAGCAATGGGAACAGTCCATTTGTAGTCAAATAGGAGCGGCGCCCTAACAGTAATTTCTAGTTAGCATCAATTGCATCCTGAGCAAGAAAGTAAATGGTGTTCCATTAAGACGGATTTAAAACGGATGGAAGTTAGCAATAAATAAAACAGTGTTATTGGTGAAAATTTTTTGATTTCACTGTTAGATCCTGTTATTTGAGTCACGGCAATTATGAGTGAAAAACGACATCGCTTAAATGCACGCCAAGATTTCGGCGGCACACCTCCACTCGATGGTCAAAATCTTTGATGACGTCACTGCATAGCTTCTCCTCGATCTCACCAATATGCTTTGTCTTTAATGGCGCCATTTTTACTGAGCGTTTTTGTATATTCTTGTAGATTTTTTTTTAGATTTGTCTCACGACAAATGTACGGTGCTTCAAATAGTCAGCAGCCTTCAGTTCTTGTGTCAATTGAATTTTGTAAGCGTATAAAGACAAATCTTTATTCAAAATTCGATGTAATGTTGTTGTGGAAACGTTCAATTCCTGTGTGCGATGAAGGATAGAGGAGTCTAAAATGTTGGAACATCCATTTTAGTAATAGGCATCGATAACTTTAACACATTATTCGATTGTTAATCTTCGCATGGTTGAAATTACTAAAGAATGAAGTTGTTAAATCAAAAAGAAATTGAAAAATTCATAAGATGCTTAAACGAAATTCACATTTAAAATCGGTCCAAGTTATTGGGACACACCTATTATTATAATTTTTGTCATTTTTCATCATAATTCGATTTCTGCTATGGTCGCACTACCAACTAAGTCTGAGGAAAGACCTAAGGCAGGTCGTGGTGTGTTGTTATGGCTCCATTTCATGTTTTTTCTATCTCCCCTAACATCCCTAGCGTTACATAGACATAGTTCTCCTTAGTGTGTACTTAACAATTTTTTGTATATCTCTTAAGCTGAGATTTTCAGGAATTCTTTCAATGTGTTGTTTTGTTCCATTTTTTATCATTCCAAGTGCACCCACTATCACTGGTATGATAGTAGGTGCACTTGCTTGGGTGTAATAAAAGCTTATATATATATATAATATTAATAACAAACTCCCATTCCTTGATGTATTCATTGATTCTAGCACACATAAATTTACTACTTCTCTATATAGGAAACCAACTAGCATAAATTTGTGTCTTCTTAATTATAATAGTGAATGCCCCCAACCATATAAGTTAGCTGTTATAAAAAACTTACTTCAACGCACACAAATGATATCTTCTTCCAAATCTATATTTTATAAAGAATTACACAACATTAAGCAAACACTAGTCAATAATGGATTTCCTAACTCCGTTATTGATCAACAAATTAAAATGTATCTCAACAAACTTAACAATAGCTCTAACAATAATGATAATATTAATAATAATGGTTTACATCAAAATAAACATAACACTATTAACTTATACTATTGCAACCAAATACATAATAATTATAAACAAGATGAAAAAACTCTCAAAAACATAATACGTAGAAATGTTAAACCAGTCGAAAGTAATAATCAAATTAAACTCATTATATATTATAAAAAGTTTAAAACAATTGACCTCATAGTCTATAATAACCCAACAGGCACTAAACTAAATTCTTTACAAAAAACCAATGTAGTGTACCAATTTACATGCCCATTCAGAGATTGCATCTCTTATACTACTCAAAAACCTAGTACATATATTGGTTTTACCACAACCACGCTCTCCCGTAGACTTACATGTCATCTTTCTGATCAGAGTACTATTAAACAACATTTCTCTGAAAAACATAAACATGTAGGTAATATCAGACAGATTTTGGTCAACAATACGGTGATCCTTACTCATACACACAGTAAGAGGAACCTGCAGATATTGGAGGCCATGTACATCAAATCAAAAACAACCAACACTCAATAAAATCAACTTTAAAACAGGAAATAACATATTACATTGCATTTGACTAGATGGTTTTGTTGTCATTTCGCGCTATCCCGGGGTGTGACGTCATAAAACCGCATCGCAAACTTAAGAACTGCGTTTATTATTTTTGGTAACTATTGCCGTTGCCAAGTGGAGTTTTATGTCAACACAAAATAAAATCGTCGGTGATGGATTTTATAATATTTCAGTTTAAACTACCTCTCTGAAGATGGCTCATGTGAGCCGAAAGCTTAGAAGAAAACCAATAAATAATTATCCAAATGTTGGAGAATTTTTGTCTTTATTTTCAACTGAAATTAAAGCAAAAATACGACGTTTGGAACGGCTCATGATTAAACATAATAGACATTCATTGTCTCTTATATTTAATAGCATATGTCTAGAAAAAAAAAAAAAAAAAAAATATATATATATATATATATATATATATATATATATATTATCGATTTTCTGCACTATTGTAAGAACTGCAACCTTGAAACTTCTGAATATCGTTTCTTATGTCTTTTTCTATGAATGTATCGATTTATTATTATTATTATTATGTCATTTTTCATCATATTTCGATTTCTGCTTTGGTCTCACTACCAACCAAGTCTGCGGGGAGACCTAAGGCAGGTAGTGGCGTGTTGTTATGGCTCCATTTCATGTTTTTCTATCTTCCCTATCATCCCTAGCATTACATAGATAAAGTTTTCCTTAGTGTGTGGGCTGTACTTAATAAGACAATTTTTTGTATGTCTCTTAAGCTGGGGTTTCCAGGGATTCTTTCAATGTGTTGTTTTGTTCCATTTTTTTATCATTCCAAGTGCACCTACTATCACTGGCACAACTCTTGTTTTCAATTTCCACATTTTTTCTATTTCAATTTCCAGGTCTTTATATTTTGACAGTTTTTCAAATTCCTTGATTGCTATGTTACAATCCGCTGGACAAGACATATCAATTAATAGACAAGTTTTCTCCTTATTATTATTATTATTATTATTATTATTATTATTATTATTATTATTATTATTGTTGTTGTTGTTGTTGTTGTTGTTGTTGTTGTTGATGATGATTTCTGGTGTGAACTGATTTCTCTCTGGGTCACAACCAGAGATGCCGATGATGCTAATGATTATGATGATGATGTGAACCAAGTATAATACAATATTTATTATTTATCTTTTAGAAAGATTTATTATTCACCATTTTATATTGGTTATTCCCTTGACACCGCTATTACTGGATATCCTTTTGATTCCCTTTGGAATGTTTATTTAAAAGATGATAAAAATATGTGAACCAAGTACAATACAATATTTATTATTTGCCTTTTATAAAGAATTAGCAGTATAGCCCGGCGTTGCTCGAGTGTAATGAAAGTTTATATATATATATTATCGATTTTCTGCACTATTGTAAGAACTGCAGCCTTGAAATTTCTGAATATCGTTTCTTATATCTTTGTCTATGAGTGTATCAAATTTGATTAAAATCGAACCACTCCTTCTATAACCCGATTCTTTCGATTATCAATTTTCGATATTTATCGAGGGTACCTCAACACAAAACCTAGCTAAGAACACTCGCAGACGCTTATCGTACAACTGTGTAAATATTCAAGAAAATCGGTTCAGCCGTTTCGGAGTCTATATGTAACGGACACACACACAGACAGACAGACACTCACACACACACACACACACACACACACACACACACACACACACACAAAGTTTCATTTATAAATAAGTTTAGATTATTATTTACCATTTTTAAAATTGGTTATTTCCTGGACACCGCTATTAATGGATAAATTTTTGATTCCCTTGGCAATGTTTATTTACAAGATTATAAAAATATATGAATCAACTACAATACAATATTCATTATTTCCCTTTTATAAAGACATTATTTACCATTTTATATTGGTTATATTCACCGCTATTAATGGATATATTTTTGATTCCTTTGACAATATTTACATGATTAGAAAAATATGTAAACCAACTACAATGCAACCTTAATTAATGTTTTTCTTGTTATCATCACTTTTAATTCCGACTCTACCATCCATTTACCCAAGTCTGTTATGTAGGTTACCTTGCCTTCCATATTTCTTGTTGATGTCAGATTCTCCAAGCCCTCTTTCCTCAGTATGTGTCTCCGAAATTCAAACTATTTCTTTCTAATTTTAAGTACAAGTGTCCACTTCCTTTCTATTCTCCTTAATACTTCTTTGTTGCTCACATGCTCAATCTTTGACATTCTCAAGATCCTTCTGTAGGACCAAAGGAATATATTGCTCTTATAGCTCTCCCCCAACACAATTTTTAATTTTTTTTTTTTTCATTATTTGTAAAAGGTATGAATGGTGTGGTGTACTGTAATGGGTAGCAGCTAACAATGAGAAATCGGAGAGCAGAGTTTGAATTCCAGTAGAATTTGTTACATTCAATGCCCTTCGAAAAGGTATGAGTCCATCTCTTCCCCAGGATACGGGCAAAATAGCAAGACATAGTTTTATAGCCTTGGTTGGCAACCAGTCTACCGCTGAGAGAAATGGCAAATCTTTCCCTAGTTAATCATGAATCGAATGAGACATGATCGCCCAAGTGCATTTCACTTGGTTGACAACTAGTTTAACAGAAATAATTCAAACCAGCCTGGAGAGGGTTGGGCTTCGTTAGGCAAATTTTTCCAAGATATATCACTGCTGTTATGGCTGTTATATGTACGGCCTTAAGGGGTTACAGGACACTTGGTGATCATTTCCGGATAGAAATTTACTCCACGGACAGAAATTCGTTCCGTGACCAAGCTACTGATCTAACTAGTCAGTTTATCTTGCACACGGCGTGTATCAAATTCAGTAAATCACCAGAGAAAGTCCAACACAATATTTACAATGGAAATTAAATACTAAATAGTATTTTCATTTCGTTCGGAGAGAAGAGAAACGTCTTCTACTCAGTTTGTCTTGGAGGAGGTAATGGAGGATTGTATCCTTACTGGTACGAAGTAAACGGACTTCGTCTCTATCGCCGCCATAATTACCTTTTTTTTTTCTTTCTTTTTTTTTTTTTTTTGACTTCCGGCTTCCACTTCATCCATTTTTTTCGACGAGTTTCATTGGTTGTCCTTGATCATATCCCCCGCTTCGCCCTACCGAAGTGATGATCAAAACATCCGCTCTTGTCTGTTCGCTGCCGACCAAATCGGCCTGACGCCTTTTTACATTTACAAACCGGATGTGAACTATTTTTTGTTTGCTTTTTTGGTTGTTTTTTTTTTTTCCTTCTTTTTTCTTTTCAGAAATTACTTTTGTTTATGCGAAGGAGCGGCCATGAAAAAGCAACCTAACTTCATTTTGCTTTCTTCTCTCTTCTTATAATTTTTGTTTTATTATTATTATTATTATTATTATTATTATTATTATTATTATTATTATACCTTCTTTTTCTTTTATTCTTGAAACTGATTCTTCTTCGTCTTTCTATTATTATTATTATTATTATTATTATTATTATTATTATTATTATTATTAATTTACCTGATTTTTTATTCTTTTTTTTATTCTATGTATTTTATTATTTATTCTTTTTCTTTCTTTATCTCAGTCAATTATTTTTTCATCATATTATTATTATTAATAATCATTTCTTTCTTTCTTTCTTTCTTTCTGTTTTTCCTTTCCTTCTCTTTTTTATTCTTATGTATTTTTCTTTTGATTATTATTATTAATATTCCATTTCTCTTTTATCTGATTTTTATTTTCTTCTTTCGTTCATTTATCCTACTATTATTATTACTACTACTACTACTACTACTACTAGTAATAGTAGTACTCCTCTTCCAGTAGTAGTAGTAGTAGTTGGAAGATTAGTACGTTTCTCTGGCAGTCAGTCTCAGTCTGAACATAGCCGAAGATTATCACTGGGTCATCAAGGTACAAGATTTATGGTGATTTTCTACGCGCAGCTTAGATGTAGCACAAGGCCGAAATTAAGGGACACCCAGTGAGGATCGAACTCAATACTTAATTATAATGATTCATATACGAGGCACGCCTGCTAACCATTACGCCACCTCGATGTAGGCCGCTTTCTAAACGCTAAGTATGCCTGCTAGCAGAGTGAGGTACCTTTACAAAGGCTGGATCAGTAATGAAAGTTAAACAGAATTTCTTCGTAAAAAATATACCATCAATCAGATGCCACACGTGATGCATGTTTGGGCGTTCATGTCTCGAAAGCGGGTAGAAGATTTTTCCGCAGTTGGTTGCCATTAATTTCTGCGGTAAACTGGTTGCTAATCATGGCTATAAAACCCTATCTCTCCTGCTATTTAATCCATAGCTGGAGGGAGAAGCAACGGATTTAGACTTTTTTCAAGGACATTTGCGCATAAGTCAGTGCACTTCAATTTCCAAGTCGACATCCATTTTACCACAACGTACATCCGTGCACACACACACACACACACACACACACATATATATATATATATATATAGTCATCCGCAGACAGATCTGTTACGCTGTATCACAGCTCATCAGTACAGTTAGATATCCCATTGCTTTTAGCCAGGTTTGAAACCCGACTGAATTGACATCAGTCGGCGATTCTACCTGCTATAAACACTCGGTAGAAGAAGGCAGATTTTAGCGTGTGATATACCATGTAAATATACGTTAGTAGCTAAGAGTGTTCTAATCCATTACTGAATGAACGATGCGTAGATGCTAGAGTAGCTACTGCTATATAATTCGAACAAGTAGGAGAAATGTATATATATATATATATATACATAATAAGAAAGGTAGAAGTGTGTGTCAATACATATATATATGATGGACTCTCCCGTCGATCTCGACGTATGAGGTTCCGACAACTCTGACTTCATCCATGCTTCAGCCTCTGATGACATCTAAGTCCAGCAAGGGACTTACAAATCAATCCACACAGAGTGCAAGTGTGCTGGTTATGGGATGCACTTGCAGGTACCAATACAGCCCGCTTGACTCTCTCTCGTTTCTGACTCATATGATTCAGACTGTCAGATTTGAAACGCTGAAGACCATCAAAACAACATGCCTTCCACTCCATTCGATCAGAGACTCTGCTCTCAAGAATGTTGTGAGGCAGATTGAGAGAAATCAAATTACTCCTGATCTTATCCTTGTACCTCAGTAAAGGCCGTCCAACATTTCTCCTACCGCTCTCCAATTGACTGTACATCATGATTTTTGGTATCCTTTCCTCGGTCATCCTCAATACGTGTCCAGTCCAACGTAGTTGGAACTGAATGAGGAATGGCTCTATTCCAGAAATATTACATTTTCTGAAGAGGTCAATCTTGTCTCGAATGCTAAGACCACAGATTGACCGCAAACAGTGTTTGTGAAATACATCAAGCTGACATATATATATATATATATATATATATATATATATATACACACACACTTCTATATGTTCTTATGTATATTTATATATATAAAAGACGAATGTAGAAGTGCATATATATATATATATATAATAAGAACAAGTAGAAATGTGTGCATATATATACACACTCTCACGCACCTATACACTATATATAAACACACACACTTATGCACTATATATATATATACACTTATACACTATACACTATATATATATACTTATACGCTATATATGAGGAAAATCAAATCAGTTGAATTGCAGATGTGTTGCGCGATTATACAAGCGGTAGCCGCAACCTGCCCCGCCAGGAAATCTCCATAACTGAGTCTGGTTAGGTAACTCTCTTGTGATTTTTTTGATCAGAATAGGATCAAATCGGAAGCCACTGGTTCAAGCCTCTTTATTGATTGATTGATTTGTTTTTAACGGCCTATCAACCTTTTGTATGGTAATTAACGCCAGAAAATATTTTTATGGGGCAAGAATTTATGGGCGATCATAATGATCGTTAATGTTACAAGTCCTACTAATTAACCCATAGATGGGAGAGAAGAGGCGGATTCATAAATTTCCCAACGGTTTCTGCGTGTAAGTGAATATAACGAACTCTACTGGAAATGGAACTCCGCTCTGCGATTTTCAATTGACATTTGTCATATGAGTTGTTGGTCATTTTGTAAAGAAACAAATTAATGCGCTGAAGTGTCGTCTGAGAGATGGAAACATGTCGAGACAGTTGATGCGCTCGGACCTTCAATCCTCTCCCTTCGTCGCTAAAATACTCCCTCGTCCCTAACTGAAAGTGATATGCCACTTCGTGGAAGGTCACTGATTGAATCATTACTCTCAAAACTTGGGTAATCTCTAACATCGTAATGGCGACGATATGCTAGTTGAGTTTGAATTTCAGTCATCAACAAAAACCTTTTTTTAAATGGTGTCGAGACATTCAGCCGGTCAGTTTAAGTGCCATGCGTGATACGCTTGGGCGATCATGTCTCGAAAGAGCTATGAGTGACTGGGCAGAATATTATCCCGCAGTAGGTTGCCATTACTTTCTTAGGCAAACTGGTTGCCAGCCAAAGCTATAGAACCCAATCTGTCCTGTTATTTAGCCCATAACTGGAGAGAAGTGACGGATTAATACCTTTCCCAAGGGTATTTGCGCGTAAGTCAATGCAACGAATTCAACTGGAATTCGAACACGGCTGTCCGATTTCTCGTTCCAAGCCGATATCCATTGCACCACAAAACATCTTTTTTAGCTAAGTTGAGGGCGCTGAATTTGAAAATAGCCTTACTTTTTCTTGGTTAGCTACGTTTTTGCTGTACAGAAATGCCTCATTTAAAAAAAAAAAAAAAACTTTTTCAATTTGTTTTCTGTGTATGTGATATTGAACGATGGCAATATTTCTCAAATTAACATCCTAGAAACCTCTCAATTCGTATTTAAGCCAACAAATATAGGTATGTATATTAGAAATACTATTTTTGCAATAGCAATCAGACCCTAAGTCTTTACAAACAACACGATTGAATATATCAAGACCAACAAATATTTTCATTAAATCATTAGATAAACTAACAGCAAAAATAAAACATTCGTGAAAATAAGACTTATTTTTTAAAATTTATCTTTTTTGATTGTCTTTCATGTTCAATGTTATTTAAGTTCCTTTTGATATACCAGCAGTGGTCAGCCATCATTCATTTGCTCCACCGTACCTAGTAGTGCTCTTACATTGTTTTGATATCCTAATGGAATCGTTCTCCTTGCTCATCACTCACATCACCGCAATTATCCGGAAATTTATCTAAATGGCTATGTAAAAAATAAACCGTAATACTCTTATTAGCGTATTACTAATAAAGTGTATTACTAATAAAGTGTATTACTGATAAAGTTTATCAGTTACTTTTAATTTTAGCAATTAACCAGGAAAATTCGGTACTTCTATTTTGAATTTGGTTACTAAAAAACACTTTTCTTTCTTGTAAAAATAGTTTATTTCAGATGTCTGTCATAGGTGAAAGTTAATGGGTTTCTACGACCTTTATTAACTAAATGTTGCGATCAGCCAAGATCGTAAATTGATCTTTTTTTTCCAAAAATGAGCAATTTCAGTACTGCAAAACGGTAGCTAACCATGAAAATCTAAGGTCAATTTCGGAATCAGCACAATCAAATTAGCTAAAAGGCGTGTTTTGTTCTTTGGCACCAAAAATTATGTTGACCAGTGTTATTGTTCCTTGTACCATGATTTCACGACTTATGTTCCCTTTCCAGAAAGGTATTGTTACATGATTAATTTCCAAAGCTTCCTTTATAAAATAACTGGAAAGAAACTTTAAAAATTTAATAAACAAAAAAGATATTAAACTTTCAAATCCCTTGATGACTTTTGGGACATGTTGTATAAATTTCTGCTTCAGAATTCAAATTGCTACTATTGCAAATTCCGTACCTGATTGAGCAAAAATAATTTTGCGATAATACAGAGCATCAGTACCTTATTAGGCAAGTGGTCATATTACATTGAAGATCCTTCTTTGGATTCTGTCGAGAACCTCAAGATGAATAGCAGGAGCACCCAACCAGATATAGCAACAGTATTCAATGGACAGATGGATAGTAAATTTATAAATGTGCAAAATGAATTCTGACAAGAAAAACATTCTGGCCCGACAGAGACCCAACCTTCTTAGCAGTTGATGTAGCTATAGATCCGATATATTCGTTCCACTTCAAGTCGGTTGACAAAGTACAACGTTTCTTTTTGTAGATCACAATATAAAATGTACATCCCACACCAAAGTAGATTCATGACACGTAGATATCAAGCCAAAATAGCATTAATTTTCTCTCAAACCTTGGAGAACTCTCAAACCGTAATGGCGATGATATATTCGTGGAGTTTGAATTATTGATCCTTGGTTTTGGTCGAAATATTTCTCCATTTTTGTTCGTCTTTGAGCCGTGTATTTTATATGGCTAATTTCCCAAGACCCCTTTTTGAATTAAAAAAAGAGAACTAAAAAATTAATAAAAAAAAAGATGTATTTATTTTAGACTAACAGTATTGTCCAGCGTTGCTCGGGTGTAATGAAGGCTTTAAAACTAATCCATGGTCCTGGAGCTCAGACTCTTTTGACGTTAGCACGAAAGACTAAAAAGCAATAGTTGTTTCCAGTTAAAGCGAAACCGTAGATTGAAGGAAAATTGAATGGATGTAAGTCAAATTTTGATTTTCTTATATCAATATCAAATAAGTTTTTTTCGTCGTAAACTGAATTTTGAAGGCTAAATAAGTTCTCTGAGTAAATGGTATCATGGCTGAGACTAAGAACTACAATTATACCGACTTAGAGCCAAACCCGAAGCAAAAACTAAAATAAAGGGCTGGAAAACTGATTTTGATCAGACCCGGTATATATTATCGATTTTCTGCACTATTGTAAGAACTGCAACCTTGAAACTTCTGAATATCATTTCTTATATCTTTGTCTATGAGTGTATCAAATTTGATTAAAATCGAACCACTCCTTCTATAACCCGATTTTTCGATTATCGATTTTCGATATTTATCGAGGGTACTTCGACTCAAAACCTAGCTAAGAACGCTCGCAGACGCTTATAGTACAACTGTGTCAATTTTCAAGAAAATTGGTTCGGCCGTTTCGGAGTCTATATGTAACGGATACACACACACACACACACACACACACACAAAGTTCCATTTATAAGTTTAGATGTCTGTCATAGGTGAAAGTTGATGGATTTCTACGACCTTTATTAACTAAATATTGCGATCAGTCAAGATCGTAAATTGATCTTTTTTTTTTCCAAAAATGAGCAATTTCAGGACTGCAAAACGGTAGCTAACCATGAAAATCTAAGGTCAATTTCGGAATCAGCACAATCAAATTCTCAAGTTCAGTTCCAGGGTTGACTTTTAAGACGGCATTATTTCATTTCTTTCGCTCTTTACGCCTTATGTTAGCAAATGACTATTTATGAAAAGCACTAAAATGTAATTACATATAAAACAAACAAACAGATACGACTAATCAATAGTAATCTAAGAAAGAAAAGAGAGTGATAACCAAATCGATTGGCTAATATTGGGTCCATCGTGAAGATGTGGATCTGTAAGAATGACGGAGAACTATAGAGTCGCTCTGATTATTGATTAATGACCGAATAAAAATTCAATTTATGTTGATTCATTATTGACATTCACTTAATTTTGATTTTCCTAAATGCCTTTGGGAGAAATAAAGTAGCATTTTGACTTAGAATTGATCAGAAATATGCATCTTAGCATATCGACCTGCTAAAATAAGCTATCTATCTATCTATCTATCTATCTATCTATCTATCTATCTATCTATCTATCTCAGTCTCTTCATATCTATCTATCTATCTATCTATCTATCTATCTATCAGTCTCTTCATATCTATCTATCTATCTATCTATCTATCTATCTATCTATCTATCTATCTCGGTCTCTTCATATCTATCTATCTATCTATCTATCTATCTATCTATCTATCTAAGTCTCTTCATATCTATCTATCTATCTATCTATCTATCTATCTCATTCTCTTCATATCTATCTATCTATCTATCTATCTATCTATCTATCTATTCTCTTCATTCTCTTATATCTATCTATCTATCTATCTATCTATCTATCTATCTCATTCTCTTCATATCTATCTATCTATCTATCTATCTATCTATCTATTCTCTTCATATCTATCTATCTATCTATCTATCTATCTCATTCTCTTCATATCTATCTATCTATCTATCTATCTATCTATCTCAGTCTCTTCATATCTATCTATCTATCTATCTATCTATCTATCTATCTATCTATCTCATTCTCTTCATATCTATCTATCTATCTATCTCACTCTCGGTCTCTTCATATCTATCTATCTATCTATCTATCTATTTCAGTCTCTTCATATCTATCTATCTATCTATCTATCTATCTATCTATCTATCTATCTATCTATCTATCTATCACAATTTGTTTATATTTATCGATCTATCTCTGTCTGTTCATATCTATCACAATCTGCTGATATCTATTCTCTATCTCAGTCTGATGGTTTCTATCTATAGTAGCATGTTCATATCTATCTGTGACACTATGGGGTGCTCTGGTTAAAATAGTTATGAGACACGGCAATTAGATTTTGTAAATGATTTTAGGACAGAGAATGTTCTTGCTCTTTTTATTAAAACGAATTATTTTTACTTAGGTCAAGGAGAACAATAAGAATTAAGAAGAAAATTTATAAACAAATAACGATCTGTAAACAGTTTAAATGTGAGCTGGCTGGGGAATGTGTACAACCCTGGCTTGGTTAACTCTTGAATATCATTTTTCTTGTTTGAATGACAAAAGAAGAAATCTGAGAATTCCTAAAAATAGCGATAATTTGTAAGATAAACCAAATCAAGCGAGAGCAAGCTGACCTGAATTATTGAATTTGACCTTCGTGCATGTAAACCGTGCGGAAGCAACGCTTTGTTAATTGAAAGGTATGGGCACACTTGTCTTGACGTATCGTCTTGGTGATAGGCGAAGAAGATAAGCCCCGCACCTTTACATGCCGGTTAATTTTTATATAAAAACCCGTTCGCCGATGAGAGTAGCAGATTTTTCGATCGGTCACTGAGAATTCGACCAGCAACCTTTGTGCCCAGTCGCCACGGAGGCACAGGCTGGGTAATGAGGAAAGATTCTCGGGCTGCCACCAAGGAGAATTCGGCCGGCAGGTTTTGTGCCTAGTTGCCGCGTAGGCAATGTAGTGAGGAGAGATTTTTCAGCTGGCTACCGAGGAGATTTGGTCCGACTTCTTGGTGAGTGAGATACGCAGCCGCATTCGCCAAGTACCTAGTTAGAGGATCTGATTTGATTTTACTCGCTCCCAATGATCACCGATTGATATAGGTATTTTCCCATTTTCGCTCTTTTTGGATTGTTGATTGTTATAATGGAATATTCCAGCACCCTCTATGAACACTGTGGTGGACTAAGTCTATCATGAATAAATGAGCAAGAGCCTTTTTCACTAGTGAGTCTTGCTTACGAATTGAGCAATCAGTCTTGAGCAAGTACTCTCTTGTTCACCTCTCTGCGTCCGAGCGGAGAGGAACCCAAATGAGGTTCCGCTGAAGGGTAGAGTCTCGTTTGGGTTGTAAAAACAAGAGCCCAACCCAGACTTAAGCTGGGTCTACAGGATAATTTTGGTTGAGCTTAAGGGCTCAGAATTCCCACATAATTCGACTTTGTGTCACACCTGCCTTGGTGGGATGGTAGCAAATACACTTCCTTACGGATTAGAACCTAGTAGTACTATTCTGATCTGTAATAATTCTCAAGCTGAATAAACCTTTTATTCTATTACACCTGGCTTGGTAATCTTTCCACTTGGATTTACTCCTTGGTAAATTGTACACTTGTCCAGGATACAACAGTTGATCTAGGACTTATGCATTGAGCCGAGTAGGCTTATTAAGTGCACCTGCAAGAAAAATAAAAACTCAATCAACTATCTCTTATGTGATCGGCTGGAATTTGTTTATTTATGTTTTTTTTTGGGTTTTTTTTGCCGAACTCTCCATCACCCAATGTCCTGCAGGACTGGCTTTATTTCAGGAACCCGTCCCGTAAATGTCGACCTTGTTCACAAGACCAGCACACCACGGCGTGTTTGGTTTTTAGTCTGAATACGGAATACAACGAAACAGGTGCAAAGCTTAATTACCCCTGTGACTTGGTTAATGGATTACATTTCTCACTCTCTCTCTATCTCCTCTCTCTCTCTCTCTCTCTCTCTCTCTCTCTCTCTCCTCCATTGATATATAAATATATATATATATATATATATATATATATATAAGTTACTGAAAAAATTATCCGCACTTTTGCCGTAATACATTTTTAGGTTTATCACATTGCCTTCTGCTTATGTGTGCTTATAGTTGGTACTATTGGCGCCAAGTGATCAATGTTTGAATTTGATCCTGCCAATTTTCTTGCTGCTGTTACAGTGTAAACATGGCCGCCCAGCTAGCAGTGTGCACCAAGGAGGAAAACATTTTGAAAAAGTGCAGATTTATTCAATGAAATCCCTGTGCTTGATTCTGCTCTACGAGTTTTTTTTTTTTTTCACAATGTCGAGCCTGTTACTCTTTAGTTAAAATTTTGATAATAATAATTTCGATAAAAAATAATTTTGATAATAATAATATATATTTAACAATCTAATATCTAAATTGTAGTGTTTCTTTATTAGTGGTTATGCTTTGATCCATGAAAACTAACGGAGAGTCGACGATATCATTACTGTTTTGAATTGCCTATTCAGTTTAGTAGGAATTTAGAAGCATAAAAAATGATAGATGTTTTCAAAGTCACGCAACTTTACCGTGACAAAAATAAATCAATAAAAATTGAGATAAAAATTAAAATATGAAACTGAATTTTAACTACTTATATATTATTCGGACAGTTGTTTTTTTTTTTTTCTTTATTGCGATATTCAAAACGTTTCTGCCGCTGTATGGGCTGACCGTCTTCAGGTGATTGAAATTTCGAACTAAACTCTTTATTACAATGAAAGAAGCAGATTGTTCTAGTTCCATGAGTCGTGCCACTTTCGGATATCTTAGATATCTCCATTTTAACTCAACTCTCTAAGTTCACCTGGCCTAGTGGATAAAAGCATTGGTTAGATCCAGTGACTTGACCTAAAGAGATGTGAGTTTAATACCTTTTGAATTTAACGCACTTATGTTTTGATATATTTCCCTATTCATCATTGCTGTCCTATATAAATTAATGCCCAATGTATTTTTTTAATCATTTTGCTCAAAGCAAGGATTTAAAGCCACTAAAATGCAAGGGGTTAATGAGTGTAAAAGATTATGAGTAAAAATATATAAAATAAAAGAATAATAAAAGAACAAGAATTATGAAGGCAGAAAATAATGATTGATATTTTATTAAAATTTTTGAAGATTAAACTTGACTGGGAAGCAAGAGGCTGAAAAAGGGTTCTACACGCGAGAAATGCGTGAGAAAAACCGATAACATAGAACTTTTTTCTTTTTTTTATAATTGTGTAGCCCCAAGCAAGGCATTTTACTGCCACTGTTGTACAGGGGGTTACATAGGAGGAATGTTATGAGGAGTGAGAGGTTGCAGGGGGTGTCAGGAAGAGAGTAGAAGAGGGAAGACATTACTGATGAGAGTGGGGTGGACGAGGAGGAATGTTATGAGGAGTGAGAGGTTGCAGGGGGTGTCAGGAAGAGAGTAGGAGAGGGAAAAGAGTACTGATTAGAGTGGGATGGATGTAGAAAAGCATGAGAGAGAGAGGATGTAAGTTAGTGAGACAGGAGATGACCATTGACTTTATATTTAAATTCTGGGAGATTGTAACTGTCAGGAAAGCAAGTATGCGGAAGAGAATTACACAGGCGGGAAGTGCGAGAAAAGAAGCTGGTGGAATAGAATTTGCGTTTACAATTTATTGGTTTCACAGTAAAAGGGTGGGACCTAGTTGCTAATCTTGTGGCTCGAGGAAATTCGTATATAGGGGGTACCAGTGAGCTAGAAGCAGAAGCATCGGAGCAGAAGCCGTGAAAGTATTTGTAGAAGAGACACAGGAAAGCCACACTGACTCGGTGAGAAAGCGACTGTATCCTAGCTGCCATGTCGGGATCGATCACATTACAGATTCTCCGTTGGATTCGGTCGAGGACACCTAAGTAGATAGCAGGAGCACCGGACCAGATATGGCAGCAATACTCAATGCATGGGCGGATAGTAGACTTGTATATGTGCAGGATTGTTTGGGACGGGAAAAATTTCCTGGCCCTACACAGAGAACCGACATTCTTAGCAGCGGATTGAGCTATGGATTCTATATAGTTATTCCACTTGAGGTCTGGTGTGAGAGTTAACCCGAGAAGGCGCAGTGTTTCGCTTTCAGAGAGAGAAGCCTGATCCATGTTAATGGGCGGGAGGAACGATTGTCTGTGGTGGTTATTAAACAGCAGCTTCGTTTTGGAAGCATTAAAATTCACGAGCCATTTCTTACCCCAGTTCACCACGGATTGGAGGTCCTTTTCAAGCTCGGCAGCGAGGTTTGCTTTTTCAGCCTCGGTAGATTTTTGATCGAGGCGAGAGTAAACCGTAGAAGAAATATATAGAAGATTTTTTGTTTTATAATCATCTCACCTCAAGCAAGGCAGAACTGCCACTGGTGCGCAGTGGATTACATAATAGGAGAGTGAAGAGAGAGGAGAACAGGTCACTGTAGGTGTTAGAGAATGGGTCAGAGAAATACGGGTACATTGGTGTGAAGAGAGCTGCGTGAGAGCAAAGTGTAAAGTGAGAAGAAGGATGGGAATCAAGGAGATAAGAGATGACAGTTAACGTTGGATTTAAACTCTTTGAGATTGTAGCTATCAGGGAAACAAGAATATGGAAGGGAGTTCCACAAGCGGGAAGTGCGAGAAAAGAAGCTAATAGACTAGAAATTGTAACTACACTTGATTGTTTTCACAAAAAAGGTGGGACCTTGTTGCCAGTCTCGTAGCTCGAGTAAATTCGTGGAAGACCGGTATCAAAAGGCTAAGCTCGTCGAAAAATCCGTGAAGTATTTGTAAAAAAGACAGAGGGAAGCCACATCTCGTCGGAGTCGGGCCGCCAGGTCAGTATCGACTACATTGCAGATCTTTCTATGAAAGAAGACATATTTATATATAATAAAAACATTTGATATATATTTATATATATATATAAAGTAACTAACCTAAAGAGCCAACGAATCTACCAAGGTTTCGCCTAACCGGATCATCAGGAGCCAACCTTCCCTGAAGATCCGGTTAGGTGAAACCTTGGTAGGTTCGTTGGCGCTTTAGGTTAGTTACTTTATATATATATATATATATATATATATATACTTTCTTTGTTTGCTCTACTTGTGTATTGAGCGCTTTTTGTTTTAGGTTACTCGTTTCGGGGTTTTTTTTTTCTTCTTTGGGTTACATTCTTTGACTGATGTGCTTAGCTCTTTCTTTTTTTATTACCATTTTTTCCTTCCGCGTATATACTCAGAGGGTTTTTCGACACGAGTATAGCGATAAGTTTATATATATATATATATATATATATATATATCTTTATTGCGATATTCAATTCGCTTGTAAACGATAAATGAGGGTTATCCGTGGATGGTACCTTTCGTTTTTTTTGGGATTTTGGGATTTTGGGATTTTGTTCTGCATGCATTTGTGTTTACCTATTTGCTGTCCAACCTGCACTTTCATTTGTTTAAAGTGGCCATTCGCTTGTGTTACACAAAACACACTCTCTCCATCAAAACAACGTAGCCAATACAGGTGCCACGTGTTAGGTATTTGTAATGATCGCATGTTATACTGTCATGAATTTTGACCTCCTCAGGGACAAAAAAACATTGGATAGTTCATGATGGACCGCAAAATATACATATGGGGTTTTGATGTCAGAGTTTGCCGTCTCCGGTACGAGAGCTGGTGGCTTGGGAGTGCACATGATCACTTTTCTTAGGCTTCGAAAAGTCCCCACACACGTACACACACGATGCAGTTATTCCACACCAACAGTACATATTTACGTAGCCGTCTCAAACAACGAAGTGTATTCACATTACACGTATACTCAGGCATACACGCATATATATATATATATATATATATATATATATATATATATATATATATATTGTCATCCGCAGACAGATCTTTTTCGCTGTATCACAGTTCATCAGTACTGTTAGACTCCTATTGCTTTTTAACCCAGGATTGAAACCCAACCGAATTGGCGTTAGTCGACGATTCTACCTCTGGGCCATGGGCGCTCGGTGGAAGAATGCAGACCTTTTAGCGCGTATATTATCATTATACGCGCATAATAGCCAGAGTGATCTAATTCATTTTACTGAATGAGTGATGCGTACATGCCAGAGTAGCTTCTGTTTTTCAAAGTTTACCATTCTTCCAGAGTGCTCAATCAGGGTGTGAGAGCTTATATATATAAATATATATAAGGTATGCATGGCGATCTCAAATTTTCTATTTTATTTAGGTCTCATATTGATTTGTCCCTAACTATCACTTTATCTCATCTTTTCTTTCTTTTTTATCTAATTTTTTTTTTAATCGTATCACTCTGAGCAAGGAGGTAACGCCACTTATGTGCAGGGGGCAACGTAATAGTGAAAAGATTGGAAAAGAAAAAGCCGGAAATCACATCCTAAGCAGGGAACAAGCAATGAGCCTCTTAACCTGTTCAATAGACGAGGGTGAAGTGTGGACCGGGCGATAGATAGATAAATCTATCTACTCCAATTGAGAAAGTGAGAAGATTGGAAAAGAGAAAGCCGGAAACCACATCCTAAACAGGGAACAAAGGATGTGCCTCTTAACCTGTTCAATAGACGAGAATTATCTCTAGACCTATCATAATAATTTTACGAATTCAAACTATAACTTACGAATCCAAACAGCAAATAATGTTTTCGAAAACTCGAGAAAAAATCTAGAAAAATTAAAATTCTCGTGCTGATTGTCATACTTACAACGTTTCGCTCGATCGTTGTGCTCTCGAAAGACTCTTGGTCCGTGTCCACATCCAGTTGTTTGCTTGTCCACATCCAGTCGTCTGCTTGTCTCGCGAGCGGCGGGTGTCGCTTCGGCTGTTGTGCTTTCTTTTACAGGTGTCCAGCAGCCGGGAAGTCACGGCGACACGGGCAAAAGAGACGAAGACAATGCGCTGCATACCCCACACGACTCTACTCGAACTGCACACCCAACTAGTGTAACAATTTTTGCTTTTTATTTTACAATTTAAAAAAATCGGCAGGGTACTTCTGCACAGATCGGAGAGCAGAGCTCGAATTTAAGTTGAATTCGTTGCATTCACTTACGCGCAAATACTCTTGAGAAAGGTATTATTAATCCGTCCCTTCCCCCTTCAGCTATGAGTTAAATAACAAGACAAATTGAGTTCTATAGCCATGGTTTGCAACCAGTCTACTGCAGAAAGTAATGGCAACATATTGTGAGAAAATTTTCTGCCCAGTCAGTTATCTCTCTTTCGAGACATGATCGCCCAAGTATGTATCACGTATGGTACTTAACTGACTGACTGACTTCTTCACAATCCGACCCATGCGGTACGAATCTGTTTTCAGGTTTCGCGACGAATTCGCCTCGAGTTGGCAACGCTATGATCTGCAGCGGTGTAATGCCACCAACCGGCCAGTGGTCGTATCAGGCCATGATGGCCGGACATCCGACTTTAGCGTGCCCGATGCGGTCGGCAGCGACTTAGCGAGCAAGACGAACGCCGCTTCCTGTTGGCCACTCTTTGCGTAAATCTAACCGTCATTGTCGTCTTCACACCAGGGAAGAAGACGAGCTCGACTACGATGGATAAACGACCGCTGACGATAGCATCCTGGACAGCTGCTCGGGAAACAATCCGGCGACAAAGGCAAGTATAACAATCAAGAGTTGAGCATGCTGGTCTAAATAGAAGGGCATATAATAATGAGTTCTAATCATAAAAATTATGTTTGTGCATAAAATACACATACACATCAAATCCTGAAAAAGTAACATTTTCATTTTTGTTCAGTTACGTCAGTTTAATTTCGATACATGTCTACATACAAAAGGCATCACTGAAAATCGAACTCTAGTAGTCCTAATCTGCGAGGATGACTTGATGATTGTTGTGCTACGACGAGTTGGTCACGCCGGCTTCAGATACGCGTTCAGTTTGAACATACTGCAGAAAAAAACGGTTTTTATTTTTAATCCTTTCAACCCAAGTAAGAAGAGAAAGCCACTAAGACGCAAAGCATTACTGGGTGTGAAAAGCTGAGAAAAAAAAAGAGAATATTAAGAAGAGCGGGAGATAAAGAACAGATATAAAGGAATCAACTCTGCATTTAAAATTTTAAAGATCACACTTGAATGGGGAGCAAGGAACCGGAAGAGAGTTCCAGAAGCGAGTAGCGCAACTGTTAGCACAGAATTCACAGTTAAATACAGCAATTTCAACTGTAAAACGATGAGACCTACCTGCCAATCGAGTCAGTCAGTTAGGTGCTATACGCAATACACACTTGGGTGATCATGTCTCGAAAGAGACATAACTAACAAGGCAGAAAATTTTCCCGCATTTCTTTCTGTGGTGCCAATCTAGTCTTCTTTTTTTTATGCGCCGTGTCCCTTCAGATGTAGGCGATCATGGCTCTCCACTTGCCTCTGTCCCTTTTCGTTCTTAATACTTTTTCTTTAGATATCTCTCCCAAACTCCGCTGCGCTGTCTATTTGCTCAAGCCCATCAAGTATGTCTCTCGCTGCCTTCACATTAAATTAATTGCTCACGAAGCTTTTAAGCTTTTATTACACACGCAATCGCTTGGCCACTTCGCTCTCCTGATCTTACCGCCTTCGAGTTTTTTCCTTTGAGGGTACGTCAAGGATCGTGTCCACCAGACACTTGTTCATGATTTTGCCACATTCTTAGACGCATTTTTGAAGTTGCCCAAACAGTTGACGTTGATATGCTGCAGTGCGTATGGAGGGAGATGGAATATCCTCTTGACATTGTGAGGGCAACGAGAGTGATGTGTATGTAGAATGTAGTCAATAGCTGTGAATGTTAAACTTAAGGAGATGTCCGACATTTTACCAAAAAAACACTCTTTCTCATCACTTTCCCCTATGTAACCCCCTAACCACTCTTTCTCATCACTTTCCCCAAGTAACCCCCTAACCACTCTTTCCCGTCACTTTCTCCTATGTAACCCCCTAACCACTCTTTCTCATCACTTTCCCCTATGTAACCCCCTAACCACTCTTTCTCATCACTTTCCCCAAGTAACCCCCTAACCACTCTTTCTCGTCGCTTTCTCCTATGTAACCCCCTAACCACTCTTTCTCATCACTTTCCCCTTTGTAACCCCCTAACCACTCTTTCTCATCACTTTCCCCTATGTAGCCCACTGCGCAACAGTGGCAGTGAAATGTCTTGCTTGGGGTGAAATGATTAAAAAATACTGTCATATGGCTTCTGAGCAATAAATACTTGTAATGATATTGGGACTTTACGGACGCCCTGTATTTACAAGGTTATAAAAATATGTCAAACAACTATCATGAAATATTTATTATTCATCTATATCTATAAAAGTGACGAGTGTGAACGTTGTGTAAGTATTTGTTTGTTTGATAGATTCGACTTAGCGTCTGCATTTTGCGGTCTAGCTCGACGGGAGTTGCGCTCAGATGTCGATCAAAATTTTATAACGCTAACGACGCTTTGAAATTTTTCAGAAAGCCAAAATTAGGGGTATAAAAATATATATTATCACCCAACAAAGTCAGGGATCAGTTTATGTATTGATTATAATACAGAATCGATCACCCCACTTTATATTATCTATATCTATATGTGTTGCAGCCCCCTTCCAACCTAATCCAATAGAGACATTCTAGATTGTTATCTGTATCTATAAAAGTGACGAGGGTGGAGGTTGTGTAAGTATTTGCTATGTAAATTTACCATAGGTTCAAACTACCCAAGTAAGAATAAATATAAAGAGAAGGAATCTAAACTTATTTATAAATGGAACTTTGTCTGTGCGTGTGTGTGTGTCTGTGTGTGTGTGTGTGTGTGTGTGTGTGTGTGTGTGTGTGTGTGTCCGTTACCTATAGACTCCGAAACGGCTGAACCGATTTTCTTGAAAATTTACACAGTTGTACTATAAGCGTCTGTGAGTGTTCTTAGCTAGGTTTTGTGTCGAGGTATCCCCGATAAATTTTGAAAATCGATAATCGAAAATCGATAATCGAAAAACTCAGGTTATAGAAGAAGTGGTCCGATTTTAATCAAATTTGATACACTCATAGACAAAGACATAAGAAACGATATTCAGAAGTTTCAAGGTTGCAGTTCTTACAATAGTGCAGAAAATCGATAATATATATATATATATATATATATATATATATATATATATATATATATATATAAGGCAAGATGTTTGTGTGTGTGTGTGTGTTTATCTGTCTCTATGTCCTTTATACAAATCCACAATTTTTATCCGATTCTCACCAAACTTCCCACATATATTCTTTAGGCTGAGTCTGAGCTCCAGGACCATGGATTAGTTTTAAAGCTTTCATTACATCCGAGCAACGCCGGGCTATACTGCTAGTTGTATTCATAAATTTGTCAAAAACGTTTGTGAACAAGAACATTTTTAAAAATCATTTCACCCTAAGCAAGGTTAGACCGCCAGTTGGTGCACAGACGCAGAGGGGTTACAGTGAGAGAAAAAACTGGGTATAGAATAAGAGATGAAAGGGATTCAAGGAGATAGAAAATGACAATTGACGTCGTATTTAAATTTTTGGAGATTGTAGAGAAGCAAGTAGATGAGAAGTGCAAGAAAAGAAACTGTTAGAGAAGACGAGACGGTTATATTTAACTGTATCAACAGTAAAAGAGTGGGAACCTTGATGCCAATTTGGTAGCACGAAGAATTCTCGTGTTCGAGAGACGAGAGAAAAAAAACTCGTTAAAAATAGTTGCCGTAAAATATTTGTAGAAAAGTCAGAGAAAACCTACATACCGTCGGTGAGAAAGTTGGGATGCAAAGCCAGTATCGATTACATTGAAGATCCTCCTTTGCATTTTATCGAGAATATCAATATAAATAGCAGGAGCACCCGTCCTGATATGGCAACAGTGTTCAATGCACGGACGAATGGTAGATTTATAAATGTGCAAGATGGATTCTGACAAGAACTTCGAGATGAATAGCAGGAGCACCCGTCCTGATATGGCAACAGTGTTCAATGCACGGACGAATGGTAGATTTATAAATGTGCAAGATGGATTCTGACAAGAACTTCGAGATGAATAGCAGGAGCACCCGTCCTGATATGGCAACAGTGTTCAATGCACGGACGAATGGTAGATTATAAATATGCAAGATGGATTCTAACGAGAAAAACTTTCTGGTCCAATACAGAGATTCAAACTTCCTAGCAATAGAATCAGCTATAAATCCAATATATTTATTCCACTTAACCACCTACCTACCTATTTATTTCACAACCACCTACCTTCTCTCTAGTAGAGAAACTTCCTTACCTACCATCAGTATGGCTGGCGCTTGTCTCCCAGAGAGCAACACATTGCTCTCTCTAGGCCTCACTCTCTCAAACGACCTCAAACAGAATGACTACATCGAATCTATAGCTACATCTACTGCTATGAAGATTGGGTTACTGTGGCGGGCAAGAATCCATTTTGCATATTTATAAACCAACACACGTGACCTTTTGATAATAATGTAATTTACAGACGACCATACTTTTAAAAAAATAAGAATATTTAAACACTAAAAAAATTAAATTATTTTTCAAATGTTGGTACAAAATGAATTGTATTAAGGTTTTCAATTTTTTAAGTTCTCATCGATTTGAGAAACAATCCTGGAATCCCAGTGGTGTTCACCGTTGCTTGCCTGGAGCAATTTTTAGGCCTCTCAGTTGGAAACGTATCTTGTATTGACAAAAAGCCTCTCTCGCTATGTTGATGCCTTTCGCGACGACATACCTGTGCGAAACTGAATTTTCTGTCAGCTTCACGTCAAAACCATCTTACCAGATTTGATATTACTATCCCTGATTCACCTATATAACAAGTAGAGCATTTTCATATCTAGGCAGCTTTTAATAAAAACAAGTGCACCTCAGAAAAGGATGTAAAACACAGTAATGGAGCAGCACACAGGGAATTTGGAAAGCTAATCAAACACGTCTTTAACAGTAAAAATCTGAACTTGACAAAAATTATGGTCTACAATGCTGTTGTCAATTCATCTTCGCCATATGGTTGCGAAGCCTGGACTCTATATTGTCGTGATATCCATAGATTAGAACACTTTCACCAGCAAAAGCTTCGTTTAATCTTGAATATCACATGAGAACACTTTATGAACGACAAAGTTATGAAAAGAGCCAACAATCAAAGCATCGAATCGCTGATAATTAAACACCGTTTTCGATGTCAGCACATTTACCAAGAATAGACAACTGTGAGAATTGGATCCGGCACCCTTTCAGGAAGAATTTGAAAGACGTTGATGAGGACAGTGACATCAAGAAAGAACTCATCGTTCTGAAAAAACAATTGTGGAATCCAAACAGAGTTCACTGCTGGTCACCTGAAGCAATTCTGGGCTTCTTAGTTGGAAACGTATCTTGTATTGGCTAAAATCTCTCGCTATGCTGGTACCTTTCGCGACTACATACCTGGATTTTTCTGTCAGCTTCACATCAAAACGAAGAGCAGAAATCGATTTGATCACAAACAAGCATAAAGAAGACAACAGCGGCAACAAAGTCACTGAGTTGCTTAACCATAATCATTCACAACACACCATACAATCTTGAACATATATAAATCTATCATCTGCCCGTGCATTGAATATCTGGTCGGGTGCTCCTGCTATCCACCTAGGTGCCTTTGACAAAATCCAATAGAGAATCTGTAATATGACAGATCCCGACTTAGCAACTCAGATACAGTCACTTTCTCACCGGTGCAATGTGGCTTCTCTGTGTCTCTTCTACATCTTCTCCGATGAACTTAGCTCACTGGTGCCCCCTATATATAAATTTACTCGAGCCACACGATAAGCAACTAGGTCCCGCCCTTTTACTGTGAAACCAATAAATTGCAAACGCAAATTCTACTCCATCAGCTTCTTTCCTCGCACTTCTCGCCTGTGGAATTCCCTTCCATTTACTTACTTTCCCAACAGCTACAATCTCCAAGAATTTAAATGTAAAGTCAATAGTCATCTCCTATCTCACTAACCTGCATCCTCTCTCTCATGCTCCTTTCTCCATCCACTCCACTCTCTTCAGTATTCTCATCTCTTACCTACATCCTGACACACCCTATAACCTGTCACTCTTTCTCATAACTTTCCTCCTATGTGACCTCCTGCTAAACAGTGGCAGTAAAATGCCTTGCTTGGGATATATGATTATAGCATATATATATATATATATATATATATATATATATATATATATATATATATATAATCTGAGTTTTGTGAAGCATTATTTTGCTGCCAGTTGTATGAATGAAGGTTAAATAAGCACAATGGCTTTGTTAATTAGGCATGAAATCAATATTGCTTTTTATCAATTCTGGAAGTGGGTGCGAGAACTGGCTGACGGTTTGAAAGGGTTGCGAACAAGGAAAAAGGCCAATAATCACTGCTTTATGTTGATGGCTTTGATGACTAAATTCGCCGCCAACGTGCAGATGATCCAGTTTCCCCAAGACCTGCTCCCATTATCCATTCCTGATCGATCTGCTTGGGTACATCAATGTTTTGTGCTGGTTAACAAGCTTATCCCGCTAGAATCGTTACAACTGAGTAGGGATTTCGATCCTAACTGGGTGCCAATTACTTTCGGGCTTGTACCACATCTATGCTCCGCTTAGAAAATCAACTTAGGCCTCTCGACGCTAAAAACATTACATTTAAGTTTAGTTCGATTCGATCCTCACTAAGTGCCCTATGCTTTCGTCCTTGTGCCACATCTAAGCTGTGCTTTAGAAATCTGCCTATCGCATTGGCTTTGCAAGGATTACTTGAAAACGAAAGAAAATCAAAGTAGAAGAAAGTTCCGAATGCTTGAGGCAGACTTCAAATTGTCGCCTTGATTTCATGACCTTCCTCTGTGGCATATATGGAATGATACATGCAGAATCAAGTTAAGAATCTGCAACGGACTGCCGATCATTCTGTTATAATTTAAAGTGGCCTCTACCGTAGCGTGTCAGTTATGCGTAACCCTTCATCTACTGGTTCAACCGTTGGGATCTGTTGTAATCGTCATCCGCTTGTTCCACCGTTGAGGTCTTTGGAGCTGGTTGCGTTTAATCTGGGTCCTCGTCTTTGACCTTGCTGCCAGTGGCTTTAGAACTTACGATGGCATCGCTCGCAGAGTCAGTGAACCACGAAAGCCTTCCCACCACGACAAGAAGCGATTACTATTACGTAAAATTGTGGTATCAATGAATTTTCACATATATTTCGGACATCTTGCCATATTTGGCAATACTTACTTAACTGAGAATAATTAATTTGCATATCTAGCTTTAAATAACAATTGTGCGCACTGATCCGTAGTCTTGATTAAATCCTGCCAAGGTTGTCAATGGGAGTGGCAGCTATTTTTTTGTATTGTTTTTTTTCTATGTGTCGCATTCCTTATAAAATAAAACAAAGAATGAAAACAAAGAGATAAAAAAGGACAAGTAGAAACTGGAATTTCTATTCTAGTTTCTACTTTTCTCTAGAAAGCGAGTGAGAGAGAGAGAGAGAGAGAGAGGTAAAAGAAATAAAAGAGGAAGCGCTAGATAAAAAGAAAGAAAGAAGCAATAGAGAAGAAAGAATGAGTTAAAGGAACCTAGAAAGAAAGAAAGAAAGAAAGAAAGAAAGAAAGAAAGAAAGAAAAAGTAAGCAAAAGAGAAAAAAGAAGGAGTTAAAGGACCCTACAAAGAAAGAAAGAAAGAAAGAAAGAGTAAGCAAAAGAGAAGAAAGAAGGAGTTGAAGGACCCTACAGAGAAAGAAAGAAAGAAAGAAAGAAAGAAAGAGGAAGCAATAAAGAAAAAGAAAGAGTTAAGGAAACCTACAAAGAAAGAAAGAAAGCAAGCAAGCAAGAAAGAAAGAAAGAAGCAAGCAAACCGGTATAGGGAAGAGGAGAAAGAGTAACCAAAAGGGAAAGAAAGAGTGAAAGGGAACATACATTTTTTTTTCTAAAAGAAAGAAATCGAGAGAGAAGAAAGAGAGAAATTAAACGAAAATCAAAAGAAACAAAGAAGAGAGACAGAAAGATAAAGAGAGAGCAAGAAAGAAGATTATTCTTTCGTAGAAGACGATTTTTAGGAAGTTGTTTTAGGAAGTTTAATGAATATTTTTCCGAAGTTTGTTTTTACGTTTTTGCTGTACGATGGGTTGTACTATATGAAGTTTCTCTTCCTGTGGGCTCTTTTGTACTATGTGGTGTGTATGTGAGTGTTGACGGGAATCCGTTATCTTTTAAGGCTGTTTCATAGTCTTTCTTGAATTCGTTGAAAATGGTTTCACGGGAAGAAAAATTGTCGGAAAGCTTGAGGCTAATTGATTGTGGTATCTGCTTGATTATGATGGATTAAAAGACGTGTATATTTATAAAGTGGTTTATCATTGGGCTTTCTGTATGGTTCATATGTATCTTTTCTTAGGTTGAAGGTAACATCTAGGAAATCTACTTTGTTTAGGTTAGTTTTTATGTCTATGTCGAATCCTATATTTTTAAATTTGTTTCTGATTGTTTTTCTAGCTTTTCTTTATTTTGTTTGTCACAATTTTTTAAGATTATGAGACAGTCGTCCCTGTAGAGTTCTGTATCATTTCTATCGGTTATTTTATTTAGCTCGCCTAACAAATATATACCTATGGAGTAGATAGACTAAACTATCGCCCGGTTCACACTCCACCCACGTATTTTGAACAGGTGAAGAGGCTCATCCCTTGTTTCCTGTTTAGGTTGTGGTTTCCGGTTTTTCTCTTTTCCAATCTTTTCACTCTTTTTTTTTTTTTCAATTGGAGTAGATAGACTAAACTATCGCTCGGTTCACACTCCACCCACGTCTATTGAACAGGTGAAGAGGCTCATCCCTTGTTTCCTGTTTAGGTTGTGGTTTCCGGTTTTTCTCTTTTCCAAACTTTTCACTTTTACGTAACACCCTGCGCATCAGTGGCGTTTTCGCCTTGCTTGGGGTGATATGATTAAAAAAAAATAAAAAAATAAAAAAATATTGCTCGCAGATCTCTGTGCTGTCAAAGTTTATCATTGTAGTGTCAAAAGTCTCTTTTGCCTTTATCTATGCGTTTTCACTGTCGAATTTTCGTGAGTGTTTAATGGTTTATATTTTGTTTGTGTTTTATTTGTTCTTGAGCTAAGGAGATAGCCTTATTCAGGATGGATTATGTTATAAAACGCCTCATCCAAAATGGATTCTGTTATAAAAGGGTAGAATTCTTTTATATATAGTTATATCAAGTGGTAATTATTTGTCTATATTTCTAAGATGAGGTACTATTTATAGTATTTATTTCGGACTATTTTCCTTGCATTCACTTACGCGCAAATACCCTTGGGAAAGGTATTAGTCCGTCTCTTCCTTCCAGTTATGGGTTAAATAATAGGACAGATTGGGTGCTGTAGCCTTGGTCGGCAACCAGTCTACCGCAGAAAGCAATGGCAACCTACTGCGGGATAATCTTCTACCAATTCAGTCATGTCTCTTTCGAAACATGATCGCCTAAGCGTGTATCACGTATGGCACTTAACTGTTTGATCCTCATATTTGTTTCAATTCCTAGCACCTGAAGAAGGCTGGAGTGTACAACGGCTGAAACGTCGTACAAATGGCAACAAAAATGAGGATAAAAGTCACAATAATGTAAATACAGTGGTAATTATGCTTGTTTTTTAGGTTGCGGAAGCAGTTTATCGTCATTTTTGTGTTTTCCCACTAATTTATTTCTAACTTCATCCTTAGCTCTCAATTCTTTTTTGTTTTATTTATGTTACCTCGTTCACTTTTGGTTGGGTTTATAAGTCTGCATGTTGTGTTTGTTCGGAAATTATGCTTGTGGTCTTTTAATGTGATAATTTTGTGGCGATTGTTTTAGTTTTCTTATTGTTGATATCGTTTTCTGTTGTTTTTGGCATTTTTTTTGTATGTTTTAGTTATGTTGTCCATGAGTAATTTGCTGTACTTCTATGAACCATTAGCTCGTATAAATTTCTGGTTGAACTTTATATATATATATATATATATATATATATGATAAATGGAACTTTGTCTGTGTGTCTGTGTGACACACAGACAAAGTTCCATTTATTATATAAGTTATATATATATATATATATATATATATATATATATATAAATGGAACTTTGTCAGTGTGCCTGTGTGTCTGTGTGTCGGTTACCTATAGACTTCGAAACGGCTGAACCGATTTTCTTGAAAATTTACACAATTGTACTATAAGCGTCTGTGAGTGTTCTTAGCGAGGTTTTGTGTCGAGATACACCCGATAAATATCGAAAATCGATAATAAAAAAAATCGGGTTATAGAAGAAGTGGTCCGAATTTAATCAAATTTGTTACACTCATAGACACATAAGAAAAAATATTCAGAAGTTTCAAGGTTGCAGTTCTTACAATAGTGCAGAAAATCGATAATATATATATATATATATATATATATATATATATATATATATATAAGGCAAGATGTTTGTGTGTGTGTGTGTCTGTTAATCTGCCTGTATGTCTGTATTTTTTTCAGCCCTTTTATTTTAGTTTTTGCTTCGGGTTTGGCTCTAAGTAGGTATAATTGTAGTTGTTAATCTCAGCCATGATACCATTTACTCAGTGGACTTATTTAGCCTTCAAAATTCAGTTTACGACTAAAAAATCTTATTTGATACCAGGAAATCCAAATTTGAATTACATCCATTCATTTTTCTTTCAGTGTACGGTTTCGCTTCACCTGGAAACAACTATTGCTTTTTAGTCTTTCATGCCAACGTCCAAAGAGTCTGAGCTCCAGGACCATGGATTAGTTTTAAAGCTTTCATTACATCCGAGCAATGCCGGGCTATACTGTTACCGATAAAATGCAGCCGTAACTTCTACTCCAACAGTTTCTTTCCTCGCACTTCCCGACTGTGGAATTCTCTTCCAAACGATTGCTTCCCCGACGGCTACAATCTCCAGGAGTTTAAATGTAAGGTCAATAAACACCTCTTAATACACTAACCTGCTCCCATTCTATCAAACACTCTTCCCATCTGCCCAACCCTCATCCTCGGTATCCTTACTCATCTGTCACCTTCCTCCTGACATTCCCTATGTTTAACCACTCCTTCTCTTTACCTTCCCCTATGTAGCCCCATGCGCAATAGTGGCAGTGGAATGCCTTGCTTGGGGTGAGATGATTAAAATATATATATATATATATATATATATATATATTAAAAACAGAAACAGGGGTTGTTTCCAACGAGGGAAATTGGTATAGAAGAAAGAGTGTGAGAAGCCGTGAACGTTTTGTATAAAGTGTAGATTTATTGTTGCTATTATTATAATTCTTTCTTCCTTTTTGTGTGATATATTAAGTGCCCATAATGCTATTTGTGTCGTTATGATACCTAGACTTTATGAATTTAAGCGCAGTACTAGACTATCGTCGTGATCTCATCAATTTACAGTTACGTTGGCTAGACGTAGCCTTTACTTCTATGCTATCAGTTTCTTTTCCCGCGTTTCTCGCTTGTGGAACTCTTCCGGTTCCATACTTCTCAGCCAATTTTAATTTGCAAAAAATGTAAACGCAATATTAATCACTATTTACCGTTCTTCTGATTACTCTTTCCTCTTCCTGATGTGAACTGTTAATCCCGGACGAGTCCCCAATTTTGTTACGTGTTAAGTGTAACAAAAGAAAAAAAAATGATTGACCAAAAGTTAGAGTTAAATTACAAACAAATATTTAATTTACAAAAAACACCAAATAAAATATTTACAAATATACAATTTTTGTGGCATTCAAAACAAGAAACATAGGGTTTACTACTGGCGAGTGTTACGAGGAGAGAAGGGGAAAGTAAGGTGTCAAATATTTTTACCCAGTTAAGTTGGCAAAAAAGTTAAGTGCTATAATTTTCGGAAATCCTTAAATGAGTATATAAAGAATAATTTTAAGTATGGTCAATGAAAGAGTCAAAAATATGTATTTACCCATATAGTTCCATGAGGTTCTCTTTCAGATTTTAGTTGGTCGGCAACTTTTCTTACAGATTCTTTCGGCTGTATATAAATCCTTGAATCACAACCGGAGTTACCAGCAAACCCTGGTAACAACTGACTACTCACTGCCAAAAACATATTTTTATAGGGGTTGACACCTAATTTGCATATTTCTAGAGCCTTTCGAATTCTCTCGAATCTATTGGAATTTTCTACAATCGTCCAAAACGTTCTATTCCTAATTTCTCTATTTAACAACTACTTCATGAATTAAAACGTTTTTAGGAATAACAAGTAGGACTCAATAGAATCCCTTACTACAACTTTTTAGACATTATTATTTTTATATATAAATGCATCCTCGTAACACTGCTCATTATTAATCTTTTTGTTCCTAATTCCTCCACACCCTGTTACCCCTTGTATCTTAAATGTTTCACTTGCTTTCATGGGGCGATATCGGTTTTTTAAAATGTAGATGTGGCTGTACTAATATGGAAAAGAATGAAAATTTTCCATCATATATATCTATCATTTGGAATATCCCATTTGACTCGGATAATCTTTGAAAAATGCGGGGGTGATATCCTGACTTACGGTGAAAAGGGTCCATTGGCTTAAAACGGTTACGATCTACTGATCTTTTTTGATCGCTTTACCCCAAGTAAAAGCAGTACTACCACTGGTGCGTAGGGGGTTACAAGAGAGAAGAGCGAAAAGAAAGAGGAACAAGATACGGGGTGGGGATAAGAGAAAAATGGGAATGAAGGGAATAAAAGGGGCCGGAAATTGACGTTGCACTCAAACTCTTGAAGATTGGAACTATCAAGGAAGATTGGAGTTCCATAGACGAGAAGTGCAAAAAAAGAAACTGTAGAGTAGAAGAGACGGTTATAGTTAACTGTTTTCATTGCAAAAGAGTAGGACCTAATTTCCAATCTAGTAGCACGAGTAAATTTCTGCAGAGAGGGCACCAGGGAGATAAGCTCGTCAGAGCAGAAGCCGTGAAAATATTTGTAGAAAAGACAGAGGGAAGCCACATCCCGACTGTGTGAAAGTGGCTGAAGTCGAGCTGTCAAGTTGAGATTACATTGCAGATCCTTCTTTGAATTTTATTGAAAACCCTGAGGTGAATGGCAGGAGCACCCGACCAGATATATGGCAGCAGTATTCAATGCACGGACGAATGCAAGATTTGGATATGTGCAAGATAAATTAAAGATAACGCAATTTTCAACTACCTCTGAACATTTTTTGTATTATTTTAAAGTTCGGTTTTTTTCTTCTATAAACTGTTTTAAAAGCCTCACTCGTATTTGTAGAATCTTCAGAAGCTGGATAACAAGCCTCGGTATCGATTTTATAAACCACGAATTCATAAGAAGGGGGAAAATTGAGTTAAAATAGATTAGAAGTTACTTTACTGTCATTCGACAACGATATTTTTCTTTCTTTGCGTTTGTTTCTCTGTCGTATGAACACTTAACAATTCTTTTTTTTTTTTTTTTTAAATGACTCGGCGTAATACAAACGGCAGTTCATTTCCCGAACTGGCCGGAAATGTTTCCTGGTTCAGCTTTCTATATCGGACCAACTTCTTCATCGTATTTTCCTCTCTTTCAGCTTCTTTCGCTCTCGGGTTTCTATTCTTGTTCGTCTTCTTTGTCTCTTCATATTTAACAATTTTTTCTTCTCGCCTTCGACCGCGTTCTTTTATTCTTTTCCATCTTGTTGTAAATGGCGATGTGCAAGTCGACATTTTCAGATAGAAAAATAAGTTCAACCTATACACCGACAATATAGTTAGTAAACAAGTGAAGATAACGACACATAAGAAAATAACAATACAGCCTTCCTCCCTATCTATGACCTTATTTTATGCGTTTTCATTTACCCGCATTCAACGCCCCAAATTTATTTAATAATGACCCCCTAAGAAATTCAAATATGAAGATAACATATAAAAAGTATTACTTACCAAATCTAAATTCTTGTCTCAAACACAAAAGAAATCAATTAATTACCATATGTGATATGTGCTTGGGCAATCATGTGTCTTTCGATCCACGACTGACTAGGCAGAAGATTTTCCCGCAGTAGGTTGCCATTACTTTCTCTGATAAAACTGTTGCCGACCAAGGCTATAGAACCCAATCCGTCCTGCTATTAAACCCATAGCTGGCGGGAGAAGAAATAGATTGATCATTTTCCCAACGGTATTTGTGCGTAAGTGAATAAATCGAATTCGACTGGAATTCGAACTCGGATCTTCGACTTCTGATTCCGAGCCAATATCTATTATACCACAACGCACAGTAGAAACAGCAAGTCATAATAATTGCAAATCGATACTCAAGTAGTGCGTAAAATTTTAAAAGAAAAACGCATTTATTATATAACAAGCATCATAACCCGACGTTGCCCGTGCAACTCAGAACATTTTTAATTAGATGATTAATGCAGCGTGTTGTTATTTCCGAGCGCTTGTAGTCGCCGCCTCACTTTAAAACTCAGTTGTATAAAAAAATAATTATATAAAAATTGTTGTTAAAAAATTGTTAAAAAATTCCATTAAAAAAATCTATTTTCTTTTGTTTTGCGTAAACAGGAGTTGATGCTTTGTGTGACATTGTAACCAACATTGTAAACAACATTGCGTTTGTTTTTCTTTAAAAATTACGGGGGAAAATATTTACATTTTTTATTGACTAAATGAATTTCAGTAATTTTCGAAGAATATTTAAAAATGTAGACATTTAATTTTAGAGGAAAACATTACATTAATGCCACACGAATTACAGACAGTTGATTTCCTGCATGAAATATTTAGCGAAAAAAAATCTTTATTGTTTTAAATTTTATTTTCTGAAGTATGAAATATTAAATCTGAAAAAAAGAAAAACTTAAATAATTAAATTGTTTCAAAATTACGGGGTAAAATATTTACATTTCTTGTAAAATAAAACTAAATTATTTTTAAAATAAAATTTGGAATGCATCTTTGGCCACGCCAATATGCCTTCGGATCTCAGTGCCACACTCTCCGTTCTTTTTTAGAACACTTCCCTGGTATTTAAATTTGGAATGTATCTTTGGCCACGCTAATATGCCTTCGGCTCTCAGTGATACACTTTCCGTCCTCTGTTAAAACACTTCATATGTATTTAAATTTCTTTACCTGCTTGATTTTAGTGTCCCCGACCCGTAATTGGTATTTTGGGTTCCTCTTTTTGCTGATGACCAACCATTCAGTTTTCGTGAAGTTAATGGTTTAGTCCTCGCTTTCCTTTGCTACCTTCTGTAGGAGGTTTTGTTGTTTCCTTTCCGTCTCTGCTATCAGCACTGTGTCATCTGCACCTCTTATATTGTTACGAATAAGTCTTTTCTTCATCATTGATAAGATTGTGCAGAATTCACTGCCATATCGGAAGACTGATATTACGTAATAGTTCAGAACTCTTTTTTTTGTTTCTATCAAAATGTTCTTCTTTCTTAATACTTTTCTTAGCTTTTGGAAGGCATTTTACTCTATCCCAAAGTGCCATCGAGTTCCACTGTCACATTTTCCGTCCTCTGTGGCGCATTTACAAGATATTTAAATTGCTGTACTTGTTTGGTTTTGGTATCTCTAATTTGTTGGACATTTTCTTTTGCTGGCAACCACGTAATCTATCCTCTTCTAATAGAAAAAGGCTCATCATCTTCTTCTTCTTCTTCTTCTTCTTCTTCTTCTTCTTCTTTACGTTCCTTGTACCCTCTGGATGTAGGCAAATCATTTTATTTATTCCACTTTGGTCCTCTTTCAGTGAGTTCCGCTTAGATGACCCAACTTCAAAGATCCCATCCGCCGGGGATAAGAAAGAAACGCACAAGATAAAATTACACTTGCCACTTCTATGTGGATTTAATGTGGGGAATACGGAATTAAAAGTAACTCTCTTCTCTTCACTGCAAATTTCGCAATCCAGAATGAAATCTAATCTTGACCAATTCGAAAAAGGATTAAACCCGTGCTGGGGGAGAAAGACGAAGCCAAATTTCGCGATCCGATGTTAATTAATTTTTTAACCAATGCAAGGAAGCGATTTTCAAAAGTGAGACAAGTTAGCAAGCCGATGTGAAAAAAGTCTTTTGCTATAAAATAGAGAAAGAAAGTCGAATCAGTCAGATGGGAGCGAGATCAGACACCGCCAAGATGTGACAAAAGAAATTTTAATCCGCTGAAAGAGACATGCCTCGACGATATACATTCCTTCTCCTTCTCCTTCTCGTGTGCTATTTTCTTTATCTCTTCTTCTTCGACTTCACCATTCTCGCCGTCAACAAAAACAAGACGACAACAACAGTAATAAAACACTGACTCCTAAAAATTAACATCGATTAGTACAATTTTCCTTTATTGTTTTACCTTCCTTTTTCCCTTTCTCGTCCGCCATATAAGAAAGAAAGTAACAGAGACTTTATTACTACCCTGTTAATCCTCGCATACAAACATTTGTTACCTATTAGTAGAATCCTGGATTCATTTAATTACGTACTACATTTTCTCTTTGAACATTTCAGTCAGTCAGTTAAGTGCTATACGTGATGCACACTTGGGCGATCATGTCTCTTTTGAGACATGACTGACTGGGCAGAAGATTACCACGCAGTAGGTTGCCATTACTTTTTGCGGTACACTGGTTGCCAACCAAGGCTATAGAACCCAATCTGTTCTGTTATTTAACCCATAACTGGAGGGAATAGAGGGATTAATAACTTCCCCAAGGGTATTTGAAGTGAATACAAAGAATTCAACTAGGAATTTGAACTCGGCTCCCCGATTTCTCCTTCCGAGCCGATATCCACCGCACCACAACGCACACCCCTTTGAACATTTACTCATTTAATAATTTCACTTCCTACAAATTGATTTTATTCGGTTCCGTCAATAAATTTCTGTTCAAACATACCAACGAAGCACTTTTATTCTTCAAACTATCAAGCTTCTGATGATTCTGATAACTTTAAGTTGTAGGGAGTTCAGTTGTATTTGAAATAAGGCCAGTTTAATAAAGATTCCCGAGCTCCCTACTTCAGTAGCAGTCATATTGTCTTGATGTAAAATCCTCACTATTATAATAAAGAATTTCGTGTGTATATATCCCTCCTGTCATGCTCATGGAGAGAGAGACAATAACAAGGCAGTTTTGGCTATGTGTTCATTAGAAAGACAATAGTGATTTGATTCTCTTTACTACCAGTTATTAAACTTTACTGCTAGTTATGAAAGCTCTTGCCGCATGTTTGCTCTTTAACAGTGCTTCATTATTATTTTTTTTTTTTGCAATAATTATGCCGTCGAATAGTGAAGAATATATATATATATCATCTCTATCATAATAAAGACCGTGTTGTATTCATTTGTACACACACACACACACACACACACACACACACACACACACACACATATGTATAGCCCTTCTTTCACGCTCAGGGGTTTTGATCTTTTTCTTGTATCTTAATGTATGTTACTCAATAGTAGGTACATCAATATATATGCTGCCGTCATTGACATGGCTTATCGATATAAATATTTTGACATCCTTTTTGACGGTAGGAGCCCGCTCATTATGCAATAGATTGTATAACTGTTTTTATTTTTCTTGTTCGTAAGTTTGAAACAAATGGTCTTCTTTTATTTCATTTTTTTTTTTTTTTACATTATTAAGGAGCGAGAACAACAGAAGAATTGTAACCAGGAAGACAACGATTGACATTGCATTTACATTTTTAAAGATCAACATTGGCTGGAGCTGGAAGAGAGTTCCATAAGCGAGAAGTGCGAGAAGAGAAACAGTTAGGAAAGTACTTATGGTTTTATCTAGTCAATTCAGTCGTAATTTTATTTTATAATCAATTCACCCAAAGGAAGGCAATACCACCACTGGTACGTGGGGAGGTGGGGTTAGAGTGAGAGAAAAAAACAAGGTACAGGGATATGGAAGAGATGATAATAGTGTTGGACTTTTTTAGTACATTATATACTGTGCTGACACCCATGGGCCAACCCATTTTATAGTTCACCAATAGAAGGCTTAATCAACTAGGAAGCTCAAAATATTCAATGTGATGTGTATAACAGGCGACCATATTTTCCCGAGTAATGGAGTTCAAATCCGATTCTAGAGAGTGTCTTATTCGAGGGTGATGGTCTTTGACGTTGTGTCATTGAACAGATTACGTGCGGCGTGGATACTCTGTATCCATATACTACGACGGACATGGTCAACAGATACCAAGAGGGTACTCTGTATCCAGGAACGTTGTCAACATTACCTTCCTTTGTGACCATCATGGACTGTTGTTGCTATATAATATACATTGAGGAGATTGATTCTCTATTATAATCAATCCCTAAACTAATCCCTGCACTTTATCCATAAATTATGGCGAATTTTACCAACAAAATGAAGGGTGGGAATCAAGGAGATAGAAAGATTAAACTGATTGTAGCTATCAGTGAAGCAAATTGAGGAGACCTTGACGCCAATCTAGTCAGTCAGTTAAGTCCCATACGTGAAACACGCTTGGGCGATCATGTCTCGAAAGAGACATGACTGACTGGGCAGAAGATTATCCCGCAGTAGGTTGCCATTGCTTTCTGCGGTAGACTGGTTGCCAGCCAAGGCTATAGAACTCAATCTGTCCTGTTATTTAACCCATAACTGGAAGGAAGAGACGGATTAATACCTTTCCCAAGGGTACTTGTGCGTAAGTGAATGCAATGAATTCAACAGAAATTCGAACTCGGCTCCCCGATTTCTCGTTCCGAGCCGATATCCACTACCCAACAAAGTACTCCACTTAAATTCATAAAATCTAAATAACACAGAGGAGAGTTCATTCGAACAATTACCATGAAAGTGAAAGGCACAGGGAAGCTGCATTAGGGCGATGGGGAAGCCGAAACGCCAAAATTTGCATTGCCAATTCTGCTTTGGATCTTATCAAGGACCTCAAGATAAATAAGCAGGAGCACAGGACGATAGGTGGCAGATAAATCCGAAGCATGGATGAATGCTAGACCGATGTAAGATAGAGTTTGTCAAGAAAACTTGTCTAGCAAAACATACATTTGTCAGTTTGTTTATTTAAAACACAAACACAAACACACACACACACTCACACGCACGCACACACACAGAAGGAAGTGTGAAAAATTAAATAGTGGGACTTGTAGGGCGTCAGCTAAAATAGATTTTAGAAGCTCATATCTACGTCATGAGTACCATGATTGTTCTTATTAAGCTGATGACGCAACGTTATATTAACTTCATTTGATACAATTCCTCACATTCTTTTTATTTCATGAGATCTGATAAACAAGATCATTATTGTAAATGAACAATAAGTAACGTTATTCCATACATGTAACATATGTTAATTAATGTCACTATTAATTACCAACATAATTAGTCATGTTAATAGCCTTATTGCTCATACCGTTATCACAACGGTAAAAATGCTTCTAAGTACGACCATTACACCCCTCTCTCTCCCTCTCTCTCCCTCTCTCTCTCTCTCTCTCTCCCTATCTGTCTATCTATCTATCTGTTTATCTCTTTCTCTCTATCTTTCCAAAGGTTTTATTTTATAAACCTTAAAATGACACTGTAAAAAATGTAATAGGAATTCAAACACAAATGTTGATTTAAATCAGAAAAAAAAAAAATTAAACAATAATAATTTACGGCCATACTCCATTGTAACTCCGGTTATCGTCCGATCAACGAAATTAAGCAACAATGCTGAGTCAGTACTTAGATGGGTGACCGTTTGGTAATACCAGCTGCTGCAAGCTCCTACCAACGCACATTATGCCAGTCCGGTAATGTAATGACCTATTCCACTCTATAAACGGCAAAGATGGAAAGGTGAAAGGAAGGACTACGCCCCAAAAAGGAAGGGCTGTTTAAGAAATGAAAATAGTTATGGCAATAATCATCTCACAAAAAGCAACACACACACACACACACACACACACACACACACACACACACACACACACACACACACACAAAAAAAAAATACAATTACAAACTGAGTAAAGAAATAACCAACAAGTGTTTTTCGAAAGAGTTACACAAATGTTCTTTTGTACGTTAAAACAGGTCACAACATAAGATATAAAACATCCAAAGAATGTGATGTAATCTGTTGATGGTAGGAAAGAGAAAAATAGAAATTTGGCCTGTCTGAATATCAGAAAGATTTGACAGAAATGTACTCCTCCTTCCTGAAGTGACGTGAAGAGAGATATTGCTGAAAGTTTGTGGGGGATTTGGTATTTGCTGGGTGGTATGTTGATTATTTCCCCCACAAATACAACACTCAATTTTGCAATCGCGCAAAGTGAAGGAATAATTTACAACGGACATTCAACAACAAACAATTTATTACGTGACAAAATAAAATGGTATGTAGAAACCAACAAAATACATGATTCTAAAATTGCCTTTTTGAGAAATATAAACTTGGCAAGAAGTTAATTTTTGTTCAAAAACGTGTATAAGTTTGCGTTAGCAGAGTTTGTAAATAAGCCTTTCCTACTTACATTTGGTGCGTCGACAACGTGTCGCGTTGCTCAAAGAAAATTCGTCGGCTTTTCTTTTTAAGGTCTTTGGAGCGAGGTCACGAACTTTTGGCATGGAAGAAATGACATGGCCGGCAAAGTATACGGTGTCATGCGGACTTAATGGCCTGCTTGGTTACTGCTTGGTGACTGACCTTTTTTTTCTAACACTGTGTGTATTATATACATTAATAGGGGATCAACTAATCTTCCTAACATTAGGGTGTGAAAACATTTATTGGCCAATCAGATTTATTATTTTACTATTTTGTTTTGGGGCCTAAATATTTTTGTATTAACTTACTTCCAAGCCTATTTTTCTAGAATGTTCTTATTCTAAGTTTTTAGCTGATTGGTTGAGAAATATAAAAATGTAATCTAAATTCTACTGCTGTTTTGATCCAATTTTTCTAGAATGTTCTATTGTGATTTCCTGTGCTTATTTTAATAAAAAAAATATGTATCCCATAAGTTAACAATATTTATGCAACAGCGAACAACTGAATTAATTCTCAGTGGATGTGAATGCAGTGTTAAGAGATAGATATATTATAGAGAGAATTCTTGTTTTACTTGATTTGTTTTCAGTCAGTCGAGGCTTTCATGGTTCATACGGATGGTGTTAAAAATCATGATTTGTTGTTTCGATTGTGTTTAGTTTCTGAGTTGTATGAAATTGTTGTTTGACTTCGTATTCAATGGCGTATTTCTATGGCGCGGTAATTCGTATATATTCTTCGGTAGTCTGAGGGATGGTCTCTTGGTCGGATTGTAAATATTGCAACATAATCATGCGTCTGCCCCGCCCTCTTTCTCTCTTCCTCTCCCTCCCCCAATTCCTCCTCACTGGGGCGGGATGTAGCACAAGGCCATTTTTAACGTGGGATTTCGAGTGCGTACGCTCGGGCAAAATTTCCAAATAGAGTCCTCCTAAGTGATATCAGAAGAAACCTCTCTCTCTCTCTCTCTCTCTCTCTCTCTCTCTCTCTCTCTCTCTCTCTCTCTCAATAAGAAATTTGAATACAGGAGGATATTAAATGTATTTTCAATGTATTCCTGCTCATCATGTAAATATTAAAGTTCTAAGTGCTCTTAAATAGATCTAAAGAATCTTTGTTCTATATTTTTATCTGATCCTTTCATGAAATGAATATTATTTTAGATCAATTATTCCATTTTTCTTTAATTTTATTTTTCTTTCGGCATGTATTTTTTTTTTTTCTGCAATGATACTGTTAGGGGATGCTAACTTACTTCCCCTATAGAGGATGATGACTCAAAATACAATTTGTTTACTTCTCTTGTTTGTTAGTTAGACCGCGACACTTCTAATTTCGACATGGTGATAAGCTGACACGCACATGGAACTCATAGTTGAAATTCAACTAATCCTCGCTGTTCTCAGGCAATAAATGAATAATAGTTGTTTTATTATGTATTAAAATGCACTTGTCCTTTATTTTCATTCGTTTTTGTTCATCCCGACAACCTGGGATATAACAGATATCTAAATACTTTTTCTGAATATATATATATATATATATATATATATATTAAAAAAGGATTAATTCAAAGATGTTGAATGGCCATTTCGATATGAAGATCCCCACGGGGGACGACACATCACCTCAGCAACATCTTTGAATTAATCCTTTTTTAATATATATTTGCTCTGTAATATTTTATTACATGGAGCTCTCTTCCTGTATCATTTTTTAATATTAAAATAAATTTTTAATATTAATTTAGATCGGGTTTTTTGGAATTTACCTTCCTGCTTTTTTCCCTTGGATTGAAGTATCTGAATTAAAATATATATATATATGTAAGCGATTTAGAAATTAGGTTTTTTGGGGTTTTTTTTACGTTTTATGCTTTATTTTAGAAAATAAAGTACGGTAAAAGAGTGCTAGACTGCTACGTGATGTCAGTTCTTCAGTACGGCTGTGAATGCTGGACAATATCATCGAAAATGAGGACAAAACTGGAAGCGGCCGAAATGTGGTTCTACAGAAGGATGCTACGTATATCGTGGACTG
>JBBBDQ010001462.1:6272500-6502500 GCA_037127315.1 Ascarosepion bandense | reverse complement strand
GAAGTAAATAAAGGAAGGAAAATTCCACATGCGGGAAGTGCTAGAAAAGAAACTGTTCGAGTAGAAGTGGCGGTTACATTAACTATTTCAACGGTAAAAGGGTGGGACCTAGATGCCAATCTAGTAGCATGCTTAAATTCACGTGATTGTAACACCAGGGAAACAGGTTCGTCAGTGCATTTGCCATGAAAATATTTGTAGAAAAGACAGTGGGAAACCACATCACGTCGGTGGGAATGTGACTGAAGTCGAGGTGGCAAGTCAAGATCGAATACATGTCGAAACGTCAGAAGAATTCAAAGATGGATTACAACTAGAAGCGCCTGAAAACATGCTATTTTTCTATCATTTCTAGCCAGGTGGGATCGCCACTAATGTGCAGGGGCTAACAGTGAGAAAAAAAGACAGTACAGGGAGTGTCAAAGAAAGGAAAAGCATTTCTGACATTACATATCGAGATCCATTTGCCAAATGGGTCTCGATATGTAAAATCAGAAATTTATTCACCTGAAGAGAGTCACTTTTGGACTCGAAACACGTGTAGCGACGCAAATATAACTATGGACACTATGCAAAAGATCAATAATATTAATAATAATGATAACAATAAATCTAGACTTTAAAGAAAATGTTCACAACTTCTCACACACTTTCTCACACACACACACACACACACACACACACACACACACACACACACACACACACACACATATATATACGTTTAAGAATTTGTCACTTTAACTAAGCCGGTTCATGCAGACTCCGAAGTTTCGTGAGGACACCGTTATGTAGGTACCTCCACTAAATCGCTGGAAAAATAGCATAGTATGATGAAAAAAGGTCTCAAACGAACTTTTTCCATCAAAATGTTTGTTATTATTAAGAGGAAAGATTAAATTATTTTTAATTGTTTTTTTTCTAACACATTGAAATTTTGGTAAAAATCTTGTTTTTATTTTCATTAGCGGGGAGCCAAATCGTTACGAGAGTTTACAACCGAAAACATTATATTACATAACTCACTTTTTTTCCGGTGAAAAACACTTTAATTTGGAAATTCTTGCAAAAATCAAATAATTGTCGCATTTTAATTAAACTTTCAGGACTTATTCACAAATGAATGGAATTATTTTTAAAAATTTCGTTTTTAAAAATCTTGTTAAAAATATATTTTCTTTATGTCTATTACTCCATCTCAACGTAAATTCAAGAAATTAAAATCTGTATCGAAAATAGCTTCATTAGTTATACTCAGGACTCATTGGGGAATATAAATCATGTATTATTTTTTTAAAACATTTAGATCATTTTACCAAAACTTTGCTCCGAATGGTAAAATAAAGAATGTAATAAAACTATGACATTATTTAATTAAATAAGCTTTTAATTGCTTTAATAAATAATATAAATGTCAAGCATTATACTCTAAAGAAAAAAGTTCGATTAATAATGAAATTTTATAAGAATAGTTTTCATTTGATAATACTATATAAAGCTTCAAAAATATCTTTAAATATTTATAAGATTTGTAGACGTAGACTGGTAGGTTATAAAGTGAAGACTATATTTACTAATCGAAAATTGAAAAGTTCAGTATAAATTATCTAGCCATCGTATTTTTTTAAAATTTCATTTTTTGTGTTTTTTAAGATTTTTTTTTTTTGTCTGATAATTTCTATGTATACATTAAAATGTCATGTGCTTCAGGATTTCTTCTCCTTACCAAAAAACAAAATTTGTACACTTATACCCCTTGGGATTGCCATACACTTATCTTATCACTAACCTGGTGTGTTGTCAATACATTTCAAATACCGCGGACAAGTCAAAAAGTTCAACTCTCTTATTAAGTAATAGTTTTATTCTAAATTTCATGTGTAAATCAGAATAATTTAACATTAAATTTGCTAATTTTCAAAAATATTTTATTTTCGGAAGATTTTTAAACCAAGAATATTTTTTTCAAATGTGTCGACTGCTGGAAAATGATCGAATAATTTTCAAAAAAATTTCAAATTTCAAAATGTTATGCTCCAATTAATTATTTCTGTTTGAAATACACCAGAGTATTTTGCTTACTGGAAATTAAACTAAAATAAAAGTTTCAATAAAACTTTTTATTTTTAAAATTCGATTTAAAAGTTAGTTATCGAAAATGAATAGAGGTACCTACCGTTTTAAGTGTTACGTAGAACTGAAATTTTTGTGATTAAAACGAATGATGAGATAGAAAAAAGTATGAAAGAATAGGTTAAAACCACACATTTAGCCTAAAACTAATAAGCAAGTAATAACTAAAAATCAACCTCGTAGCAACAAAATAATAATGAATACAGAAAGGATAGACAAAAATGATAAGCCCAGTCACACTAAAGTAGGTAGATAAGTTACATGTAAAAAGGGCAACCAATATCACTATTACTAAACTCCGCTAAGGAAAGAGGTTTGTTGCGAGAGACTAACCCTGTAAAAACTAAAATGAGATATTCACGAGAATAGGAAACCGTCACGTGATCTGACGAGATATCGTTAGGCTGTAATGTCAATCATTCTCTTTGTTCCCGGACAGCCAAAGTAGAAAGACGTACATATTCAAGCTCGTGGAAATCATCATAAGATAACTACTAGACTTTATATTTTATTTCAGATAGCAAATTTCTTGTAAACATTTTTCATATAAGTAAACATATATGCACATTTCCAGTGTTTTGATATAAAGACTTTTGTGGTTTATTGAACTTTTTTGTATGTTTATGTTGTGAATTATTCGTGTTGTGAATAAAACCAATATATATATTTGCGCACAGCAACTACATCGACCAGTGCTAAACTTAGCGAACTACTTTCTGTCATTTAAAACACCGTCACATATCATTTTGTTGATTGAGAGGCATTTTTACTTTTACGGTAATAAAAAAAGCATCAAGTCTCTAAAATGCACTTTACAATGTTTCATTTTCATAGGGATGCAAAATTGACACGAATTAAGTAATTTTAAATTTTCTTTCTCAGGAGATATTTGGTAGTGTGTTCTAATTGGAAATATAAGCATATATCTGTCGATAAATTTGACGTGTTCTAACGTGTTGGGAAATGAACGACTAAACATCAACATAAATTTTCCGGACATGGGATAACAATATATAATTTTTATATAATGTTTTTTAAATTTCAAGAACAGTTTTTGAAAAAAGAAATAATGTATGACAAATTGGAAAAAATATTTTACGATTTGTTACTTCACGGTTTATTTACATTGTTGTATCTTCACATACGCATAAACGAGAGACGCTATTAGTTTCAAAATCCTCCCTCTAAAAAAAAACAAGTTCTTTCAAAAATTTTGAAACTACCCGCGTCTATCTTTTATGCGCCTGTGTCGTCAAAACAGCGTAAACAAACTCAGTCTGATGAAGTTCTAGCGGATGAAACACGTCACAAAACTTTTCAAATTTGTCATGCATATGAAACACTGCGCCTCCTCGGGTTAACTCTCACACCAGACCTCAAGTGGAATAACTATATAGAATCCAAAGCTAAATCCGGTGCTAAGAAAGTCGGTTCTCTGTGTAGGGCCAGGAAGTTTTTCCCGTCCCAAACAATCCTGCACATATACAAGTCTACCATCCGCCCGTGCATTGAGTATTCCTGCCATATCTGGTCGGGTGCTCCCGCTGTCCACTTAGGTGTCCTCGACCGAATCCAACGGAGAATCTGTAATGTAATCGATCCCGATTTGGCAGCTAGGATACAGTCGCTTTCCCACCGACGCAGTGTGGTTTCCCTGTGTCTCTTCTACAAATACTTTCACGGCTTCTGCTCCGATGAACTTAGCTCACTGGTACCCCCTATATACGAATTTCCTCGAGCCACAAGATTAGCAACTAGGTCCCACCTTTTTAGTGTGAAACCAATAAATTGTAAACGCAAATTCTATTCCACCAGCTTCTTTTCTCGCACTTCCTGCCTGTGGAATTCTCTTCCGCATACTTGCTTTCCTGACAGTTACAGTCTGCAAGGATTTAAATGTAAAGTCAATGGTCATCTCCTGTCTCACTAACTTACATCCTCTCTCTCTCATGCTTTTCTACATCCATCTCACTCTTATCAGTACTCTCTTCCCTCTCCTACTCTCTTCCTGACACCCCCTGCAACCCCTCACTCCTCATAAAATTCTTCCTACGTAACCCCCTGCACAACAGTGGCATTAAAATGCCTTGCTTGGGGCGACAAGATTATAAATAAAAATATCAGTCATTTTGCCATACATATATATATCAGTTAAGTGCCGTACATGATGCACGCTTGAGTGATCATGTCTCAAAAGTGACATTACTGACTGGGCAGAATATTTTATCGCAGTAGGTTCCATTACGTTTTGCGGTAGACTGGTTGCCAATCAAGGCTATAGAACCCAATCTGTCCTGCTATTTAACCCATAGCTGGATAGAAGAGACGGATTAATACTTTTCCGAAGAATATCTGTGCGTAAGTTAATGCAATGAATTCAAATGGATTTTAGACTCAGCTCTCCTATTTTTCGTAATGAGCAGTCATCCACTGAACCACAAAACACACACACACACACACACACACACACACACACACACACACACACACACACACACACACACACACACACACACGCACGCACGCACACACACACACACACGCGCACACACACACACACACACACACACACACACACACACACACACACATGGTTCAAAATAAGTGGACAGTAAAGGATATCATTAATTTTGAGATTACATATACAATAACATTTACTAATACTATTATTACTTTGATAATTAAATATTATTACTTTGATAATTAAATATTACCGATTACAATCATACAAAAAACGCTTAAATTCTATCAACATAGGTGCTCAAAATGTTGTTCATTACAATTTACACAGCTTTGAATTCTACTCCTCACACTTTTACAAACATTTTTGCACAAGTCTCTTTGTGTATTAATTTCTTGAAATGCATCTCTTTGTAATCTTTCAAATCACTGGCACTTCTTGGTTTTCGACTTTTAAATTTACCCTTTAGTACTCCCCAAAAGAAGAAATCTATTAAGGTCAAGTCAGGTGAAGGTGCTAGCCAATCAATTGAACCTCTTTGGCCAATCCATTTCTCAGGATATGTTTTATCAAGATACTCACGGACCGTTCTTGAATACCTTAGTTATAATGGACACCATTTTAATAATATCAATACATAAACCTATTCCACCTATTGTCCGCCTACTTTACTCGGTATATATATATATATATATATATATATATATATATATATATATATATATATATAAAGAAAGAAAGAAAGAAAGAAACCTAAAGAGCCAATGAACCTACCAAGGTTTCACCTAACCGGATCTTCCCTGTTCGTTGGCTCTTTAGTTTAGTTACCTTCTTTGTTTGTTCTGCTTGTGTATTGAGCGCTTTTTTGTTTTAGGTTACTCGTCTCAGGTTTTTTTCTTTGGGCTACGTACTTTGACTGATGTTCAAGTGCTTAGCTCTTTCTTTTTTTATTACCATTTTTTCTTTCCGCGTATATACTCGGAGGGTTTTTCGAAACAATAAGTTTACACACACACACACACAAACACACACACACACACACACACACACACACACATATATATATATATTGTAACAAAGTTATTGAATTCGTAGGTTTTTTTACCTGCTGTTCATGCATTTTACTTTTATAAAGAGTGCTCGATACAACGTAGAGCATTAATATATATATATATATATATATATATATATATATATATATATATATATATCGGATGTCTAGCCGTACTGATGAGCTGTGATACAGCGAAACACATCTGTCTGTGGATGATTATTTACATTATCACAACCTGATAAAGCACTCTTAGCCATACGCTTTTACATGTCTGAAGCTTGGCTGAGGTGTATTGATATGATTTATTTATAGACCGCTAATCTTTTTCTATTGACTTTAAAGAGTTTAAGGTACGTTGCAATTCCTTAGAAAACTTCTGATTATCCATGTCATCGTTAGTATTGTCAACTAGCAACTGAGGAATCATTATATGTGTGCCTGTAACTGCAAAGAATGGTGAAGTATTAGAAGAATTAGGTGCGGCACGTTAGGTGCGGCACGTATAGCCATTAATATTATTGGGAGTGCGTCGAGCCATGGTTTATTTCTGGTCATTATTGCCGTGTTCGTTGTTCTATGAGCAAATTCGACCATTCCGTTAGTTTGCTGATGATAACTAGTTGTACGCAATCTATAGAAACCAACTATTGAGGCTATTTCCGAAAATAATTCGCGCTCAAACTGCGTACCATGATCAGTTATTGCCTGAAGAGGAACACCTAATCGTGTGATCCACGCATGAACAAAGGCATTGGCAACCCAAAATGCCAAATACAGGTGGAGGATAACAGAATCAAACAAGTACAAGAATTTAAGTACCTAGGAAGTGTTCTAACAGAAGATGGAAAGTGCGACACGGAGATCCGAAGACGAATTGGCATGGCAAAGGACGCGTTCCAGAAGATGAGCAAAATACTAACACACAGGAAAATCTCAATAGAAACGAAGAAAAGAGTTCTAGACTGCTACGTGATGTCAGTTCTTCAATACGGCTGTGAATGCTGGACAATATCATCGAAAATGAGGACAAAACTGGAAGCGGCCGAAATGTGGTTCTACAGAAGGATGCTACGGATATCGTGGACTGAGCATACAAGCAACGACGAGGTGTTAGAAAGAATGGCAACAAAAAGGAAATTGATGCTGAGCATCAGGAAGAGACAACTGAAGTTCCTGGGAAATGCAATGAGGAAGGAGAGCCTGGAGAACCTGATACTGACTGGACAGATAGAAGGAAGAAGAGACAGAGGAAGGCAGCGGATAACATATTTGCAGGGCCTGATCAGGTGGATGACGGAACGGGGGTTGCCAGGAGCAACAGGAGCAAACATACTAAGAGCCACAAAGGATAGGGAGACGTGGAGAGCCATGATCGCCTACGTCCTGAAGGGACAGGGCACATAGAAGAAGAAGAAGGAGCGTTATATGTTTCATGACGTTTTCTAATCACAGTGAGAAGACCGATAAAATCTAATCGTACCGTATGGGAGCGTATAGTCGGCAATTCAATAAGGTGAATAGCAGAATTGGTTTGTCTCTGAATTATGCTTTTCTGGCATATCTTTTCATTCAGTCAGTTAAGTGCCATCCATGATAAACGCTTTAGGCGATCATGTCTCGAAAGAGACATGACTGACTAGGCAGAAGATTATCCCGCAGTAGGTTGCCATTGCTTTCTGTGGTAGACTGGTTACCAGCCAAGGCTATAAAACCCAATATATCCTGTTATTTAACCCATACCTGGAAGGAAGAGACGAATTAATACCTTTCGCAAGGGTATTTGTGTGTAAGTTAATGCAAGGAATTCAACTGGAATTCGAATTCGGCTCCCCGATTTTTGTCCATAAAAGGCAAGAAAGATCTTGTTTTGATAACTTTACACGATGTTTTAATTCTAGGGTGTGATATTGTGTGAATAGTATCGAAAATAGATTTTCGTAATTCACCAGGTATATATGGTCTGGGAATACCAGTCGTATTATTACAATATATGAAACTATTAATACCAGTGCTAAAATTGAATTTTTTTAAGTCAGGAAATCTTGTTAATTCAGGGTCCTTAAGTTGTGCAGCCACTATAGCTGGCAACTTACACAGATCTATCGTAACTGCTAACGTAGGTCTCGACAAGCAATCAGCTATAACGTTTTGATCTCCCTTTATGTGGCCTACGTCTGCAATATATTCAAATTGCTAATTGCCGCTGCTGTCTGTCTTACTTAGCAGAGTTTAGGCTACGGAATGCGACACATGAAGGCTTATTCTCAGTTAAAAGTACACCTTGATAACTTCAATAATGTGCTTGAAATCTATCTAAATCTAAACTTATTTATAAATGGAACTTTGTCTCTGTGTCTGTGTGTGTCCGTTACCTATAGACTCCGAAACGGCTGAACCGATTTTCTTGAAAATTTACACAGTTGTACTTTCAGCGTCTGCGAGTGTTCTTAGCTAGGTTCTGTGTCGAGGTACCCCCGATAAATATCGATAATCGAAAAAATTGGGTTATAGAAGGAGTGGTTCGATTTTAATAAAATTTGACACACTCATAGACAAAGATATAAGAAACGATATTCAGAAGTTTCAAGGTTGCAGTTCTTACAATAGTGCAGAAAATCGATAATATATATATATATATATATATATATATAAAAGGCAAGATATTTGTGTGTGTGTGTGTGTGTGTGTGTGTGTGTGTGTGTGTGTGTGTGTGTGTGTGTGTGTGTGTGTGTGTATTTTTTTCAGCCCTTTTATTTTAGTTTTTGCTTCGGGTTTGGCTCTAAGTAGATATAATTGTAGTTCTTAGTATCAGCCATGATACCATTTACTCAGAGGACTTATTTAGCCTTCAAAATTCAGTTTACGACGAAAAAAACTTATTTGATATCGATACCAGGAAATCAAAATTTGACCTATATCCATTCATTTTTCTTTGTCTACAGTTTCGCTTTAACTGGAAACAACTATTGCTTTTTAGTCTTTCGTGCCAACGTCCAAAGAGTCTGAGCTCCAGGATCATAAATTAGTTTTAAAGCTTTCATTAAACCCGAGCAACGCCGGGCTATGCTGCTAGTATAATATAGCTGAATATACTGCAAAAAGTTCTATATCAAAAGTTGAATACCTCGTTTGAGTTTGCGTCAACTTCTTCGAGAAGAAACCTATCGGAATCAGCGTTCTTTCTGATACTAGATGAAGGGCTGCATCAATAGCATCGTTACTGCTATCAGTAATAAACTGATATTTATTCAGACCGTTGGTGATCTACGGATGGAAATCCACTGATTTTGTTTTTAATATTGTTAAATAATTGCAATTCTAAGTCATTTAGTGTAAACATAGTGTTATTGCATACATGTATTTTCTTTGTTAATGACATGACTCTGTCCACAAAATTAGGGAATAATTTACTATAAAAAGTTATCATACTTAAAAACGACGAAAATTCTTACTGTCTTGAGGAGGGGAAAAATTTAGTAATGCGCTAACAAAATTTTGTGTGGGTCTAATGCCAACCCTGCTAATATTACATCCTAAAAAAACGATTGAAGTTACATCAAAAGCTGACTTCTCTATTGAGATTTTAAAATTCTTTTCGTGTAAATTTTTTACAAGTTTCGGTGTCTTTTATGTGTGATGAAGAATCATCGCTGAAAATGAGAATATTGTCAATGTGTGTAAATACAGTCAACATATGGAAAAAAAAATCTTGTCCATATATCTTTGGAAGGTGGGTGCTGCATTTTTTAATCCAAATGACTTGTATTTATATTCATGTAACCCGAGAAGAGAAATAAGTGCTGTTATTTTTTTATATCGTCTGGATGCATTTTTATTTGATAGTATGCTGATACCAGGTCCATTTTGCTAAATCTGGTTTCGTTGATCAGTTTACCAGCAATCGAGTTAATATTCGATATAGGGCATTTATCACGTTTTGTGATGCTGTTTAATTCGCGGTAGTCACCACATCATCTGAAGCTGCCATCAGATTTTTTAACCACGTGTAGAGGTCTCGCCCATTCGCGGTCAGAAGGTCAAATAATACAATTTTTCTGTAGTTTAGAAAATTCCTTCTTCGCTGCCATGTTTTTCTCTTCTGACAACCGTAGAAATAGAAGAATGACGGCCTGTATCGATTCTGTTGTATACTCCTGAATACCGGCTAGCTGGGTTGGTATACAATGTTGGGATACTTTTTACAAAGCTTTAATTAATTCGGGCATATTATTAATTATGATCAAGTTAATAGAGTCATTAAATATTTTCAGTTTTTTTAACACTCATGTGCGTTGTGGTACAGTGGATATCGGCTCGGAACGAGAAGCCGGGGAGCCGAGTTCGAATTCCAGTTGAATCCGTTGTATTCACTTACGCGCAAATACCCTTGGGAAAGGTATTAATCCGTCTCTTCCTTCCAGTTATGGGTCAAATAACAGGACAGATTGGGTTCTATAGCCTTGGTCGGCAACCAGTCTACCACAGAAAGCAATGGCAACCTACTGCGGGATAATGTTCTGCCCAGTCAGTCATGTCTCTTTCGAGACATGGTCGCCAAAGCGTGTATCACGTATGGCACTTAACTGACTGACTGTGGGGTCGACGATCGTTTTTCTATCAGTAATCTATTAGTAATCCGAAATTATTTTAGAAGTCGAATCTTAGTAGAAGGTATTGGATATCTGCTACTACAAACGTCAAAAGAAAAGATCGGTAAAGCGTCAGTAATCTAATTTCGGCTTTAAGCTACCCGTAGCAGCGTATTGCAGTCCCAGTAGCCGTCGTCAGAGTGACTGGTGCTGGATCTGTAGCCAAACCCTTATCGTGTCCATGTGGAATGATAGATAAGCTGGTGCCGGTAATCTATAATAAATAAAAATTTGTTTGTCCCCAACATTGCTGGTATCTAATAATAGCGGACTTGGGGTTGGAGAAGTCGTCGTCCGCTCAATTAATTTCCCGTTTCACTTTAAGCTGGCGAAGTTGGACGCAAACTTAGCTGCTGTACCTAGTTTTCTCTCCTGTTCGGCCACTTGCACCACTGCTTACATCTGCACGCCGGGTCCGCGTAGTATATGTGTATCCTACATATCTTCAGCAGTTGTCCCTTTTGGAAAGGTTTGAGACCAGACGGTATTGTTCTTGAAGTTTTAGGCACCCCTTTTGTCTGGATGTAATTTCACGTAGTTGTTCTAGTAGGGCCTTGAATTTAAGGCATTAATTCATTCGCCAACTGGCCCAGTCCCGTCGGGCTTAAGTCTTTCTGCGTAGCTAGCACAGGGCTTATCGACATCGGCAACGCCTGAAAAAATTTGTATAATACTATTTCGTTGCTGATTTCTAACCTCGATGTAATTGATAGCATTTCTTAAAGATAAAATGATGGTTGACCTGTAATAACAGAGGTGGACATTAGTTTGTCTAGCATCTCTGTTTTTTATTTGCTCGCGTGGATCCATTATGGTTTGTTTTAGTTCGTCATAATTGTACGTACTCAGAACGTTGCCAGTAATCTTAGCCACTATTTCCGCCGGAAGCGATGCAATGATATTGTAAAAGTTTGTGGTTTGAGATGTTATATTTCTTAAATAAAATTGGGATTCAATTATTGTAAACCAACTGGTAATGTCGGTCTGATTGAATTCCGGTGTTTTGATGGTCATTTGTTGGACAGTTGTCTCGTGGTTCTCTCGTTCGATATTTTTTGTGTGGTGGCTATTAAATTATGTTTCTTTTTTTTTCTTTTTTTTTGTCGTTGTGGTCATTAAATATGTTGTGCGCGAATATATATATTATTGGTTTTATTCACAAAATGAATTATTCAAAACATAAGCATACAAAAAGTTCAATAAACCACAAAAGTCTTTATATCAAAACACTTGAAATATTCATATATGTTTAGTTATATGAAAATGTTCACAAGAGACTTGCTATCTTTTTCTTTTAATCATATCACTCCAAGCAAGGCATTCCACTGCCACTATAGCGCAGGGGGGTTACACAGGGCGATAGACGAGTTAGGATGTACATAGGGGGAGAGTTGGAGAGAATGGGAGGGTTAGTGTGTTAGGAGGTCTATTGACCTTACATTTAAACTCCTGGAGGTTTTAGCCGTCGGGGAAGCAAGCATGCGGAAGAGAATTCCACAGGCGGGAAGTGCGAGGAAAGAAGCTGTTGGAGTAGAAATTGCGGTTACATTTCATCGGTTTCACTGTAAAAGGGTGGGACCTAGTTGCCAATCTAGTATCTCGTGCAAACTCACACCTAGGGGGCACCAGTGATTTAAGTTCATCAGAGCAGAAGCCATGAACGTATTTATAGAAGAGGCACAGGGAAGCCACGTCACGCCGGTGAGAGAGCGACTGCAGGCGGTCAGCCAAGTCGGTATCAATCACGTTACAGATTCTTCGCTGTATTTTGTCAAGGAGCCCGAGGAGAATAGTAAGGGCACCCGACCAGATGTGGCAACAGTATTCAAAACACGGGCGGATGGTAGATTTGTATAAGTGAAGGATAGATTCAGGCGGAAAGAATTTCCGGGCCCTGCACAGAGAGCCAACTTTCATAGCAGCGTATTTAGCAATGGATTCGACGTAGTCATTCCACTTGAGATCCGCTGAGAGTGTCAGGCCAAGCAGGCGTAGTGTTTTATTCTCTGGGAGGCATGCCTGTTCCATGCTAATGGGAGGTAGGTGCGGTCGTCTGTGGTGGTTAATTGACAGCAGCTTCGTTTTGGAAGAATTGAATTTTACGAGCCATTTCCTACCCCAACCCACCACGGATTGGAGGTCTTTTTCTAGCTCAGCCGCAAGGTTCGCCTTATCACCAGATTTTTGATCGAGGCGAGCGTATACTGTGGTAACATCGGCGTACATGCCTACTTGTGTTCTTATGGCATCGGGGAGATCATTGATGTAGATTAGAAAGAGCGTAGGACCTAGGTTAGAGCCTTGGGGGACACCCGCGTTTGCAGAGTAGTTCTGGGAGGCATGTCCGTTTAAAACCACCTTCAGTGTGCGGTTGGAGAGGAATGAAAGTTCAACAAAAGTCCAGTAATGCCGTAGCTTCGCAGTTTCCGTAGAAGGCCGGCATGCCATACTCTGTCGAATGCTTTAGATATATCCAGGGTGACAGTTCGGGCTTCACCATTCTTGTCGAGAGCCTGGTACATATACTCGGTGATGGTCGTTAGCATATCAGCAGTAGACCTGGTGAAGCGGAAGCCATACTGTTTGTCCGATAGGAGCCTGTGGGCCGTGAGATGCTGAACGACCTCGGCATTGATAATGGCTTCGAACACTTTGCCGAAGATCGGAAGAAGGCTGATAGGGCGGTAATTTGCGGGGTCCGAAGGTTCACCAGTATTCTTGAATATTGGAACCACAGAAGAAGACTTCCAACAGGCAGGAAAGCAGGAGGAAGACAGGCAGAGGTTGTAGAGCTTAGAAAGGACAGAGGATCTATCTGAAATAAAATATAAAGTCTAGTACCTATGATGATTTCCACGAACTTGAATATGTACGTCTTTCTACTTTGCCTGTCCGGGAACAAAGAGAATGATTGACATTAGAGCCTAACGATATCTCGTCAGATCACGTGACGGTTTCCTATACTCGTGAATATCTATTTCTAGTTTTTACGGGGTTAGTCAAGGGAAACAACTCTCGCGTCTCTCGCAACATAACTTTATTGATGAAGAACGCCCAGGACGACCCCCTCAATATAGACGACGACCAAATCAAGATATTGATTGAGAAAAACCCGCATTAAGAAACGCGGAAATTAGCAGAAATACTAAATTTATCAAAATTCACCATCCATAAACAATTAGTGAAGCTTGAGAACTCAAATTGTTGTTTTATTTTGGTACTACATGAGATGAATGAAAGAATCTTTTGGATCTCAATTCTATCTGTGGTTTGCTCTACAAATGCAATCAAAATGCAACTTTTTTTAAGCAAATTATGACGGGTGATGAGAAGTGGATGGTTTACAACAATTTTCAGTAAAAAAAGATAATCGGGTAAGCAACATAAGTTAACTTTAGCTCCCCAAAAAGCAGGCCATTATCCTAAGAAAAATAGGCAGTGCATCTGGTGAAATTGGAAAGGAATCCTGTACTATGAGCTTTTTTTTTTAATCATTTCACACCAAGCAAGGCATTAACGCTACTTATGTGCAGGAGGTTACATAAGATAGTTGAAGTATTAGGTAGGAGAGCGAAGACAAAGACGAACCAATACAGGGGGCAAGAGAAGGAGGTGAACACAGGAGTGAAGACAGTTGCGAAGGTAGAGAGAAAGGAAATGAACAAGATATACGGGGTGATGTAGAAAAGGCTGGAGTTAAGTGGATAAGAAATGGGAATAAACTTTTCATTTAAATTCCTGGAGGTTTTAGCCGTCAGGAAAGCAAGTATATAGAAGGGAGTTCTACAGGCGATAAGCGTGAGAAAAGAAGCTGATGGAATAGAATTGTCGCTTGCATTTGGTTGATCCAACTGTAAAAGGGTGAGACCTTGTTGCCAGTCTAATTGCCCGAGTAAATTCTTGTGGAGGGGGGCACCAGTGACCCAAGTTCGTCAGAGCAGAAGTCATGAAAATATTTATAGAAGAGACAGAGAGAAGCCACATCCCATCGATGAGAAAGTGGCTGGAATCAAGCTACGTCGGGTCCATTCACATTACAGATTCTCCTCTGGAGCTTGTCGAGAACACTGAGATGAACAGCAGGGGCGCCTGACCAGATATGACAACAGTATTCCATGCACGGTCGAATTTGTTGATTTGTATATGTGCAAAATAGATTCAGGCAGGCACAAACTTCCTGGCTCGACACAGTGACCCAACCTTCTTAGCAGTGGATTTGTAGCTATTGATTCAATGTAATGATTCCCCTTGAGGTCAGAAGATAGGGTAAGGCCGTGGAGGCGCAGTATATTGCTTTCAAGGTGACTTGCTTGGTCCATGCTTATGGGTGGCAGGAGAGATTGCCTGTGATGATTGACAGATAGGAGTAACCAGTCAATTAATTTTGAAAAGTACTGCTCACAATTTCTCAATTACACTTGACCATGCCTTTTTACTCGACACAGCAAAGCCCACCCAAAATAACGACCAACAAAAACTTTTGACACAAAATTGAGTGAGCGAAAAAAAGGCGTGGTTCTGGATACTGCAGCCGAAGATGCATGTTGTATGATCAGTAAATATAAGTCGACACAATATGCCTATATTATTCAATGAAACATGTTGAATATATATATATATATATATATATATATATATATATATATATATATATATTGAACCAACCACAGATCTACATTTAAAATGGAAAAATTAAAAAACAATACAAAATTGGCTAACCACGTTTGGAAATTGAAATCGAAATATGGAAAAAAACAGACATAACGTGGAGCATTGTAAAAACAGCTAAGCCTTACAACGGTGGAGAAATATGTAGACTGTGCCAAAAAGAAAAATTAGAAATTATTATATACCCAAATAAAAACGAACTGTTAAATGAAAGAACAGAAATTATGAATAATGCATCCACACTAAGAAATACCTCTTAGGGTCATAAAACCATGGATAAAAACGTCATAATTCGTTTTAATTTAAACAATGCACGTTCATAAATTCCCTGCCACGTGAACGTTCAAATAAAACACCGTTACAGGGGCGTTCTTTAAAAAACGGTAAAAGGTAAAATCAGTTATTAAAAATCGTCTGAAGACACCACTCATGGTAGAAACCTGGGTAGCGAAAAAACTCGTTTAAAAATGGAAAATATTCAAAAGTTCTACAATATAATTGTATCGAACACTTTTTAATACAAATGTGTACGGGTCTAACCCTATTAGGACCAAAAATTAAGTATTAGACAATCAATATATATATATTTCCTTTGTCTTCACGAAAAAATTGAAATCATTAAATACATGAATAGCGACAAACTTTTAAACGAGAGGCATCAAATCACAGTAAAAAGCAAACACATTAAAGAACTAACCTTACGATCATGCTAAAAAATACTGCAAAAGCCAAAACTAGGATCTCCTAAAGACGATAAACCTTTACAGTACTAACAACACTCTTACATCAAATTTTACCTATTACACACCACAAACTATAATCTAATTCAAAGTTTTATAGAAAAAAGTGATTTCCTGAATTCAAATTTAAGGTTAAATATACAAAATTATATTAATTATAAAAACTGTGCCTAAATATAAAAATATTCTATAGTGGCACAAAGAAACATTAAGGAGAGGTTCAATCCCATCCCTGGCTACCCTTTACACCCCCTTACTCTCCCCCTCTAATAAACTCAAAGAATAAAGGCTAGCCAGGCGGCCTTATAAGCATATAAAGCATTTTCTAATGTTAAATCTGTCTACAAAATTCCCGATACTTTCATTAATCAACTATATCCCCTACCCACCCCACGGAAAATTTGCAAGCTAACTCCCACCAGCATCCCACACAATTTGATAAATATAAGAAAAGAGGCCTTCCATTCATTTCCACACCACCTGATGAGACATTGTAAGTGCAATGTCGAAACAAAATGTACAGTTTGTAGTAGATATCTATAAATAAAAAACATTACAGTGGATATCGGCTCGGAACGAGAAACCGGGGAGCCGAGTTCGAATTCCAGTTGAATCCATTGTATTCACTTACACGCAAATACCCTTAGGAAAGGTATTAATCCGTCTCTTCCTTCCAGTTATGGGTTAAATAACAGGACAGATTGGGTTCTATAGCCTTGGTCGGCAACCAGTCTACCGCAGAAAGCAATGGCAACCTACTGCGGGATAATGTTCTGCCCAGTCAGTCATGTCTCTTTCAAGACATGATCGCCCAAGCGTGTATCACGTATGGCACTTAACTGACTGACATGTTATAAAATATTATATATATATACATTTCGAAACTGATTATTTTTGCTTTTGTTTTTAATGTTCCTTACTTTGAAAATGAAAAAAATTACTACTATCTTGACATTTCTGATCCAGTCGATTGAAACTTTCTTACGTGACGAATAACAAATGAAAATTACGTCATCTTTCGTTATCAGATGTGACTTCCATGTTTTACGCGCTCAGAAATCAAGAATTCTGGAGATTGGCAAGCAAATATCATATGAATTAGGCTGCTGTTCTACAGTAAGAATATATGATGAATTTATCATAGAAATACAATGTATAAGGAGAAGACACTTACATTTAACATCAGGAAGATACAGTTCAAATTTCTAGATTACATAACGAAGAAAGAGGACTTGAAAAATTTGCTACTCACAGGACAGACTGAAGTCAAGTAAGGCATATTAAATCAACGCGTAATCTTCCTTGCATTCACTTACGCACAAATACCCTTGGGAAAGGTATTAATCCGTCTCTTCCTTACAGTTATGGGTTAAATAACAGGACAGATTGGGTTTTATAGCCTTGGTCGGTAACTAGTCTACCGCTCAGCAATGGCAACCTACTGTGGGATAATCTTCTGCCCAGTCAGTCATGTCTCTTTCGCGATATGATCGCCCAAGTGTGTATCACGTATGGCACTTAACTGACTGAATCTACCTAGAGAGTTTGGGCAAATGGAAATCAGAGCAAGAAGAGATAACAAAAAGACAATATTTACTAAGCATTAAAATAACACAATGGCAGCCTATTGTGGGGAGCCATGGGCGAACCTGTACGACCGGCACCCACCTCCCACTATATTTTTTGGCTATTCAATTTTATTTTTTATTTTTTTATTTTTTTCCAAAACTTGTTAAGTTCTTACAATGGCATGAATGGCTTTTACTCGACCCCAAAACGAGTGTTTCCAAAATGGGGGATCGATTTACGAGAACGTTGTATGAGAAACTGAGCATCCCCTAAAAATCTTTAAATATTGAATTTTTTTCCAATTTTTTTTTCTAATCTGAAATTTTAGGATCTAATCGATAAGAATCCACTGAAAAAAAGTAAAAAAAATGAAAAGCAAATAACTTACAAAGGGGTGTCGGTCCTACGACCAAAAGCAGATTTAATTAATTTGCACAACGGTGTAATTTGGGCAAACAGAAAGTTATCGGAATTCATTAGAAATACAACCAATGTTATTCGAGTTACGTTTTTTTTTTTTTCATCATCTGGTATTGGGATCAAAATGTACTTTGAGAGTGACAGGAATATTTGCTGTTTCCGTATAAGAAAACATTCGACTTTTATTAACTGAGTAACCAGAAGACCATATGCCAACTAGAAGCTCGGGATACTAAAATCAAGCAGGTACCGAAATTGAAATAACTGGGACAGAGGACACGAAATGCGACACTAAGATCCGAAGGCAAATCCGCATAGCCAGGGATGCATTCCAGGATCTGAGTAGAGTACTGAGAGACAGGAAAATTTCGCTAGAAACGAAGAAGAGAGTACCGTATGATGTCGGTTCTTCAATATGGCACCGAATGCTGGACAATATCTTCAAAGATGAAGAAGAGACTTGAAGCAACAGAAACGTGGTTCTACAGAAAGATGCTGAGGATACCATGGTCAGAACATGTCAGCAACAATGAGGTTTTGGATGGGATGGAAACGAAAAGGAAACTAATACTTTTTTATAAAGTTAGTTTTCGTAACGTTATTCGGAAGGGGACTTTTATATCTTTGCATAAAGTCAACATACTAAATGAATCCTTCGAATAATACGCAGTAATACTCTTGTAATAATTCTCTCGAGTAATTCACTCAGAAACAATCTCTTCAAGGACGCACAACACCGAAATGATGTAAGAATACAGAACACACTCACACATCTGTCTGAGTGCTTTATATATTAAATATTCATGGTCACATGATCCATTAACACAATTCATTTAACGGTTACATTTGTCGCCTGGAGATTGGTGTTCGACCTGACGTGTAGGTAACGACACTTTCTTCTTACATAACATTCTTACAATCAGGAAAAGACAGCTGAAGTTCCTGGGCCATGTAATGAGAAAGGAGAGCTTGGAGAACCTGATACTCACAGGCCAGAAATTGTTAACTTCCATTTTATAATAGCCATTCGGTATTTTGTATACAATCGGTGAACTCGCGTCGGGACTGTAGAAATGGTGGCTTGATTTCGCTAGTAGCGATGCCGATGTTCATTTTCTGAGAACATCGCAATCAATCCATGTTTTTTTGGTATTTTGAACTCCAGATAGCAGCTTCTTCTTCTTCTTCTTCTTCTTCTTCTTCTTCTTCTTCTTCTTCTTCTTCTTCTATGTGCGTTGTCCTTTCAGAACGTAGGCGATCATAGCTTTCCACGTTTCCCTATCCCTGGTTGCTATTAGCACGATTTCTCCTGTAACACTACGCAACCCCGTTCTGTCATCCACCTACTCAGGCCCTTCAAATATGTTATCCGCTGCTTCCCCCTGTCTCTTTTTCTCTCTATGTGACCTGTTAGTATCAGATTCTCCAAGCCCTCCTTCCTTATTGCATGCCCCAGGAACTTTATCTGTCTCTTCCTGATGCTCAGTGTTAATTTCCTTTTCATTTCCATCCTTTCCAAAACCTCATCATTGCTCACATGCTCGGTCCATGATATCCGCAGCATCCTTCTGTAGAACCACATTTCAGTTGCTTCAAATTTTCCTTTCATTTTTGATGGTATTGATCCAGTATTCACTGCTGTATTGTAGAACTGATATCACATAGCAATCTAGTACTCTCTTCTTTGTTTCTAGTGAAAGTTTCCTGTCTCTTAATACTTTACTCAGCTTCCGGAATGCGTCCTTCGCCTTCGGATCTCTTTGTTGCACTTTCCGTTTTCTGTTAGAACACTTCCCAGGTATTTAAATTTTTGTACCTGCTTGATTTTAGTATCCCCCCGCCCCGTATTTGGCATTTTGGGCTGCTCTTTTTGCTGATGACCATGCATTCGGTTTTCTTGCAGTTTATTTGTAGTCCTTTCTTGTCACTCTCTTCAGCTACCTTCTGTAGAAGGTCTTGTAGTTTCCTTTCCCTGTCTGCAATCAGCACTGTATCATCTGCGTACCTTATGTTCAAATTGTGACCTCGTATGACAAATACTGGCATAACATCTAGGGTCCTCAGAAGTGTCTCGCTGTACAAGTTGAATAGATCCGGTGAAAAAACACATCCTTGTCTTACGTCCCTTTCTATCTTTGGATATCTGCTGAATTCGTTACCTGTCCGCATGCAGGCGGTTTGCTGCCAGTAAAGATTCTTGATTACTCTTATGTCTTTCCCAAATATGTCGAGGCTGCTGAGCATCTCCATCAATTATTTGTGGTGTATTTTGTTGAACGCCTTTGCATAATCAATAAAACATGGGTACATGTCTTGCTCTTTCGGAGAGCATCCTAATCATAAATATGGCGTTCCTTGTCCCAGTGTCTTTGAAGAACCCGCACTGTTCTTGTCCTATCTCTGGCTTGAATCTGCTTCACGCTCTATTCATCAGGATTCGGACGATCAGTTTTGTAATATGGCTCATTAAACTGATAAGAGCGATGGATCAAATTACACGTCATTAAATTACAAAGTGGGACACTATTTACATTGTTCGGACTATTGTCTTCATTTTTACTGCCATGTTTACGACGTTTCGGTCGTTGTACGCTCCGGCCTTCTTCTGTTGATACGAATTTCGAGCCGAACCCTTTATTACGATCACTGTCCTGAAGAACACATGGCCAAGTAGATATATACGTTGATTAGTTCTTGTACGCTCCGGCCTTCTTCTGTTGATACGAATTTCGAGCCGAACCCTTTATTACGATCACTGTCCTGAAGAACACATGGCCAAGTAGATATATACGTTGATTAGTTCTTGTACGCTCCGGCCTTCTTCTGTTGATACGAATTTCGAGCCGAACCCTTTATTACGATCACTGTCCTGAAGAACACATGGCCAAGTAGATATATACGTTGATTAGTTCTTGTACGCTCCGGCCTTCTTCTGTTGATACGAATTTCGAGCCGAACCCTTTATTACGATCACTGTCCTGAAGAACACATGGCCAAGTAGATATATACGTTGATTAGTTCTTGTAACTTGAGTTGTGACTTCAATGCCAAGCTACAGCAGTGGTGGACAACTAACTTAAGAGTTAATTTAAACTGAGATAACTACATGGCTACCAGAAGTGGCATCGCACATGGAATGAGAATGATATACCCCAGTGATCATAATAAGGGTTCCAATCGTAAATTCTTAGCATCTAAAGAAAACCAGACCGTACAATGGCCGAAACGTCAGAAACATCGCAGTAAAGATGAGGGCAATAGTCCAAACAATGTAAATAGTGTAAATACTACCTCATCTCAGAAGTATAGTCAAATACGCCATTGTACTCCACATCATTTCAAAGAACGCGCATATTGTTCGCTGAAACCGAAGAAGATACATAATCGTCTTTGGAAAAACAGGAGCTGAACAATAATTCTTTCATTTTAAACATCTATGGATTTTTTCTTTTTTTAAAAGTCTGAATGAAGAATGAACAACAACCATCTGCATAAAATAAGTCAGTCAGTTAAGTGCCATAAGTGATACAAACTTGGGCGATCATGTCTCAAAAGAGACATGACTGACTGGACAGAAGATTATCCCGCAGTAGGTTGCCATTACTTTCTGCGGTAGAGTGATTGTCAGCCAAGGCTAGAGAATCCGATCTGTCCTGTTATTTAACCCATAACCGGAGAGAAGAGACTGATTAATACCTTTCCCAAGAGTATTTGCGCGTAAGTGAATGCAACGATTTCAACTGGAGTTCGAACTCGGCTCTCTGATTTCTCGTTCCGAGTCGATATCCACTGCACCACGACCCACATAGTCTTTAAATTCGATTTGATGTTTTTTTTTTATGTTTTTTACAATGATTTTCACCCAGTACAAGGTCCAAGAGTCACACGAACTGGATGATTACAAATTAAGAGGCACGCATTATGGAGATATATGGAAAAGATAACGGTTACACCGTTTTTTTTTCTTTCAATAGGCAATATTTTTACTGATTCTTCGACTTTTGTCACATCTTGTATCATCTCTGAAGATTTATGACGTCATAGTTATCACCCATCTCCTCCTTGTGAAACAAGGCTGTTACGCTGAAAGGACTAAATTCACGACTCTGAACTAATCAAAGCTAATAACCTCATTCTGACAGTCAGAATCACTCTGCGTGTGTACGCGCTTGTGTACGCGTGTGTGATGCAATATTAGTTAACGGAAATGATAAACCTTTTCTATCAGTAACGCTTACATTAATTCCTAGTCACTGACAAGTCGTTCCTGATTTTCAATGCAATTCTATCGTAAAGTCATTAGCAATGCATTTATACGCATAATATCCCTCTTTTTATAACAACTCTTTCATTAATTTCTGACAACTATCTCGAGCTAATTTTCGATGCAATATATGGTAAAAACATTAACAGTGCATTTTCAATCTAAATATAAGTAACCGATTCTGTTAGTACGGCTTTGCCTTAATTCCAGACCCTTGACAATCCCTTTCTGATTTTCAATACAATTATATCGTAAAATGCCGATGATAGACGAAGATATATGGGCACACCTCTAACACTCTTGACAATCCGAGATTGATAGCTGACCGCTCTTCTGATCTAACAGCTGGGAAAAATTGGCCAATTACATTCAATGCCTCGAAAACCAAACTAGTTACACTCTATCGCTGTCAATCAGACTCCGGACTACCACCAGTCATATGAAACGAATGTACCCCATGAAGTGACACCGTACCTTGAGAGAATACTAGGTCCCAAACTCACACTGTAGAACTGTTATATACGATCCATCACTAAAGACGAAAGTAAAATGATCTGCTCCCTGTACCGATTCAGTAAGTACCTGACTCCTCATTTTATACTCTAATTTATAAGAGCTAGAGCAGACTGAAAATGGAGTATTATTGCCATATCTGGACAGGAGTTGTCCAGACTTCACTTTCCAGAGTTATTTGGAATTAGTTGCTCTGAATATGAAAATAGACTTATTTTATATTAAAGAGGAAATATATATTAAAAAATATATATCCGTTATTCTTTAAGATAAAAATAGTTATTTTTCCTCACCGATCCAGTAAGTACCTGACTCCTCATCTATCATCTATCTTTATGAAAGCCACATCAGGCCGAAGATGAAATAATGTTGCCATTTTTAGGTGGGAGTTGATGAGTCTTCACTTTACAATTTTGATAGAGCCCAAAAGCATCACCGAATCCTTGTTGTAGAAGAATTATTTGCCAACAACCAACCTCTCTCTTACGGGCAGAATGTGGTGAGTCTCTCACTGCTCTATCGCTGCTTCCTTAGAAGGTTCTCGGATAAACCACAGTCCCTGTTCCCACCAATTTAAACCTTCACGGCTAGGACCCACTATGCCACTTACATAGTCGCAAATTACCCACGTTATCTCCATATTACATCGGTGAAAAGTAAGTTCCACTCGAACAACGTATTCCTGCGAACCATTTCTCTGTGGAACAGACTACCAAGATGTTGTTTTCCGATCACTACAATCTTAACCTGTTCAAGTCTAGAGTTAACCATTATCTTCTCCTCCTATCGATTATAAATTACTCTTTAATGTAACCCTCTACCTCAAGTGGCCCCCAGGCCTTTTGCAGGGTGAATCTTACTGTAATAGACATCACAAGTAATCTGTTTACATTATTCTTATAATTCCCTTATTCTGATAGTAATATCATTAATTTATACTATTATGAGTGGGTCCGTGCCGTCAAAAATGGCGCAAAATATTTATATCAATATGCCGTCTAAAATGATGGCAACATGTACATCGATGTACCTACTATTAAATATCTTACATTAAGACAGAAGAAAAAAAAAGTAGTCCAAAGCGTGATAAGAGGGAAATATATATATATATATTTCTTCACTACTCACCGTCATAATTATTGCAAAAAATAAAAATAAAAAGGCACTGTTAAAGAGCAAACCCGCCGCAAAAGCTTTCATAACTGGTAGTAAAGTTTAATAACTGGTAGTAAAGAAAATGAACTGAGCCGACGCTGCTCCGGTATTGATCGTGAGAGCAGGGAAACGTACGCGCGTGCGCGTGTGTGTGTGTGTGTGTGTGTGTGTGTTTTCCCTCCCTCTCACGATCATGGAGAAAGAAACAATAGCTGCATATTACATTTTAGATGCATTAAGGGTGGTCTTCAGCGCTGCACTGTCTTCATCGCCGATATCGAGTTTTGCATCGTATCGGCTCAAACAGCAACCCCGAACTGACTCCTGAAGAGTAAGCCTACCTCCTTGAAAGCGTCGTGCAACGCACCTCGATATTGCAAAAAAAAAAAAAAAAAAAACCATAGCTAGGTGTCCGACCGTTTTTATTGAAAATTAGAAACGGCTTTTTACACTCCCCTTCTATATACTCGCGTCTTTTCCCCTTATCCGATATAAATTAAGAGTTATTTTCCCTAGATTCCTAAATCGGTAAGCTGGTCTCTTTCTTACATACTTTACTCTATATGGTTCATACGCTTTTTTTTTTCTAATCCCGTTACATCACTAACCTCTCTAACTAATGGCTACTCGTGTACTTAACCTAATTTTATTAACTACCGGTCAGTCAGTCAGTTAAGTACCATACTTGAAACAAGTTTGGGGGATAATGTCTCGAAAGACTGTGGTAGACAGATTGTAAGCCAAGGCTATAGAACACAATCTGACCTGTTATTTGACTCATAGCTAGATGGGGAAGAGATGTATTATACTATTAACTAGTAATAGTTGGGGATCAGTTTATTACTTCATAACAATATAAAACCGATCCCCCGCTTTATGTCCAGTATTAGCCTTAATCATGCTTTCAACTATTCGGTCAGTCATTTAAGTGCCATACGTGATACACGCTTTGGGCGATCATGTCTCGAAAGAGACATTACTGACTGGACAGAAGATTATGCCGCAGCAGGTTGTCATTACTTTCTGTGGTAGAGTGATTGTCAGCCAAGGCTATAGAACCTAATGTGTCCTGTTATTTAACCCATAACTGGAGGGAAGAGATAGATTAATACCCTTCCCAATGTTATTTGCGCGTAAGTGAATGCAATGATTTCAATTGGAATTCGAACTCGGTTTTCTGATTTCTAGTTCCGAGCCGATATCCACCGCACCAAACCGTACATCCATACTAGCGCCAAAAAATTAGTCTAAAACTCTTACAAAACAAAAGCGTTTCTAAGAAAGAAAGAAAGAAAGAAAGAAAGAAAGAAAGCAAAAAAAAGAAAAAAAATTGTTCGCAATTTTTATTATCCGAAAAATTTTCAAGTTTACATTTATCTTAAGGAAATTCAAAAAATAAAAAAAATAAGAAAAAAATTCCATACATGAACGTACATCAAGTCACCTACATATAAATGTATTTACTGCTGTTGCAACATTAACTTTATTTGAAATTCCTTCCCTTTTTGGTGACTTACCGACTAAAATGATTGAAAAGTCTAACCTAAAAAAAAAAAACAAACATAACCCTAACTACTCAAGTTACTGACCTACACTCATATATGCTATCTGTTAAAGTTTAGCATTACTTGAAATAAATCTAACCAATTAATGCTGGTATCGACACTTTGAAAACCATGATTACTACAATGCCACTTAATATTCAAGTCACTGACATTACATACAAAAGAAGTCGGTAACTAAACATAGATATGGAAATAAAGCGCTAATATTGCGGTGCAGTGGATATCGGCTCGGAACGAGAAACCGGGGAGCTGAGTTCGAATTCCAGTTGAATCCGTTGTATTCACTTACGCGCAAATACCTTTGGGAAAGGTATTAATCCGTCTCTTTCTTCCAGTTATGGGTTAAATAACAGGACAGATTGGGTTCTATAGCTATAGCCTTGGTCGGCAACCAGTCTACCGCAGAAAGCAATGGCAACCTACTGCGGGATAATCTCTGTCCAGTCAGTCATGTCTCTTTCGAGACATGATCACCCAAGCGTGTATCACGTATGACACTTAACTGATTGACTGAAGTGGATCCAAATGACAATGAACAACCGCAAAGCACAAAAATAAATAAATTATATTAAATTAGAAATTAAATAAATAATTATTTTCCTTCTTTTTCACTTTTTATTTTCTTCTTTGTCGTACCCCTATTGTAATATAACAATCTAGGCCCACCCGAGGAAGTGAGGAAGCGGGGGCGTTTTCCGGCCGTTGAAAGGAACGGATGTTTGTTTGACCTTATTTCCGGCAGTAGCGGAAATGGCTACAAGAGGCAAGCAGAACAGGTGTCTCTGAGAATTACGTAGGCGTGCGTAGGCGAGGCAAAAATCGGAAGTACCGGTTTGGAGATAAAAAGACCTCGGGCACGGATTTCACGGCAGTCTAGTCAGAAGAGTCAGAGGGACAGAGTAGACCAGACCAGAGGAGCAACAGATACGACGACACCCCCCCGTCACCCTGTCAACCCCCTGGAAGCGCGCTCTCACTCTCTGTTCACTAGGCTACACGGTCCATCGTTCTTCAATAAAAATATAACTCATATTTTTATATATATGCGTGTTGTTGTATATTGCTATATAACACTATGTATTTTCTTTACTTTACTCCCCACGTTTCCTTCCCCCACCCCACTATTTTTCCTCGTTTTTCTGCCTTTTTCCTCTTACTGTCCTCAGTTCTCCCATGGTTCCGATCTTTTAAGCCAAATTCACTTGGAAGCAGTTAAAATTTTATTAGTAATGTCCCCCAGGACTCTAGCTCTCGCTACCTCTACTATGCCTATCTTTGCTAGGGCTCTGCCCAATGACTATCCTGCAAAGCCCCTGCAACCAATTTCTTTTGGGTCATAGTATATTTTCCATGATTTCCGCCGACACTGTTCGACCAGTCCTTGATATTTGAATCTCTTTCTCTCATTTGCGAGTGTAGTTAATATATAGTGGGTTATTCAGTTATAGTGATGTGTATGTGTGTTGAAACAAATTGTTTCATTTGGCCTTGTTAGTTAGATAGCCCACTATAAGAGGGGTACAAAACAAGAAAATCAAATCGTAAATAGAAACACCAGTTTATATAAATATAAATCAATTAAGGTTTTTACAAATAAAATTAGTTTTGGTTATTACAAGATAGTTTTGGTTATTACAAGATCGTCAAAATGTTTGTAGTATTCCTTGCAAGAATGAGTTTATGTGTACGTAGGCAGAAGCGTATGTGTGTATGTATGTATGTATGAGCGTTATCTTTGGATAAGGAGTGTCTTTGAAGTATTTGCTCAGTCTTAAAGGGTTCCGTGTGGTGATCAAGTGTAAAAAAAAAAGGCAGATAGGTGAACCGTAAGAATAAAGTAAGGGAGAAAGAAAGAGATAATAATAATAATAACGATTACTCAACGTTTGTCAAGGGCATGTGTTAATTACGCTCATCTTCTCTCTGGCGACAGTCGATTTTGCTTAGTCTTTTATTTCGTTTGTGGGGTACAAAAAGGTCATTTGGGAATTCACTCCCGGTTGTGATTCTGGCCTTTCCATTAAACGACGAACAAACTTCGCATCGGCTTGAATTTTGTTTTTAGATGTTTCCTAGTTTTTTATTGGCCGAAAAACATTTCGCATCAAAGTGTGAAATTTAATGAGTTTTGTTTTGGATTTGTTTTTGCGTGTGTGCTAAGCAAGGTTTAGAAATTCAAGTAAATTCGTTTATTTCTAACAAAATCAATGAGTCAGTGTTTAGCATTTGAATTTTAAATGTAGATCTTGTTTTGTTCACTACAAATTCCTCCCATGACACAGACAGTTCCCAAACAATAAACTGCTTGGTGTTGTCAGTGCAATATCAGGTCTGGTCTGGGTGATGACGCTGCTTTCTACCTGGGGAAATTCAACTTGTTCTTAAGGTCTACTATCAACTGCCAGTCATCTGCGGTAGATAACAGGCTCGTTCTCTCCCTTCCCTGTTTCTGTATCTTTACTCCAGCTTTCATGAAGTTAATATGGCCCAACTTCGTCCCTGGTTGATGCATACTTGCCCTTATAGCTGTAGTAACCTCGTTTGCAATTGCTTTAAGGGCTTGGTCGTGGAGCTACCGTTACCGACAGTCACCCAAAGCTTTTGGACAACTACTAAGGATATTCTGTAAAGATCATTTCCTCGTTCCTTTCTATAGTTGGCAATTGAGGCTCACATTCTTTCTCCATATGTGTAGGCTAGTAGGGTTCGGCAGAACGTCATCCACAGATTTGATAAGAAACCTAACGTCCCCAAAATATGACCGTCAGCACTCTGAGCAGTTAATTTTTTTTTCGTTCTATGTTCTCCAATATTGTCCAGGCTCCCTGCTGAATTAGTCCAACCATTTTACAGTATCGAGCTTCTTCAACGCCCGCAAAGACTTCATTTTGGATGAGTTGGCGTCTTTCTTTGCCTTTGGCAAAGTTGGTTTGGGGACTGGGAAAAAAATCCACCTGGTTATTAAGCCCAAGATAGCTTCATGCTTAAGTCTCTCCTCGCAGCACTCTTTCAGCGCTCCACTCTCAACTTCCAACTGTTGCCACTTTTTGATCTCTGGATTCTGCATACTACAGCTATTATTTCGTTCCTGTGGCTTTGAACTCTTCCATAAGGCTGCTAATGGCGAGTTGCAACGCGTTGCTGTTATCATAGCACCTGCTCCCCAACATTAAAAAAGACCTTGTGTCACATCTCTCTCAAGTGGGGGAGAAAGGTAAATATTGGGAGCCGCGTCACTTAAGCATCTCAGCAAATCCAACCATCTTTTTAACCTATTACTAATTGCTCTCTCTCTCTCTCTCTCTCTCTCTCTCTCTCTCTCTCTCTCACACACACACACACACACACACACACGTTTCCACTATGGTAATCGGAACATCATAGATAAGCAATGGCCACAATATTTGGGGTAATACTGCGTACTGGAAAAGCCACGCTTTGAACCGTTCTGGTAATCCTGATTTGACGATCTTGGTCAGCCACTCCTCAAGGTCTACTGGATAGCGGTTGTGTCTTTCTGGCTGTTATTGAAAGTCTTGCCCAAGCTCTTAACAGGGAAGGGATTGTTACTCCTGCGATTGTAAATCGGACTTTCTCCATGATCTTGCCTTGTTTCAATACTAGGGACCTAGATTTTGCTGGCTTGAAATTCATTCCGTCCTATTTCATATTTTCCTCAAACCCCTTCAAAAACAATCTGCCTCCCGTGATGTCGTTGTCACGTTTAAATCGTCCATGTAAGCTCTTATCGGGGGCTGACGAACTCCTGACTTTGGCATTCCACCTCAGATGTCTTTACAACAGGTTCATATACAATGAAAAGAGGACAGTAGATATATAATAATGCCCTTCTCGTGTATGTGACATTCCAACGCTGTTGAATCTACTCTCAACCAGAAATTATCATAGTAGTTGACTATAGGATCGCATATTGATGAGAGCACGTGATGACACTTTAGGGCTTCTTCCATCAGTTTGTGTGTCATGGACCCGTAGGCGTTGGCAAGCTCCAACTATAGTACGATCAGGTCACCTTTGGTTTCTTTCACCTCTCTCAGGAGCTGAGTCAGGACTCCTGTGTGCTCAAGGCAACCTGACATACCGACGACCCCGCCTTTTTGGGCCGATGTATCAGTGTAGCCATTTCCAAGAACGAAGTTCAAAAGGCGTCTTGATAAAAATCAGAAAAAGATCTTCTTACTCTTGGTGTTCAGCTGGGAAATGATGCGATATTGATCCAGTAAATTTAATCCTATCTTCCTTCAGGAGGATCCATACCCTTAATTGAATCTCCCTTCTCCACAATACTATCTCTTCGCCTTCAGGATCCATACCCCTTAGTGAATCTCCACTTCTCCACAATACTATCTCTTCGCCTTCAGGATCCATACCCCTTAGTAGATCTCCACTTCTCCACAATACTATCTCTTCGCCTTCAGGATCCATACCCCTTAGTAAATCTCCACTTCTCCACAGTAACATCTCTTCTCCTTCAGGATCCACATGCCTGGTGAATCTCACTTCTCCCCAATACTATCTCCTTCTCTTCAGGATCCATACCCCTTAGTGGTCTCCCTTCTCAGCTATCTCTTCTCATGGGATCCATACCCCTTAGTGAATCTCCTTCTCCACAATACTATCTCTTCTCCTTCAGGATCCATACCCCTTAGTGAATCTCCACTTCTCCACAATACTATCTCTCCTTCAGGATCCATACCCCTTAGTGAATCTCCACTTCTCACAATACTATCTCTTCGCCTTCAGGATCCATACCCCTTAGTGAATCTCCACTTCCTCACAATGCTATACTTCAGGATCCACTTACCCCTTAGTGAATCTCCACTTCTCCACAATACTATCTCTTCGCCTTCCAGGATCCATGCCCCTTGGTAATCCTCACTTCTCCACAATGCCTATCTCTTTTCAGGATCCATACCCCTTAATGTAAATCTCCACTTTCTGTCCTGCTCTCTACCTCTTCAGGATCCCTTACCCTTAGTGAATCTCCACTTCTCCACAATACTATCTCTTCTCCTTCAGGATCCATACCCCCTTAGTGAATCTCCACTTCTCCCACCATGCTATCTCTTCTCCTTCAGGATCCATACCCCATGGTGAATCTGTCCACTTCTCCACAATACTATCTCTTCGCCTTCAGGATCCATACCCTGCATTTGAATCTCCACTTCTCCACAATACTATCTCTTCATAGCAGGATCCATACCCCTTAGTGAATCTCCACTTCTCCACAATACTATCTCTTCAGCACCTTCCCCAGGATCCATACCCCTTAGTGAATCTCCACTTCTCACTGTACTATCTCTTCATAACAGCTGATTCTTATAGTAAATCTCCACTTCTCCACCATCCCTATCTCTTCTCCTTCTAGGATCCATACCCCTTAGTGAATCTCCACTTCTCACAATATCTCTTCTCCTTCAGGATCCATACCCCTTAGTAAGATCTCACTTCTCCACAATACTATCTCTTCGCCTTCAGGATCCATTCTTCCCTTAGTGAATCTCCACTTCTCACAATACTATCTCTTCTCCTTCAGGATCCATACCCCTTAGTGAATCCCACTTCTCCACAATACTATCTCTTCTCCTTCAGGATCCATACCCCTTAGTGAATCACTTCTCCACAATACTATCTCTTCGCCTTCAGGATCCATACCCCTTAGTGAATCTCCACTTCTCCACAATACTATCTCTTCGCCTTCAGGATCCATACCCCTTAGTGAATCTCCACTTCTCCACAATACTATCTCTTCGCCTTCAGGATCCATACCCCTTAGTAAATCTCACTTCTCCACAATACTATCTCTTCTCCTTCAGGATCCATACCCCTTAGTAAATCTCACTTCTCACAATACCATCTCTTCTCCTTCAGGATCCATGCTGCCAGTAAATCTCCACTTCTCCACAATACTATCTCTTCTCCTTCAGGATCCATACCCTTAGTGAATCTCTACTTCTCCACAATACTATCTCTTCGCCTTCAGGATCCATACCCCTTGAGGCCAGATCTCCACTTCTCCACAATACTATCTCTTCGCCTTCAGGATCCATACCCCTTAGTAGTCTCCACTTCTCCACAATACTATCTCTTCTCCTTCAGGATCCATACCCCTTAGTGAATCTCCACTTCTCCACAATACTATCTCTTCTCCTTCAGGATCCATACCCCTTAGTGAATCTCCACTTCTCCCTGTCTATCTCTTCGCCTTCCAGGATCCCTTCCCTTAGTGAATCTCCACTTCTCCACAATACTATCTCTTCGCCTTCGGATCTCCACTACCCTTGATGAATCCTCCCTTCTCCACAATACTATCTCTTCGCCTTCAGGATCCATACCCCTTAGTAAATCTCCACTTCTCCATGCTATCTCTTCTCCTTCAGGATCCATACCCCTTAGTGAATCTCCTTCTCTCCACAATACTATCTCTTCTCCTTCAGGATCCTGCACTCAGCTGAATCTCACTTCTCCACAATACTATCTCTTCGCCTTCAGGATCCATACCCCTTAGTGAATCTCCACTTCTCCACAATACTATCTCTTCTCCTTCAGGATCCATACCCCTTAGTGAATCTCCACTTCTCCACAATACTATCTCTTCGCCTTCGGGATCCATACCCGCCAGTGAATCTCACTTCTCCACAATACTATCTCTTCTCTTCAGGATCCATACTCCCTTAGTGAATCTCCACTTCTCCACAATACTATCTCTTCTCCTTCAGGATCCATACCCCTTCGTAAATCTCCACTTCTCTAGTCTATCTCTTCTTCAGGATCCCTTGCACCCCTTAGTAAATCTCCACTTCTCCACAATACTATCTCTTCTCCTTCAGGATCCATACCCCTTAGTAAATCTCCACTTCTCCCACAATACTATCTCTTCGCCTTCCAGGATCCATACCCTTAGTAGATCTCCACTTCTCCACAATACTATCTCTTCGCCTTCAGGATCCATACCCCTTGTTGAATCTCCTCTTCTCCACAATACTATCTCTTCGCCTTCAGGATCCATACCCCTTAGTACAGTCTCACTTCTCCACAATACTATCTCTTCCTTTTAGGGTCCATACCCTTAGTGAATCTCCACTTCTCACAATACTATCTCTTCGCCTTCAGGATCCATACCCCTTAGTGAATCTCCACTTCTCCACAATACTATCTCTTCTCCTTCCAGGATCCATACCCCTTAGTAGATCTCCACTTCTCCACAATACCTATCTCTTCTCCTTCAGGATCCATACCCCTTAGTGAATCTCACTTCCTCACAATGCTATCTCTTCCTTCAGGATCCATACCCCTTAGTGAATCTCACTTCTCCACAGCAATACTATCTCTTCGCCTTCAGGATCCCTTACCCTTAGTGAATCTCCACTTCTCCACAATACTATCTCTTCGCCTTCAGGATCCATACCCCTTAGTAAATCTCCACTTCTCCACAATACTATCTCTTTGCCTTCAGGATCCATAACCCTTAGTAAATCTCCACTTCTCCACAATACTATCTCTTCGCCTTCAGGATCCACTGCCCCTTGGTAAATCTCACTTCTCCACAATACTATCTTCTCCTTCAGGATCCATACCCCTTAGTGAATCTCACTTCTCCACAATACTATCTCTTCTCCTTCAGGATCCATACCCCTTAGTGATCTCCACTTCTCCACAATACTATCTCTTCTCCTTCAGGATCCGCCTTACCCCTTAGTGATCTCCACTTCTCCACAATACTATCTCTTCTCTTTAGGATCCATACCCCTTAGTGAATCTCTGATTCTCACAGCCTATCTCTTCGCCCTTCAGGATCCATACCCCTTAGTGAATCTCCACTTCTCCACAATACTATCTCTTCGCCTTCCAGGATCCTTACCCCTTAGTGAATCTCCACTTCTCCCTGTCTATCTCTTCGCCTTCCCAGGATCCATACCCCTTAGTAAATCTCACTTCTCACAATACTATCTCTTCGCCTTCAGGATCCATACCCCTTAGTGAATCTCCACTTCTCCACAATACTATCTCTTCTCCTTCAGGATCCATACCCCTTAGTGAATCTCCACTTCTCCACAATGCCCTATCTCTTCTCCTTCAGATCCACTTACCCACTGGTAGATCTCACTTCTCCCACAATACTATCTCTTCTCCTTCAGGATCCATACCCCTTAGTGAATCTCCACTTCTCCACAATACTATCTCTTCTCCTTCAGGATCCATACCCCTTAGTGAATCTCACTTCTCCACAATACTATCTCTTCTCCTTCAGGATCCATACCCCTTAGTGAATCTCCACTTCTCCACAATACTATCTCTTCTCCTTCAGGATCCATACCCCTTAGTGAATCTCACTTCTCCACAATACTATCTCTTCATATGAGATTCATACCCCTTAGTACAGATATCCTTCTCCCCCATCTATATCTCTTCGCCTTCAGGATCCATACCCCTTAGTAAATCCACTTCTCCGTAGCCTATCTCTTCGCCTTCAGGATCCATACCCCTTAGTAAATCTCCCTTCTCCACAATACTATCTCTTCTCCTTCAGGATCCTTACCCCCTTGGCTGAATCTCACCCTTATTGTCACCCTATCTCTTCTCCTTCAGGATCCATACCCCTTAGTGAATCTCACTTCTCCTAGCCCACTATCTCTTCACCTTCAGGATCCATACCCCTTAGTGAATCTCCACTTCTCCACAATACTATCTCTTCGCCTTCAGGATCCATACCCCTTAGTGAATCTCCACTTCTCCACCAAGCCACTACTCTCTTCTCCTTTGGATCCATACCCCTTGGTTCAGTCACTTCTCCTGACTATCTCTTCGCCTTCAGGATCCATACCCCTTAGTGGTCTCCACTTCCTCCACAATACTATCTCTTCGCCTTCAGGATCCCTTTACATAGTGAATCTCCACTTCTCCACAATACTATCTCTTCGCCTTCAGGATCCACGCCCCTTAGTGAATCTCCACTTCTCCACAATACTATCTCTTCGCCTTACAGGATCCATACCTTGGTAGATCTCACTTCTCCACAATACTATCTCTTCGCCTTCAGGATCCATACCCCTTAGTGAATCTCTGCTTCTCACAATACTATCTCTTCTCCTTCAGGATCCATACCCCTTAGTGAATCTCCACTTCTCCACAATACTATCTCTTCGCCTTCAGGATCCATACCCCTTAGTGAATCTCCACTTCTCCACAATACTATCTCTTCTCCTTCAGGATCCATACCCCATAGTGAATCACTACTTCTCCCCCAATACTATCTCTTCTCCTTCAGGATCCAAAAGCACCCCTTAGTGAATCTCCACTTCTCCCCACAATATATCTCTTCTCCTTCAGGATCCATACCCTTAGTAAAATCTCCACTTCTCCACAATACTATCTCTTCTCCTTCAGGATCCATACCCCTTAGTGAATCTCCACTTCTCCACACAATACTATCTCTTCTCCTTCAGGATCCATACTCCTTAGTGAATCTCCACTTCTCCACAATACTATCTCACCTTCGCCTTCAGGATCCATACCCCTTAGTGAATCTCCACTTCTCCACAATACTATCTCTTCGCCTTCAGGATCCATACCCCATGACCAAATCTCCACTTCTCCACATTGCTATCTTCTCCTTCCAGGATCCATGCACCCTTAGTAAGTCACTTCTCTTAATGCTATCTCTTCCTTCCAGATCCTTTTATAGTGAATCTCCACTTCTCCACAATACTATCTCTTCTCCTTCAGGATCCATACCCTCTGGTGATCTTCCTCCCACAATACTATCTCTTCTCCTTCAGGATCCATACCCCATAGTGAATCTCCACTTCTCCACAATACTATCTCTTCTCCTTCAGGATCCATACCCCTTAATGAATCTCCACTTCTCCACAATACTATCTCTTCTCCAGATGACTTTTAGTATTTGGAGGATTCCTGTACAGCGCGTGTACATGATTTAAGGTACCCCACTCAGCCCTGTTGCCGATGAGGATCTGGTTGCTCTCACAACTTCTTGAATTAATTTCCAGATGGGCAAGCTGGTGTCAAATTGGAAGACTGGTGGCTCTTGAGGAACCGATCCTTTTATCCAGCATCTTTAGAGATGCATCGTATAAATGACAAGTTCAACTTGAGATCTGGAGATTACATGAGTCCAGATAGTTGTTCAAGGCAAGGAGTCACATTCAACATTCAGAGTACAACCGTTCGTCATGACTGAAGAAAAACTAAGGATCTGCCCGGTGATGAGTAGCGTTACTAGCTTTGTTTTGGAGATATTGAATGCAACTAGCCAGTTTCTTCTCCAAACACCATTAAGCTGTGTGAGCAAGATCAGAAGAGAGATCAGCTAATCTTATTTTGTCAAGAGGTCACAAGTATACAATCCCCAGTCATATAGTTCTAATGTTCAACCAAGCTTGCTTGTAAACCATTATCCTATGCTAAGGTGCCCAAGTTACAAGTTACTAAATTGAACTTTGTTTGGCATACGGTCAACAATATAGGGCTTTAGGTAGGGTCAAACCCACTACCCACTAATGATCAACCATACTGGCTAGCTAACATTGCACCATGCCGAGGATCCTTTTTCGATAATTTAAACTTATTTTGACATAATCATACAAGTATACGGTACCCAGTGAGGTTCGAACCCACTCTGAAAGTGATGGTCAACCAAGCTAGCTCGCTAACCATCAACCCAAGCCAAAGCAGTCAAATCTCTTTTACTTTTTTTTTTTTAATCATATCACCCCAAGCAAGGCGGTAACGCCACTGATGTGCAGGGGGCTACATAAGAGTGAAAAGGTTGGACAAGAGAAAGCCGGAAACCACATCCTAAACAGGAAATTAATTGGAGTAGATAGATCTATCTATCGCCCGGTTCACACTCCACCCACGCCTATTGAACAGGTTAAGAGGCTCATCCCTTGTTCCCTGTTTAGGATGTGGTTTCCGGCTTTCTCTTTTCCAATCTTTTCACTATTACGTAGCCCCCTGCACATCAGTGGCTTTACCGCCTTGCTCGGGGTGATACGATTAAAAAAAAAACAAGGGATGAGCCTTTTCACCTGTTCAATAGACGCGGGTGGAGTGTGAACCGGGCGATAGTTTAGTCTATCTACTCCACTGAACTTAAAATGGTTTGGCGCAAATCACAAATATGTGAGAAAGTGTTTGTTGGTCGGAAAACAGTTCAGCAACCCGTTCACGTGTGTTATCCAGACTGAAAAGTGTAGACATGGTGAAATTATTTTTTTTAAATACATATAAAATCGTTTCATTCTTTTCGTGAATATATGTGTATATGTGAGATTTGCTCTTCTGAAAATATTCAACTCGTCCACAAAGAAAAAAAAAATGAAATGAAGGTAGCAGGCGAAGGGAAAATGTAAATTTTTTCATCCTGAAATTGTTGAGATTATTTTACAATTTTCATTTTCATCTTTTTATTTTTTTTAATTTTTATTTTATTTTTATTTTTTTCAAGTTCTTTAAAGACAGTTTTCGTGCGACAGGAAATAGACTAGGCACAGAAAGATTTCCGAATGATTTCGTTTACGATAGCGCGATTGTTGATAAAAATGATTATTTTATTTTGACTGAAACTGATTAATTCATAGAATATGTTTTAATAATGTGTTCAGTGTAATTTGAAACTGTCTAATTTTGTTTCTTTTGTGAAATCTTTATTTAGGGAGTTGTTTTTACTTTTTATTATTTTCTTCGCAGACGCAATTACAGGTAAATTTTTTTCTCTTTTTTTTTTTCCATCTATTATCTCAGTTTCAAATTAGGAAGATCAGCCGATTACGCTAATTACCATGGTTTCAACTTTTCCGGATTGTCAGGCGTTTTAGACTAACTGCTTATTTAATTTTTTCTTTATTTTCTTTGTATTTATTCTTTTCTTTAAATCTGCTTTGAGCTCTTTTTAATACAACTATTTACAGGATGTGCATTGTGGTACAGTGGATATCGGCTCGGAACGAGAAACCTGGAAGCCGAGTTCGAATTCCAGCTGAATCCATTGTATTCACTTACGCGCAAATACCCTTGGGAAAGGTCTCTTCCTTCCAGTTATGGGTTAAATAGCAGGACAGATTGGGTTCTATAGCCTTGGTCGGCAACCAGTCTACCGCAGAAAGCAATGGCAACCTACTGCGGGATAATCTTCTGCCCAGTCAATCATATCTCTTTCGAGACATGATCGCCCAAGCGTGTATCATGTAACTGACTGACTGTTTACTGGTCTAATTTAAATCTGACCAATAAAAATGTTGTGCATATATATATATATATATATATATATATATATATATATATATATATATAATTTGTAAACGAGTTATTACGCGACCTAGGTTTCTACCATATGTTGTCTTCAAGCGATTTGCAATAACTGATTTTACCGTTTTTTCTTAAGAACGCTTCTTTAGAAAAAAACGGTAAATTCAGTTATTGCAAATTGCCTGAAGACACCATATGGTAGAAAACAGAAATAGTAACAATTGTTCTAATGAAAACATCTTCTATAATCATAGTAAATTCTATGACATAGCACTTAAAAACAGCAGCTATAAATGCCTGGACCTGAAATACAATAAACATAATAACAACAAAAACAACAATAAAAATAAAGAGAAATATCATTTGGTACAGACCCCCATTTAAGCAAATGATAAGTACTAAGTTAGAACATAAATTCCTAAATTTAATTGATAAACACTTCCTTAAAAGTTATAGTGGGTTATCCGTTCTAGTGAAGAGTAGTTGTATGTTGTTGTAGATTTGGCTTCGTTGTAGAGAGCCCACTATAAGTCATAAAAAGATTATAAATCAAGAAAAGCAAATTGAGTTGAGAAATAACATTTTATATATACACATATCAATTAAGGTTTTTACAATTAAAGTAATCCTTTAAATATGGATGTTAAAATGTTTATGGCAATAAGTGCTGAAAAGAGAGGTTTTGCGTATGAATGTAGGAGCGTTGTAAATTAGGAATGTCTTTGATGTATCCGCTCCTTTGGTCGGTAAGTAGTTTTGAGACAGCGAAGGATAAGATGATAGGGAAGGGAGACGAGCATAGAAATTCACTTGACGTCGGTCAAGGGAGATACTAATTACGCTCGTCTCTCTCGAATCTGTCTGTGTCGGTCTGTCTGCGTCGATCTGTCTGGCGATGCTTTCTGTATCGGCTTTTTATTTCGTCTCTTTGTATTGCAGCAGATCATTTGGGAATTCACATCCGTATTTGATTCTGGGCTTCCCATTGGCCGATAAATAAAATTCGCGTAGGCTCGCGAACTTGAATTTGATATTTAATTAATTTTTAGTTTTTAACCAGAACATCTGCGTGGAGCCAGGGTGCGCACCGACGAGTTTTGGTCATTTGCTTTCTGGTCGTGAGAGTGCAAACATCCGGTCCCTTCTTTGCTCAGCATCACCACAAAGTAACTCTCTTAGCAAAACCCTTAAACAGAAACACACTGAAATTAGACTATAACTGTAGTGATAATTTTGAGAAGATCATCAAAAAACATAATCATAGAATTTTAAAAGATATAATAACCTAAACAATCAACAACATCATAAAAGACTAGCAGTAATTGCAATTGCCGAAAACCTATTGAGTGTCCATTAGCAAATGAATGTTTAACTGACTCTATACTCTACCTATGCTCTTTTTCCACCAAAGAAAATTTCACAGTAATAAAATATTATATAATATATTATATATATATACTTTTAAAACTCGCCATTACTTTCACACTTTATCTTTTAATAATAAAACGTACCGCAATAGCACATCAGTTTCTACTTATTATTAGCAATTAAAAGATGCCAATAAAACCCCTAGCGTAAAACGGAAAATATTTTTAAAAAAACACAATTTGTAAATCTTTACATGGTTCATTTTTTTATGTTTACAAAAAAAATACAAATTATCAAATTCCCAAAACTAAACTTGCTCAATAAATGTAGTGAATTAACTTCCATTCGTCATCATCGTCTAAAACATGCCCTACAATATAGTTAATTTTTTAAAATATAAACAATAAAGTTTAATTTTTTTTTAAATTTTAAAATACAGCTGAAATATAGTTTAAATTTTAAAATATATTAAAAGTTTAAACTTTAAATATAGTTGTAATATGGTTTAATTTTAAATATAGTTAAAATTTAAAATTTATTTTTTTAAATTATAGTTATTTTTTTTAAATATAGTTAATATACATTTATTTCTTAATATAATTAGACATCTATAATCTATCCCCTAGAATATATTGATTGATTTCCCGAACGAAAGAAGAACGAAGAAAATAATTTCAACGTTCAAAACATTAATCTAAAACAGTGCTCAATATAAAAACAGACCAATGAATATTTATCATAAAATTATTACGCTAGAGCATGTGAAAACTACTAACTACTACAAAACTGTAGATTTTGTTTCGACCTTGATAGACCAGTGTCTCATTAAGTAGGTAATAATGATGTTCAACTATCATTATTAACCACATGCCGAGACATTGTCAATAAAGTCTGAGCATGGTAGAACTAAAGAATGTAGCTCATCTGAACATTTGCCATGGAACTAAGGATATATTAGTGAGAGGATCTCAATGTGTCATCTGTGGGAAAGTGGTTGGAAAATGAACAATAATTCATCATCCACAAAGTCACGTTGATGGTTTTGAACCCGGTCAAGTCTGGAAAGTGAGCATTGATTTGCTCCAGCCCAGATATTAGTCTAAACTGATTGAATTAATGAATATAGCTGGTCTAAACGTGTCGATATCTGTGGCCGTATCTGACTACCAGGCACACCGAGCACGGGTCCGGACTGATCCGTGCAATCATAGTGAACATCCAGGCAAAGAAAAATGTCTTCGTCAGAAATCAAACGAAACAATTCACGAAGAAAGAAAGAAAGAAAGAAAGAAAGAAAGAAAAACGAAGAAAACATTCGAATGAACGCAGTAAAAATCTGTTTATTTATTAATTTTGGGAGAAAAGACTGGTTATACTCAGAAAGTCTGAACCCGATTTCCTGCTTTCGTTCACGTTCTGTGCCTAATTTCCATTGGAATAGTTGAAAAAATCCGCAAAAATCATAGTTTCTGGAAACGGATGACACTGATGACGTCATCACATTGTCAACTAATAAATCCGGGCAATTTTCTCTGTGCCAGGTGTTTTTTAGCATCAGCTACTGTCATGTTGATATCTCTTATGTTATGTTCTGCCAGAGAAAAAAAAATTTTATCATATAAACATAATCTTGAAAATAAACAATCTGACAACTTGTGGTGCAGTGGATATCGACTCTGTACGACAAATCGGGGACCCGAGTTCGAATTTCAGTTGAATTCTTTATATTCACTTACGCACAAATACCCTTGGGAAAGGTATTAATCCGTCTCTTCCCTCCAGTTATGGGTTAAATAGTAGAACAGATTGGGTTCTATAGGCTTGGCTGGCAACCAGTCTACCGCAGAAAGCAATGGCAACCTACTGCGGGATAATCTTCTGCCCAGTCAGTCATGTCTCTTTCGAGACATGATCGCCCAAAGCATGTATCACGTATGGCACTTAACTGACTGAGTGAACAACAAAATACCGTGTAACATTCTTGTTGGTATTAAAATTCTAAGCATAGCTTTTTAAAGCAATAAACATTTCTGAGGAAGTCAAAGTATAAAATAATTACGGTATCAAAAGAAAACCCGTTTTTTGCCAGTCCGATAGTTAAGCATTACTTACATTTTATTTCTTTTGGGGTTCACAGAAAACTTCGTTTATTGTGAAAATCTTTGTACCATCCATCAATTAAAGGCTGAAATCATTGCGATGTTTGAGGAAATTGATATCAAACTCTGTGAGAATGTGTGCTACTCAGTACCTACATGTCTACAATTGGGCATTGATCACGTGGGCGGGCACTTTGAACTTAGCAAGTAAAACAGCTTGCTTCCAAATAAATGCTTAGATAAACATGTCTTGCATTGATTTCTACCTTCTAGTATACTGTAATACAAATGCCAAACAATCAATCAATTCCTGGTGTGCTGTTGGCTACCATTTTGGTAACGTCGGCACTCAGCGTATATTGAAGAGGGATTCTGGAAAAAGTGAAAGAAAATCACAAAAAAGAACAAACAAAAGAGATATTTTTTTATAATTTAACCAAAAGCAAGGTGATAATGCCCCTAAGACACAAGTAGTTGAAAGAGGATTAAAAGACTTTAGTAAGGAGAAAGAACAATAAAGAACGTGATTCAGGAATACAGAAGATTTTGATTGGCATTGGATTTAAATCTTTGAGGATTGCAGTTGACAGGGAAGCAAAAAGAGATCTCTATGAGGAATAATTGCAAGATAAAATATATCAGAATAGAACTTACAGTTGCATCTAGCTAATTTTACAATAAAACTATGAGATCCAGTTTCCAGTCTAGTAATCAGTCAGTTAAGTGCCATGCGCGATACACGCTTGGGCGATCATGTCTCGAAAGAGACATGACTGACTGGGCAAAAGATTAACCCGCAGTAGGTTGCCATTGCTTTCTGCGGTAGACTGGCTGCCGACCAAGGCTATAGAACCCAACGTGTCCTGCTATTTAACCCATAACTGGAAGGAAGAGACGGATTAATACCTTTCCTAAAGGCATTTGCGCGTAAGTGAATACAAGGAATCTCAACTGGAATTCGAACTCGGTTCCTCGAATTCTCGTTCCGAGCCGATATCCATTGCACCACAACGCACATCCTAGTAATACACTTTCAAAATCGTCTATGTGACCCTGTAATTGAAGAATTACTTTTCACCCTGCACTTCCTTTCTCACAGATACATTGACAACTTCTCCCTAATCTATCACTGTTTCCATGGCAAATGTTTAGACAAGCGACATTCCTTAATTCCACCAGTTCAGACTTACATCCTTGTGAAAATTAATTAAAGCAAAACGAATAATGTCTTTCTAGGATCTTTCTCAATTTTCCTGATCAGGTATACGTCATCTCCTGGCGTTGTTTTTCTTTTCCGATCGCATTTTCCTTGAAGTTTTGGACTGATTGATCCAGTTTGTTTCTTCGCCTTGATGATACGAGTGACAGTTGAAAGGTTGACACCAACAATATCCGTGATCTCTCTGTGAGGTTTGCCAGTGTGTTCATCCAGCGTTATAATTTTCGTACGCTTCCTTGGAGTAAAGTCCTTTGCAGATAATAGCCGTAGAACAACTAATCGACAATCGGGACAATAGTGTCTGGGTGGGAATAGAATCGGATGCAATCACGGATGACGCAATATTTTTCAAGGCCAAACAAATTTCATCCTACAACTCGAAAATAGATTCATATTACTGCACAGCCTGACCTAACCTGAGTAAAAAATAAAAATCGATTACACCCTGTCATTCTAGTGGGTCTAAAAGGGATGAAAGAAAGAAAACTAAAGCAGTTGTTTCAATTAATTTGCATAAGGGTGTATATCCGAGTTCAAATAGTGGCTCGGTATGAGAAATCGGAGAGCTAAGTTCAAATTACAATCAGGTTCATTGCATTCAGTTACACACAAATACCTTTGGGAAAGTTAAGAAACCGTTTCTTCATACCTCCCAGCTATGGGTTAAATAGTAAGACTTGTATCTAGAAAAGTCATTGTGATTCTTAAAAAATTATTAGTGTAATATTCAACCCTTTTCTCCTCCCAAGAAAAAAAATATTAATCTTACAATCCAAAATATGTTTCGGCTTTAAATAACCCACAAAGGGATGATAAACCATAAAAAAAATCTGTTATTTTCTGATTTATACCCATAAGAAAATCATAAAACCAGATTTACTCTCCTAGCTTTGGGTCAAATTGTAACATGAATCATGCTCTCTAGCTTTAATTGGCAGCCAGACTAAAAGAAGGAATATTCCCAATTGAAGAAGGCAATGAAAAAATACTACACTATATTTGTCAAGAACTTACGACAGTTCACTAATTAAAAGAAAAGGTTGGTGTGGAGAGCCACGAATACCTTGCTGTCTTATTACTCTTTTACTTATTAGACTTATGGCCACACAATGTTGAAACATAACTTCCAGTGTGATTAGTGAAATTAAGCAATGTCGAGCCTGTGAATCTTGGTAAGCTTGGATGTGCGAGTGGAGTAATAGATACTGACTTGGAATTATTAAGACGAGTTCCAATTCTGGTTGGTTTTGTTATATTTACTCATGCTCAAATACTCTTGGAGAAAAATATGAATATACCACTTCTCCCCCAGCTATCTGTTTATTATAGTAAGATGGATAACAAAGTCATTATTATCTCCAAAGAATAAAATATTTAGAATCTAAAATATTTTCTGGCTTTAAATACCCTGTAAAGTGTTGATAAACCATAAAAGACAAATCAATCAATCAATCTGAGACTAAAAATGGTGCACTGTTGTCATCTAGCGTAGAAATACCCAGTCCTCACTTTCCTGCCTTAAAAGTGCTTACACGGCTTTCTGGGTGATAAATTATTTTCCACTCTACAACCCCTTTCCCAAACACAATATGTTGCAAGCCTCTCATTACTCTATTGCGATTTCCATGGCTAATGCTTTGATAGGTTATATTTATTAGTTCTACCTATGTAGACTTTTACATCGAAGACTCACTTGGCATCAATCATCCTCAATCGCACCCATTTACACATCACTCAATAAATTCCAGGCCTGACATATGGATGGCACTACTAATAAAAACTCCATATTGATTTTTATAAAGTACTAACCTTCAAATAGCAAATTTGAGCCCAATCAGATTATTAGTTTACAAATTACAGTTTAAGTGAAGCTACTGTTGCAAATTTTCAAAACAATGGAAAAATCCGAATTTCATGTGTTGATAAAGAATTGCTTTCTGATGGGAAACAATACTGTTCAAGCAAAACAATGGCTTGATAAGTATTAATCAGACTCTGCTCTGTCAGAAACAATGGTTAATAGGTGGTATGCTCACTTTAAACGCGGTTTTACAGACACAAACAATGTTGAACGCTTAGGTGGCCCAAAATCGACAGTTGTCCTAGAAAACACCATAAAAATCCACAAACTCATTTTGGCTGATAATAAATTGAAATTGCGTGAGATAGCAGAAGACTTGAACAATCAGAAGGCAGTGTTGTATTCACTGTTTTGCACGAACATTTGTCAATGAGAAAGTTGTGTACAAAGTGGGTGCTGTGTTTGCTCAGTCGATCAAAAACAACAACACGTCAAAACAGATATCAAAAAACAAATGGAGATAATATGAATGGGACAGACAGCTACCAAGAATAGGAAGCTGTGGAGGAAACCATAATTTTTGATAATCCTTCTTATTTCTTAGACATGGGTCAAGTTTATGTAAATAAACCTTTTCATTGTTGACAGGGTAGATGCAAGGGTCTGGGAGCTGCCCCGCCCAAATCTATAATATCACCCCCACCCCTAAATATATAATACAGGGCCTCTTCAATCTGCTAAATCTTATTTTTCATCAGGTAGTATTCATATATAATACAAATTTTATAGTAACCTAATTGTGTACAATAATGGATCATATGCAATATAGGTGAACAATTCAAATAGAAAAATTGAAGATAAATACAATTTATTAAAATGCAAATTAAAGACACGTCATAATAGATCATTCCATCTTAAATAAATCAAAATTTTCCAGCAATTTTTAACCTCAGCTTGAGATTTTTCTTCTTAAAAAGTTAAATAGTTTTAACACATTTAACATAATGGATGAAAAATAGTTAAATTTAATATTTGTCAATACTTCTGAGATGAGGTAGTATTAACATTATTTACATTTGTTCGGATTGTTGTCCTCATCTTTATTGCTAAGCAGCTGAAACATACAATGGCCAAAACATTGTAAATATGACAATGAAGATGAGAGTAACAGTCTGAACAATGTAAATAAAGTGAATTTTATGTAGTGTTTTTTTTCCAGACTTTGTATGGCCAAAACAAATTCACATATGTGCGTGAAAAAATGAAGTCAGAATAATATCAAAATCCAGAAAATTTTTCATCCTTCAATAATCAACTGCACTTAACTAAATACTTGTCTGTATTTCTGAGATGAGGTAGTATTTGAGGTAGTGTTGCCATTTGTACGATGTTTAATAATAGACCATTCTATTTGTCTATATTTCTGAGATGAGGTAGTATTTGAGGTAGTGTTGCCATTTGTACGATGTTTAATAATAGACCATTCTATTTGTCTATATTTCTGAGATGAGGTAGTATTTGAGGTAGTGTTGCCATTTGTACGATGTTTAATAATAGACCATTCTATTTGTCTATATTTCTGAGATGAGGTAGTATTTGAGGTAGTGTTGCCATTTGTACGATGTTTAATAATAGACCATTCTATTTGTCTGTATTTCTGAGATGAGGTAGTATTTGAGGTAGTGTTGCCATTTGTACGATGTTTAATAATAGACCATTCTATTTGTCTGTATTTCTGAGATGAGGTAGTATTTGAGGTAGTGTTGCCATTTGTACGATGTTTAATAATAGACCATTCTATTTGTCTGTATTTCTGAGATGAGGTAGTATTTGAGGTAGTGTTGCCATTTGTACGATGTTTAATAATAGACCATTCTATTTGTCTATATTTCTGAGATGAGGTAGTATTTGAGGTAGTGTTGCCATTTGTACGATGTTTAATAATAGACCATTCTATTTGTCTATATTTCTGAGATGAGGTAGTATTTGAGGTAGTGTTGCCATTTGTACGATGTTTAATAATAGACCATTCTATTTGTCTATATTTCTGAGATGAGGTAGTATTTGAGGTAGTGTTGCCATTTGTACGATGTTTAATAATAGACCATTCTATTTGTCTATATTTCTGAGATGAGGTAGTATTTGAGGTAGTGTTGCCATTTGTACGATGTTTAATAATAGACCATTCTATTTGTCTATATTTCTGAGATGAGGTAGTATTTACAGTATTTACATTATTCAAACTATTGTCCTCATCTTTGTTGCCATTTGTATGACGTTTAATAATAGACCATTCTATTTGTCTATATTTCTGAGATGAGGTAGTATTTACAGTATTTGCATTATTCAAACTATTGTCCTCATCTTTGTTGCCATATGTACGACATTTAATAATAGACCATTCTATTTGTCTATATTTCTGAGATGAGGTAGTATTTACAGTATTTACATTATTCAAACTATTGTCCTCATCTTTGTTGCCATATGTACGACATTTAATAATAGACCATTCTATTTGTCTATATTTCTGAGATGAGGTAGTATTTACAGTATTTACATTATTCAAACTATTGTCCTCATCTTTGTTGCCATTTGTATGACGTTTAATAATAGACCATTCTATTTGTCTATATTTCTGAGATGAGGTAGTATTTACAGTATTTGCATTATTCAAACTATTGTCCTCATCTTTGTTGCCATTTGTATGACGTTTAATAATAGACCATTCTATTTGTCTATATTTCTGAGATGAGGTAGTATTTACAGTATTTGCATTATTCAAACTATTGTCCTCATCTTTGTTGCCATTTGTATGACGTTTAATAATAGACCATTCTATTTGTCTATATTTCTGAGATGAGGTAGTATTTACAGTATTTACATTATTCAAACTATTGTCCTCATCTTTGTTGCCATATGTACGACATTTAATAATAGACCATTCTATTTGTCTATATTTCTGAGATGAGGTAGTATTTACAGTATTTGCATTATTCAAACTATTGTCCTCATCTTTGTTGCCATATGTACGACATTTAATAATAGACCATTCTATTTGTCTATATTTCTGAGATGAGGTAGTATTTACAGTATTTGCATTATTCAAACTATTGTCCTCATCTTTGTTGCCATATGTACGACATTTAATAATAGACCATTCTATTTGTCTATATTTCTGAGATGAGGTAGTATTTACAGTATTTACATTATTCAAACTATTGTCCTCATCTTTGTTGCCATTTGTATGACATTTAATAATAGACCATTCTATTTGTCTATATTTCTGAGATGAGGTAGTATTTACAGTATTTGCATTATTCAAACTATTGTCCTCATCTTTGTTGCCATATGTACGACATTTAATAATAGACCATTCTATTTGTCTATATTTCTGAGATGAGGTAGTATTTACAGTATTTGCATTATTCAAACTATTGTCCTCATCTTTGTTGCCATATGTACGACATTTAATAATAGACCATTCTATTTGTCTATATTTCTGAGATGAGGTAGTATTTACAGTATTTGCATTATTCAAACTATTGTCCTCATCTTTGTTGCCATATGTACGACATTTAATAATAGACCATTCTATTTGTCTATATTTCTGAGATGAGGTAATATTTACAGTATTTGCATTATTCAAACTATTGTCCTCATCTTTGTTGCCATATGTACGACATTTAATAATAGACCATTCTATTTGTCTATATTTCTGAGATGAGGTAGTATTTACAGTATTTGCATTATTCAAACTATTGTCCTCATCTTTGTTGCCATATGTACGACATTTAATAATAGACCATTCTATTTGTCTATATTTCTGAGATGAGGTAGTATTTACAGTATTTACATTATTCAAACTATTGTCCTCATCTTTGTTGCCATATGTACGACATTTAATAATAGACCATTCTATTTGTCTATATTTCTGAGATGAGGTAGTATTTACAGTATTTACATTATTCGGACTATCACTGGGGTATATCATCCTCATTCTTTGTGTAAAGCCTCGGTTGGAAGTCATGAATTATCTCCCTCTAACCCTGCAAGTTACTTGTTCACCACTGCTGTAGTCTGGTATTGATCTCACAACTCTTTGGGTTAAGTCATAGAAACTAACCAATGTCTATATCCACTGGGCCATGTGCCCTTAAGGATATGCCCCAGTGATTGTAATAAAGGGTTTGACTCAAAATTCCTAGTACCTGAAGAAGGCCGGAGTGTACAACAGCCAAAATGTCATACAAATGGCAACAAAGATGAGGACAACAGTCCGAATAGTGTAAATACTGCTTAGCTAATTTTTTAAAGTATATAAATGAAGATAGAAAAAAGCAAATATTGATAAGATAGAGAGGGTCACAAAGCACTGCCTAAGGTGCCCAGTAAGGTTTATTCTAAGCCCAGGGTTTCAGAGATAGTACGTGCAAGCCACGATTGTTGAATTGTCTGCACAAAAGCAACATTTAAAAACATTATGAAACTTTTGTTTTAATCTTTTTTGAAAGTTTTACAAAAAAAATCCACCTTTTTTTGAACTGGTTCATTCAAACTTTTGCCCATATCTTGGTTGTTAGTTTTACAGAGGTCATTCTACTTTGCTGTGCAGGGAACATTTGACATTCATCGATGCAACAGTTAGTATTAGTAGCAGCTAAAAAATCCTCCCCCAGCAAAAAAAGATAAAATATTTCTCCCCAAATCCATGTTCTGAAACATTTTAAAAATATAGCTTTTCCAACATTGTGCGTGGATGTGTGTTGTGGTGCAATGGATATTGGCTCGGAATGAGAAATCAGAGAGTTGAGTTTGAATTCCAGTTAAATTCACTTATGCACAAATACCCTTGGGAAAGGTATTAATTCATCTTCTCCCTTTAACTATGGATTAAATAGCAGGGCAGATTGAGTTCTATAGCCTTTGTTGGCAAAAAAGTCTACCACAGAAAGAAATAGCAGCCTACTGCTTAAAAATCTTCTGCCTGGTTATTTGGACCACCTTGCTCTTAAGGATAAAGGGGTTTGCGTAGGCTCAACACTTCTACTGGTAAAAAGTTACAGAAGCATTGATTGCCTATACTCTACTAAGAGTGATGGGGTTTAGAACATTGTGTGCACGTGGTTTGCATAGGCACTGGCTTCATGAGTGGGTGAGTCAGAATAAAAGCAAATACTGATTTCCAAGATAAGCAAATATTCTCCGACATCATAAAATAGTGCAATATACTTTTTTCATACTTCTATAGCAATAATTACCACCGCATTTGTCTGTTTGCTTGTCTGTCTGTCCATAGTCCAGATATCTCAAGACCTAATGGATGGATTCAGATAAAACTTTAAAGTTTCAGATTGGCCTCATGAATGGCAAGAACTGATTTAATTTTGGATTCAATCCAGTATGTGATAAAGTTTCTGTTTTTTTCACTAATATTTTTCATACATTTCCCATGCAAAATACTGAATTACCTCCCCTGGATCACTTTACATCATTACATTTTCTGAACGCCCTATTTTTTTCCACAAAAATATTATTATAATGCAATTTAATATTTATTATCCAAAAGCAAAATAAAAAAAAAAGATAAAATACACAAAAAATGAGTCAAAATATAACTTTGGGGTATTAAAAAGTAAAAACCAACTCTTACAGAATTTTTGCAGTCTAATTTTTAATACTATTTACTTATTTTCCTATATATATATATATAACAACTGCAATGAAATAAATGTGAAAAAAATTACTTTTTAGATATGAAAATTAAATTCAGCTAAAAATTGCTATGAACTTAGAAAATAAGCAGATTTAGTTAAAACCATTATTTTTAATAAACTCTAATTTTTTTTTGTAAAGACAAGATTTTTATTTTGAATTTAAAAATGTCATTAAAATAATAGTAAATAAATGAGTCATTAATTCTCATGCAAAATCTGCTGGATCGATTCGGATGAAACTTTCAGGAATGATTGGCCTCATGACTGATACAAACTAGTTAGATTTTGGGTTCGATTCGGTACAGGATAAAATTTCTGGGTTATTTTTCTATTTTTTTTTTCATATTTTTGTATCTTTTGTGGTTCATTTTAAGAAGGCATTTTAAGTGTGGTTGAGTTCATATTTTGTATCTTTATGCTTGAGAGTGGTCAAGTTCAATGCAGTTATTCGTATTTTAATAATCAGCTCTTGCTAATCACTGAGATGACGTCGGTATTGCCATGATTGAGGTTTGCAGTCTTTGAGTGCTCTTGTTTTATTTGTATCCTGGTAATAATTTATGATTTGTGTCAATCATTTCATCTAAACAGACATTAATGCAGTTGGATCCAAGGATCAGTGAGTGAAAAAAACTTATTAGCCAAAGCTTTTGAGACAAAATTGTTAAACACTGCTCTATGGAGACTAGTCCTGGGTATGATGATAAACTACATCTGGCAGCAAGGCCTTTGGTTGGGAGATTGGAGATTTTGAGAAGCGTAAAACCACACCTTAACTGATTTTTTCCCAGGATGGTAGCCCAGCTATGGATAAATAGTGAACCTCCAAACAAAAACATAACATGATGAAAATATGAAAATACATCTTTATAGTAAAATAACCAGATATACATTTTATAGTAGAATTACTAACAACACATTTTATAGTAGAATTACTAACAACACATTTTATAATAGAATTACTAACAACACATTTTATAGAATTACTAACAACATATTTTATAGTAGAATTACTAACAACACATTTTATAGAATTACTAACAACACATTTTATAGTAGAATTACTAACAACACATTTTATAGAATTACTAACAACATATTTTATAGTAGAATTACTAACAACACATTTTATAGAATTACTAACAACACATTTTATAGTAGAACTACTAACAACACATTTTATAGTAGAATTACTAACAACACATTTTATAGAATTACTAACAACATATTTTATAGAATTACTCACAACACATTTTATAGTAGAACTACTAACAACACATTTTATAGTAGAATTACTAACAACACATTTTATAGTAGAATTACTAACAACACATTTATAAGATGCTAACAGCACATTTTATAGTAGAATTACCTAACAACTTGGTACATAGTAGAATTACTAACATAGCTGCATTTTTATAGAATTACTAACAACACATTTTATAGTAGAATTACTAACAACACATTTATAGTGAATTTATATATACATTTTATAAAATTACTAACAACACATTTTATGATAAAGAATTACTAACATAACACATTTGTAAAAATTTTCTTAACAACACATTTTATAGTAGAATTACTAACATACATTTTATAACAATGGAACTACTAACAACACATTTTATAGTAGGATACCTAACAACACATTTATAGTAGAACTACTAACAACACATTTATAGAATTACTAACAACACATTTATAAGTAGGTACTAACAACACATTTTATAGTAAGTTACTAACAACACATTTTATAAATTACTAACAACACATTTTATAGTAGAATTACTAACAACACATTTTATAGAATTACTAGCATAACACATTTTATAGTAGAACTACTAACAGCACATTTTATAGTAGAATTACTAACAACACATTTTTATAGTAGAATTACTAACAACACATTTTATAGAATTACTAACAACACATTTTTATAGTAGAATTACTAACAGCACATTTTATAATGAATTTACTAACAACACATTTTATAGAATTACTAACACTTGTTTATATAGTAGAATTACTATGCTTACAGTATAGAATTGCTAACAACACATTTTATAGTAGAACTACACAACAACACATTTATAGTAGAATTACTAACAACATTTATAGTAGAATTACTAACAACACATTTATAGTAGAATTACTAACAACACATTTATAAGTAGAATTACTAACCAACACATTTTATAGAATTACTAGCTGCAACACATTTTATAGTAGAATTACTAACAACACATTTATAGCAGAATTACTAACAACACATTTTTATAATAGAATTACTAATAACACATTTTATAGGAATTACTAACTATATTTTATAGTAGAATACTAACAACACTTTATTTTATGAATTACTAACACTTATACATTTTATAGTAGAACTACTAACAACACATTTTATAGTAGAATTACAACAACACATTTTATAGAATTACTAACAACATGTTTTATAGTAGAATTACTAACAACACATTTTATAGAATTACTAACAACACATTTTATAGTAGAACTACTGTATACATTTACAGTAGGTACTAACAACACATTTTATATTAGAATTACTAACAACACATTTGTAAATTACAACAAGCACATTTTATAGTAGAATTACTAGCCTTTTTTGCATAGTAGAATTACTAACAACACATTTTTATATTGAAATTACTTACTGTGTATTTTATAAATTTACTAACAACACATTTACAACAATTACTAACAACACATTTTATAGTAGAATTACTAACAACACATTTTATAGTAGAATTACTAACAACACATTTTATAGTAGAATTACTAACAACATTTATAGTAGATTTACTAACAACATATTTATAAATTATAACAACACATTTATAGTAAAATTACGCAACACATTTTATAGTAAAATTATAACAACACATTTTATAGTAGATTTACTAACAACATTTTATAGAATTACTAACAACACATTTTATAGTGAAATTACTAACAACACATTTTATAGTAGAATTACTAACAACACATTTTATAGTAGATTATGACATACATTTATAGGAGTACAACACATTTTATGGTAAAATTACTGACAACATTTATAGATACTAACAACACATTTTATAGTAGAATTACTAACAACATTTATAGTAGAACTACTAACAATATGGTAAATTACTAACAACATTTTATAGTAGAACTACTAACAACACATTTTATAATAAAATTACTAACAACACATTTTATAGAATTACTAACAACACATTTTATAGTAGAATTACTAACAACACATTTTATAGTAAATTTACTAACAACACATTTATAGAATTACTAACAACATTTTATAGTAGAATTACTAACAACGCACATTTATAAAATTGCTAACAACACATTTTATAGTAGAATTACTAACAACACATTTTATAGTAGAATTAGTAACAACACATTTTATAGTAGAATTACTAACAACACATTTTATAGAATTACTAACAACACATTTTATAGTAGAATTACTAACAACACATTTTATAGTAGATTTACTAACAACACATTTTATAGAATTACTAACAACACATTTTATAGTAGAATTACTAACAACACATTTTATAGAATTACTAACAACACATTTTATAGTAGAACTACTAACAACACATTTTATAGTAGAATTACTAACCACACATTTTATAGTAGAATTACTAACAACACATTTTATAGTAGAATTACTAACAACACATTTTATAGTAGAATTACTAACAACACATTTTATAGAATTACTAACAACACATTTTATAGAATTACTAACAACACATTTTATAGTAGAATTATTAACAACACATTTTATAGTAGAATTACTAACAACACATTTTATAGTAGATTTACTAACAACACATTTTATAGAATTACTAACAACACATTTTATAGTAGAACTACTAACAACACATTTTATAGTAGAATTACTAACAACACATTTTATAGTAGAATTACTAACAACACATTTTATAGTAGAATTACTAACAACACATTTTATAGTAGAATTACTAACAACACATTTTATAGAATTACTAACAACACATTTTATAGTAGAATTATTAACAACACATTTTATAGTAGAATTACTAACAACACATTTTATACTAAAATGACCAACAGTATATTTTATCTGTAGTTGAAAGCATACAATTGCATTTGAAATATTTAGATTTTGGCATTAAATAACCCATAAAGGCTTATATGCTACTAAACAAAATCAACCAACCAACTCTATAGAGACAATTTTAGTTAGCAATTTTAGTCTGATCAGCTTGATAAGGTCAAACTAGCAGCTAATGTCAAAAATGACCATTAATCTGTTGTTAAATGGGGCAAAGGATGGCTTGTTAATTTTAATGCCTTAAAAAATAAACTGCTCTGTATTGATCATCAGAGAGATCCCTTTTTACCTTCCATCAGTATGGCTGATGCTAACCTCATTGCACCCTCTTGGGGGTTACTGTTCTCAGTTGACATAGAGTTGAAAAACTATTTAGACCCACTGCAAAATCCACTGCTTTGAAAGTTGATTCGCTCTATCGTGCTAGACAAGTTTTCTCTCCAGAATCTATCTTACATATCTATAAGTCGACCATTCATCCTTGCTTATAATATCGCTGCCACATATGGTAGAGTGCTCCTGCCATATATCTGGAGGTTCTTGATAAAATCCAAAGAAGAATCAGCAATATTATTAGTCCTGATCTTGCATCTAGGCTTCAGTCAATTTTCCACTACTGTAAAGTTGCTGTCTTGTACCTCTTCTATAAAGAATTTTCATGGTAATTAAGATCTTGCTATAGTATCTAAACTTTATGAATTTAAGTGATGTACCAGACTGACTACAAGGTATCATCTATATACAGTTGAGATGACGAGATGTAACCAAAAGTTCTATGCTAACAGTTGCACTTCTCACTTGTGGAACTGCCTTCCAGTTCAATCCTGTCCAGCCAACTTCATGAATTCAAATGCAACATCATTTGTTATCTACTGTCTTCTTGATTACTCTTCTTTTGTTCTCACTCCTTAAAATGTTTCTGTTTTCTAATTCTTCCACACTTAGTAACCACTTGTGTCTAAGTGGCTTTATTGCCTTGTATGTAACTATCTCATTCTATTCATAACTATTTTTCTATCTCATTTTCTTCAGATCTCTTATCTCTTTATGTATGTATGTATGTATGTATGTATGTATGTATCTCAGTCTTTTTCTATCTATCTCAATTTCTTCATATCTATCTTTCTCATTTTATCCAGATCTCTCTCTCTCTCACTCTCTCTCTCTCTCTCTCTCTCCATCTACCTATCTATCTCAATTTGCTCAAATATCTATCTATCTATCTATCTATCTATCTATCTGTCTCAATTTGCCCATATCTGTCTATTCTCTATCCAAATCTTATGGTAATATATCCACAACAGCAACAAAAGAAAATTAGAATTGAAAAATTCACAACTGCAATAACAGCAGCAACATTTCAGAATGCAGTGGGGGTATGTTGGGTGGAGGAAACAGCAGTAGAATAGCAGCGGGTAAAGCAGTAAAGAGACGAAGCGTATAAAAGCAAGCAGCAGTAGGGAAGGCAACCAGCAGCAGTAATTGCAGTCTGATGGTCTTCTACCATAATAGTATCTCCTGTAGGATAGGTAGCAGTAAAATTAGTACACCAGAGTAGGGCAGGGTGTAGAAGGGAGGTGGAGATTGAGATTATGGTAGTGGTAGTAGTACCTTTAGTAGTTGTTGAACAACTTTCAACAGTTGACTTATCTGTCAAGTCAATAATAACAGAAAAGTCATGTGCACATCAGGAATATTTTTTTTTCTCTTCTTTTTAAGTTAGTCGAAAATGAAATCTGTTTAAAGTAGAAACCATGAGGACTCTATATGCCCCTATGAGTATGTCAACATTAAGCAAGCACAGAAGTTTAAATAACTGGGAAATGTGGCTCTGAAATCCGTACCTGAATTGGCCTAGCAAATGAGGCATTCCAAAAACCAAGCAAAGTGCCAGGGAACAGAAAAATCTCGTTAAAAACAAAGAAAAGACGAGTGGATTTCTTTGTGATATCCATCTTCTTATATGGCAGTAAATACTGGACAATCTTGATATGGATGAAGAGAAAACTAAAAGCAGCAGAAATGTGGTTCTACAGAAAGATAATGAGAATTCCATTGGCAGAAGAAGTAAGCGAAAAAGAAAAATAATAATAGAAAGGACCGATAAAATGCAGCCGTAACTTCTACTCCAACAGCTTCTTTCCTCGCACTTCCCGACTGTGGAATTCTCTTCCAAATGATTGCTTCCCCAACGGCTACAATCTCCAGGAGTTTAAATGTAAGGTCAATAGTCACCTCCTAACACACTAACCTGCTCCCATTCTATCAAACACTCTTCTCATCTGCCCAACCCTCATCCTCGCTATCCTTACTCATCTGTCACCTTCCTCCTGACATTCCCTATGTCTAACCACTCCTTCTCTTTACCTTCCCCTATGTAGCCCCATGCGCAATAGTGGCAGTGGAATGCCTTGCTTGGGGTGAGATGATTAAAAAAAAAAAAAAAAAGTTCTATTCAGAATTAGGAAACAACTTAATCCTATATTTTTAAGATATTAATATTGGATGTCTAATCTAAACTTATTTATTAATGGAACTTTGTCTGTCTGTGTGTGTGTGTGTCTGTGTGTGTGTGTCTGTGTGTCCGTTACCTATAGACTCCGAAACGGCTGAACCGATTTTCTTGAAAATTTACACAGTTGTACTATAAGTGTCTGCGAATGTTCTTAGCTTGGTTTTGTGTCAAGATACCCCTGATAAATATCGAAAATCGATAATCGAAAAAATCGGGTTATAGAAGGAGCGGTCCAATTTTAATCAAATTTGATACACTCATAGACAAAGACATAAGAAACAATATTCAGAAGTTTCAAGGTTGCAGTTCTTACAATAGTGCAGAAAATCAATAATATATATATATATATATAAAAAGGCAAGATGTTTGTGTGTGTGTCTGTTTATCTGCCTGTATGTCTGTAATTTTTTAGCCCTTTTATTTTAGTTTGCTTCAGGTTTGGCTCTAAGTATGTATAATTGTAGTTCTTAGTCGCAGCCATGATACCATTTTACTCAGAGGACTTATTTAGCCTTCAAAATTCAGTTTACAACGAAAAAAACTTATTTGATATCGATACCAGGAAATCAAAATTTGACTTACATCTATTCATTTTTCTTTCAGTCTACAGTTTTGCTTTAACTGGAAACAACTATTGCTTTTTAGTCTTTCATGCCAACGTCCAAAGTGTCTGAGCTCCAGAACCATGGATCAGTTTTAAAGCTTTCATTACACCTGAGCAACGCCCGGCTATACTGCCAGTAATTTTATATTTTTAAGATACACAGATGACTCTGCATTAATAGCTGACACAAAAAGAAAACTACAGAACCTCCTACAGGATGGTAGGAGAAAGGGAAAAGAAAGGACTAACCATCAACTGCAAGAAGATAAAACATATGGTTGTCATCCAGAGAAAAAGTTCAATATACGAGTTACAAATTGGAAATGTCAAAATCAAGCAAGGGTTGAAGTTTAGATATCTGGGAAGTGTTTTAACCGAGGATGGAAAATGTGGCATCGGAATCCAAACATGCATTGGACTAGTGAAAGAATTATTCCGAAAGCTAAGCAAAGTGATGAGAATTGGAAAATATTTTCTTAAGAAACAAAAGAAATAAAAGTTGGATTGCCATGTGATATCCACCCTCTTATATAGCAGTGAATGCTGGACAATCTATCCACAGACAAAGAAAAAAAAAATAAAGGCAGCAGTAATGTGGTTCTGCAGAAGAATACTGGAAATTCTGTGAATGAAGCAAGTAAGCAACAAAGAAGTCTTTAAAAAAAATGGTAACAGAAATAACACTTTTACTCAGAATCAAAAAACAACTGAAATTCCTTGGATACATAATGAGGAAGGAAGGCTTGGAAAACTTAACCCTCAGAAGGCATATTGAGGGCAAGAGATATAGGAGAAGGCGGTGGACCATTTACCTGATGAGCTTGTTTGAATGGAAGGTGGAATGTAGTTTAATAAAAAGGAAAAGCTGCTAAGAGCCTCACATGATATGAGGTTGTGAAGAGCCATGTCCTGAATGGACATGGATCATAAAAGAAGAACTAGGTAGGTGTGTGGATTAGCAAAAAGAACATTCCAAAGCTAAGAAAGTTGCTAAGAAATTGAAAAGTCTCATTAGAAAAACAAGATGAATTACGATTTGATATCCACCCTCTTATATGGCAGTGAATCTTGGATAATCCCCCATTGATAAAGAGGAAACTAAAGGTAGCAGAAACGTGATTCTACAGAAGGATACTGGAAATTTCATGGATGGATTGAGTAAGCAACAAAGAAGTCTTAAAGAAAATATCAACTAAAAGATTGGTTGGTTGGTTGGTTGGTTGGTTGGTTGTTTTCTTTTTATGGCCTATCAACCTCAGGGGTTCATTTATTGCCAACTAAATTTTATTTATTTATTGCTGGTAATAACCTTTTTCTTTCAACAATTTATTGTTGCTTTTTATATAAGTTTTGTGTCTAGTAATACTTTTTTTCTTTTCAAGTGTCAAGATTCATTGGGATTTGTTTTTAAGGGCAGGGTCCCCAAGTCCTACCCTTGTTATTTAACCCATAACTGGAGGGAAGGAATGGATTAATACCTTTCCTAAGGGTACCAGTGCTTAAATGAATGCAGGGTATTCAACTGGAATTTGAACTCGGCTCACCGATTTCTCTTTCCAAGCCAATATCCACTGCACCACAACGCACATCCGTCACTAAACGCTTACAGCACCTGGTATTCCCAAGCGGTCACCCATCTAAGTTCTGACCAAGCTCAACATTGCTTAACTTCGGTGATCGAGTGAGGACCAGTGTATGCAACGTGATAGGTTGTAAGTCGCAACTAAAAGAACATTTCTACTCAGAAACAGGAAAAGATACCTGAAATTCCCTGAACACACAATGAGGAAAACTTAACCCTCATGGGGAATATTGAGGGCAAGAGTAATAAGGGAGGGCAGGAAGTCGGTTACCTGATGATTGAAACAAGCAGAATGATGAATTAATTGCAGGAAAGAAAGCGATTGAAAAGGACTAAAGATCAGCTGCATGAAGACAGAAAATATGGCCATCATCAAGAGAAAAAGCCCAAGATGGAAGCCATAAATTGAGTAAGTATACAAAAATAGAAAGGGGTATTCTCCCCACATTGATTCAAACCTCTACAGCAAGGCTATCCCAAGAGAACTAGAAAGACCACTAGGATTTATTATTAGTGGATGTAATCATAACAGTGGTGCATAATCATAACAATGGTGCAGTGGATATCGAATCAGAATGACAAATCGAGGTGCTGAGTTCAAATTCCAGCTAAATTCCTTGCATTCACTTATGCACAAATACCTTTGGGAAAGGTATTAATCCATCTCTTCACTCCAGTTATGGGTTAAATAATAGAACAGATTGGGTTCTATAGCCTTTGCTGGCAACCAGTCTACTGCAGAAAGCAATGGCAACCTACTGTGGGATAATCTTCTGCCCAATCAGTCATGTCTCTTTCAAGACATGATCACCCAAGTGTGTATCACGTATGGCACTTAAGTGACTTATTAACTGAGGTTATTCATAACAATATAAGATATGCAGATGACATTGAACGGAAACTACAGAACCTCAGAGGCAGGGCAGTAGAAGAAAGCGATTGAAAAGGACTAACCATCATAATATCATCATCATCATCATCAAGAGAAAAAAGCACAAGATGGAAGTGATGAATTGGCGATAAAAACATCAAGCATTTGAAGAAGAGCAAATATCTGAAAAGAATTTTAACAGAAGATAGAACAATTCAATAGGACAATTTGATAATGACTAAATTGAAACATTGATTAAAAATAGTCCAATCCAACCTGTTCTGCTATTCAATCCATAGCTGGAGAAAGAAGAGATGGATACATACATTTTCCAAGGATATTGGAGACCCCATCAGGGTTTTTATTGGTTGGTATAACCTTGGAAGTGTGGTAGAAAAAAGCAAGAAAAGCGACTATCAAATGCAAGAAGACAGAAAGTATGGTCATCAGTAAGAGGAAAAAATCCAAAAAGCAAACTACGAATTAAGATGCCAACATCAAGTAGATCAGTCAGTTAGATGCCATATGGGATAAACAGTTGTCTCTCCACATGTCTCTCATGATCATGTCTCTCCATAACTGTTGTGGAGTAGTTTTCGCACTGAAAGTTATAATCGTGCTATGTCAGTTGCTAATTGAGTTAACGTGCCCTAAATGTAAGGAACTTGGTAATCTTCCACTGAAAGCTGACTCCTTAATATTCGGCTAACTGCTGACCAATGTCAACTGCCTAGTAGCTCTACTGAACTCGAATAGAATTCTAAAGAACTCTCTGGAACTTCTAAGAACTCCTATGAACTTCCTAAGAATTTTTTGAGTTAACTTCCTCTTAACTCTTATTAATATAGGAGAGAGAGAGTCCATTATCTGAAGAATAGGGGTGTTTCACCATAACAATAACTTACTTGCCTAAAAAGCAAGAGCAATTAAGTGCAATTCATGATACACACTTGAGCAATCATGTTTGGGCAGTGTTTTAACAAAGGATTGAAAATGTGACACGGTGATCTGAAGCTGCACTGGACTAGCAAAAGAAGCATTTTGAAAGATAAACAAGGTGCTAAGAAATGAAAAAAATTTAATTAGAAACAAAGAAAAGATGACTTGATTGGTATGTAATATCTTATAGTGAGTTATCCATTCTTTTCCAGTTTATAGTGGGGAGTCGTTCCTTTGAAGGGTAGTTGTATATTGTTGCAGGTTAACAGAATTTGGCCCTGTTGTAGAGAGCCCACTATAAGTCATCAAATGATTATAAGTCAAGAAAAGAAAACTGAGTTGAAAAATAACATTTTATATATACACATATCAATTAAGGTTTTTACAATTAAAGTAATCCTTTGAATATGGGTACATGGATGTTAAAATGTTCATGGCAATAAAATGCTGAAAAGAGAATTAATGCTTAGGTATGTGGGAGCGTTGTAAGTAAGGAATGTCTTTGATGTATCCAGTTTTGAGACAGGGATGAAGGAAAAGGGAGGTGAAGGTGACAAGCATAGTAATCCACTTGACTTGGTCATGGGAGATACTAATTACTCTCATCTGTTCAAGTCAGTCTGTGTGTGTCTGCCTCAGTTTGTCTGTCTGGCGATGCTTTCTGTATTGGCTTTTTATATCTTCTTTTTGAATCGCAGCAGATCATTTAGGAATTTATATCCGTATTTGATTCTGGGCTTCCCATTGGCTGATAGATAAAGTTTGCATAGGCTCGCAAACTGGAAATTTAATATTTAATTAATTTTTAGTTTTCAACCGGAACATCTGCACAAATCTGGGGTGTGCACCGACGACTTTTGGTCATTTGCTTTTTTTGGTCGTGAGTGTGCAAACATCCAGTCCATCGCTTTTGCTCAGTCAGTATCACCAAAATTGATCCTCACATATGGCAGTGAATACGGGACAATCTCCCCACAGATGAGGAAAAAACTAAAGACAGATAATCCATATCAGCCAATCAATGGACACCTAATGATGACCATAGGGCTCTTGGTCGAATCGTGTCTATAATAACATCTATATCAACCAAAATTAGAACATATTTGGAAATAATCCAAAGATAATTAACAATTACTCATCGCAGAAATGAAATACTAAAGTCTAAGAGAACAAAATCTATGAATACCAAATTGGGTAAAAGGCAAAAGGAAGATGCTCCACTATCTTTTCAAAGAATGCAGGACAATTCACAGTAAATGAAAACAAAAGTCCACAGAGAGTCGTCATTGCTTATATCCAGAAGGGAAATGATACTAAAGAATGATAAAAGCAAAGAAACCATCAAAGTTTGTAAAAAAAGAATTTTCTTTTGATATATTATTTTCCATTGATTATCACATGTGAGGGAGAATTAAGATGGTGTCATTGTTAAAAACTACAAAATAAAAAAATGATGCTAGGAGCTGCAGGACCACCCCTGAGAGTTTTATGTGTCATGGCTGACTGTGCTCACTGAAAAATTACTTCAGTCACTTTGACATGATTTAATGGTTAGCAAGCTTGTCTCACTAGATCTGTGGTTCCAATGTAAGGCACACACTCCTATATGGAAGAGAAGCAATTTGATTTTTATGGAGAGATAATTCATGAATGAGTTATTAATAATTAATCTTTTTCTTGTGAGTCTGTGTGAGTATGAGTGTGTATGCCAGCGGTTGGCAACCCTCAGCCTGCACACCAAATCCGGCCCTCGAGTGAATCTTGTCCAACCCGCGACGTTACTCTGGACCCAATATAAATATAGGTAAACCAAATCAAAGTGACAGTTGATAGTCTAAACATATTGAGTTGAAATTATAAAATTTATTTCTTTTTACCTACAGAATGTGTTTTACTTTTATTTTTTATTTTTAGGGATCTTCAAAATTAGTGTGCAACCTCACTTTCACTTATTCTGTGAAATTGCTTTCATGAGTGGGCACTTTTAAATGAATATAAAATAGTGTTTTCAATCGATTTTAATAGAATTTTTTTTTTCCAGTACTGATTTATATAACATTTATTTTTAATATGTAATATTTTTTTTAACAAAATTCCCGTTAGATATTAAATTATATTAAATCCTTGCTTTATTCAAACACATAGAAAATTTATTCACATATTTAATAACATGGTTCTTCTCCATGACACAATACTTTTACATTCCTTATCACCAGCAAAAAGGAAACTTGTAAGAATACTGGAAAAATAACATCCTTGAAAATGGCCTGCAAAGAAGCTGAAAGTGTTTGGAAAGTAAAAAATTATGGGACGTTTTTACATTCTTAATCTCCAGCAAAAAAGGAAACATGTAAGAATACTGGAAAAATTGAATAAAAAATTAATAAATCTTCTTTGTCAGTCATTTTTAATGAAACATGTTTAAATGAAAGATTGTTGCCCAAATATATATATATATATATATATATATATATGTTGGGACACCCGCGCCTATTCGGCTATAATGGACTATTCCATTACTATGTAAAGTAATGATGGCATCTACGAGCAGCCGATCAACAAGTCAGTCGTAGACTTCCGGTGACGACCCGGAAGTACCCATTCCTCATGCTACGTCTTACGACTGTTGAGATGATTAACCTCTATTCTTGTATTGGATACTAATAACCTTTGTAAATACTATTTTCACGGAATACAACAATTAATCTATTCCTGTTGTTGAGTTATTTATTCTTACTCACAACATAACAATATATATTAGTCATCCACATGCAAGCCTGTTTCGCTGTATCACAGCTCATCAGTGTGGCTAGATGCATCCACTTGCTTCTGGCCGGGATCGAAACTCGACCGATTTGGTGTCAGTCGGAGTCGCTACTCCCTAAGCCATCGACGCATGGAATCAGAGAAGGGAAATTTTAACGTGTTGTATATAAGCAGTGTATACACACGCCAGTCACCGAGAGAACTCAATTCATTTCTGAAGAGTCCCGCATATAGCAGAAGTGGAAACTGTTTTCAAAATTATATATATATATATATATATTTATATATATAATTTTTTTAACAATTACTTAGTAATTTCTCTGTTTGTATTTCAGCAGTCCTTTTGTTCTTTTATTTTTATTTTTCATGAACGGTACATTCTTGAGAAGCTTGTTTGGACTACATTAATGGTCTTTTAGGCTTTCTCTATGTGAATAGGAGCTAACTTTTTTAATAATAAGAATTATATAACATAGTGGAAGGAACACCATGATTTTAAAGATACTTCAGTGGGTCATAGTATAAAAAAAACGGTTGAGAACAACTGCGCTAGATCAATTATGATTGAATAGTGAGTTCAATTTTCACTGGGTGGCCCATACTTTCAGCATTGTGACACATCTAAATTACGCTTAGAAAAAAAAAAAAATCTGCGTATCCCACATTGAAACCATGGATCTAGCGAGACAATCTTGCTAACCATTACACCACATCACAATGCCCAAACTGGTCTATGTTTCACTCAAAACTGATTTTTCAGTTTGGTCTCTTTCTATATTTAAGAGAGTACAGTCAGCCATAACACATAAAACTCCCGGAGGTGGTCCTGCAACTCCCAGTGTTATATTTTTATCTAGTAGGTTTTAACAATGAGACCAATTTGTATCTGAGACAGCAAAGAAGATGTAATTGTCATGTTGTGATATAATTTGTTAATTGAAATATTAACAAGCTTGACCTGTATTTATGAGCCATTATTTTGATAAAGTTATCTAAAACATGCGTGTCGGCCTATCAGATATCCTGGCACAGGTAAAATTTCAATGTTTGCCATCGGTACTACTTCTCCATTGATATGTATAAAAATTGTATCTAAGGTAGGTGAGTTGTCTCCCCTTGGTCAACTCCACTCCCTTGAGAGCCTGTTCGTTAGGGTCTCTTTAGCTGGCATCTCAAAAGGATAAAACATTGAATTTCATCACTGCTGCAAATACCCACAGTTAAGCCATGAAGAGCCATACTACTAACTAGTAGATAAAACATTCTCCTACACAATGGACTTCAGTTAAGTGGACTTATAATTGTTTATTTTGTATAATAAATTATAGCTGCAAACAGAACAATTTCTTTGCAACAAATAATATTGATTCAATTGTATTTTACTTGACTGAATTATAATATTCTTTAAAACTTTCAAGTTGTGTTTCATGCTCTTCCTGTACCAACTTCATCAGTCATTACATTAACCATCATATGCAGTCTAAATCACCATATATGGTCCTGGCTGTTTTCCTATGACTACAAGTAAACAGTGTAACTTTTTCTTTGCTTCTCCATTACTCTGAAACTGTCATCATACTAAGACAAACAGAGGTATGAAAATGAAGGCTAAGTGCACAGATACTACACTGATCTAAAGAAGAAAGCTATGGAACAAGACTATTATTCTGAATAGGGATTAAAATCAATGAGCCAGGGAACATTTCTTTGATTTTATGTAGAATACACAGATACTCTGCTGATCTGAAGTAGGATGCTAGGAATCAATTCAGACTCTTGATACAGTGTACAGAAAAATCTGGAGTAGAAGTCCAGGAATGTCACTGGGTCTAGGTACAGTGCACAGTTACTACACTGATCCAAATTAAAGAGTCATGAAGTGGGACTTGGATTTTAGATGGAGTGCACAGATACTACACTGATCCTAAGCAGGGCTTTATAGGGCGGCACACTGATTCTAGGTACTGTGAATAGATACTATATTGATATGAGGTAGAAAACCAAGGATAATAGTTGAATTCTAGAATACACAAATACTACACTGATCTGAAGTAGAGGGCCAGGTAATAACTTTCTGATTTTAGGTAGAATACACAGATACTACACTGATCTGAGGTAGAGAGCTAGGGATCAACTCTCTGAGTCTAAATACAGTTGACAGATACTACACTGATCAAAAGCAGTGAGCCAGGAAGTGGCACTCCAATTTTAGAAAGAATGCACAGATACACTGATGCAAATAAGAAGATTAGGAAATGACATTGATTCTAAGTAGAGTGCACAGTTACTACACTGATTCTAAGCAGACAGATATTCCAATGCTGGACAAAAGGGCTCATCCATATATAAATGTCATCATTTTTGATGGGTAATATGCTAGCATAAGATTAAGTTGCATGAGGGTTACTTACCTCACTGTAATGAGTGATAAAGCATAGAAAAATAGTGACTGTTGATTTGATTTGGTGAAAGGCAACAGTCATTTGGGAAGAATTATTTAATAGTTAATGGGGCTGAACCAGTTGACGACAACAGTGGCTCTAAAACCAATGATTGGAAGTGAGGCTTGCAATGATGCTCCCAAGGGTTACATGGTGGTTTTGAAAATAATAATAATAAATGTTAAAAATAAACAAAAATAGTGCTACTATGTTTATATCACAATTTTGAAAATTGAGACTTAAAAATAGTTGTAAATATTAAACCAATATTTGTGATCCAAATGAGAGTAATAAGGACTGGCAGAACCTGTGGAATTTCCATGGAAGGATAATTATGATTTCCTGGAAAAATTTTACTTTGTCATGTTACAAATGATAGTAACGTCTTCAAACATAAAGGCATTGGATAATAAAATAACAATAACACAGAGTGTAATTTTATTAAAATATCTATAAAAGTAATGTCTGTAGAAGCTACTTTACTGTAATCTTATATTATATTAAGCAGTGTGTGTACAGACCATAACCAAAATAGTGTACACTATTTTGTGAGAGATTTTGAAGAAGAAAAGTTTTTTTTATTACTGAAAAATCATGGCTCCCTGTGTCAATTGTAAACAGAAAAGACCAACTGAGTAATGGCCAAGGATGTAGTGGCCAGAAATTTTGTTATTAAGTCGCAGGATATGACAACAAACCTACCATTTTTAATATATTGTACAGCACACACACATATACACACACACAATTACTGCTACAACCACCAGCTTAAGCTGCTACTGATATGGTAATGCTATAGGCTCTCTCCTCCTACTCACTCACTCTTTATTACCCTTCTGTTTGGCAAAGGTGAGAGAAAGGCTGAGAAGAGATAGAGGGGAAGGAAAAGCATGTGTAGAGAGTAAGTGGCGTAATGGACAGAGGAACTAAGTAACTAATGAAGGAACAAGCAGAATTATTATATGATTCATCTGAGGGCTGCAGAAAAGCTTAGAAAAAATAAAGTAAATTAATGATGATACAATTATCCCTGTTGTGACTGGGACATTGGCTATAATAAAGAACTCTATTGAAAATCAGGTGAGTGTAATTCCTGGACACATCAGCATCTCAGAATTGCAAAAGATGATTTTGTGTGAAACTGCACATATCATCGACAAAACCATGCATACACATTTGGGGCATTTTATTTAGATGGAGACAGTTTTGTGGATGATTTGTGCAGTTTCACACAATTCAGGGTCTATGAGTAAAAAAGAGTACTCCTACAGTACTTTTTCACTCATAGACCCCGAATTGGGGTTTGATAATTAGTCATTGAAAATTACTCCCTAGGAAGAGGATACCACACATAATAATAATAATAATAATAATTATAATAATAATAATAATAATAATAATTATAATAATAATAATAATAATAATAATAATAATAATAATAATAATAATTAATAATAATAATAATAATAATAATAATAATTAATAATAATAATAATAATAATAATAATTATAATAATAATAATAATAATAATAATAATAATAATAATAATAATAATAATAATAATAATAATAATAATAATAATAATAATAATAATAATAATAATAATAATAATAATAATAATAATAATAATAATAATAATAATAATAATAATAATAATAATAATAATAATAATAATAATAATAATAATAATAATAATAATAATAATAATAATAATAATAATAATAATAATAATAATAATAATAATAATAATAATAATAATCAATAATAAGGCAAATATAAACATTATGGAAAAGCTGTAGGCAAACACTGGTATGAACATCATCCAGCACCGGTTACAGAAATAGAAGATGTAACCATTCTATGGGATTACACCATCTACACAGACAGAAAAATTGAAGCAAACAGGCCAGACATTATTGTTAAAAACCAGAAGGAGAAAACTTGTCTATTAATTGATATGGCTTGTCCAGCGGATTGTAACATAGCAATCAAGGAATTTGAAAAACTGTCAAAATATAAAGACCTGGAAATTGAAATAGAAAAAATGTGGAAATTGAAAACAAGAGTTTTGCCAGTGATAGTAGGTGCACTTGGAATGATAAAAAATGGAACAAAACAACACATTGAAAGAATCCCTGGAAACCCCAGCTTAAGAGATATACAAAAAATTGTCTTATTAAGTACAGCCCACACACTAAGGAAAACATTATCTATGTAATGCTGGGGATGATAGGGAGGATAGAAAAACATGAAATGGAGTCATAACAACACGCCACTACCTGCCTTAGGTCTCCCCGCAGACTTGGTTGGTAGTGAGACCAATGCAGAAATCGAAATATGATGAAAAATGACATAATAATAATAATTATAATAATGATTTAAAATCATTTAATCGTACCTTGATATTTTGTTGTGCATCAAGGGTGAAATCACGGTTGATGACGTACTCAAATATTCGGTAAGACTAAATTTTCAAAAAAGGGTGTGTTTTAGGCATTAGTGCGTCTTACATGTCAAAGAAATTATAGTAAATGAAACTAAAACTTTAGAGTAAGATAGCAAGGCTAACAAGAGTGGTTGCTTTCGTAAAAGAAAACTATCTTTTAAATAGATCTGTTAACCATTATTCTTTTGTGTTCGGAGCATTGGGTATGATAAAGAAAAGTATCGAAAATCATGGAAGTAAAATTCCTGGACTCATCAGCATCTCAGAACTACCAAAGATTACATTATGTGGAACTGCACTTATCTGCTAAATCCTTTCTAGGTAAAAATATCCCAAATATACGTAGATAAGTCTCCTACAGCACCCTTTCTACTCATAGACCTCAAATTGGGGTTTGGTAATTAGTCATTGAAAATAAGTCTCTAGGAAGAGGATCAGTCAGTTAAGTGCCATACGTGATACACGCTTGGGTGATCATGTCTCAAAAAAGACATGACTGACTGGGCAGAAGATTTTACCACAGTAGGTTGCCATTATTTTCTGCAGCAGACTGGTTGCCAACAAAAGCTATAGAACCCAATCTGTCCTTTTAATTAACCCATAGCTGGGAGGAAGAGACAGATTAATACATTTCCCAACAGTACTTGTGTATAAGTGAATGCAATGAATTTAACTGGAATTCGAACTCTGCTCTTCAATTTCTTAATTTGAACCAATTGAGAAATTACTCTTACAAGAGTCATATCAGACCAAAACTGAAGAATTGACAGGTGTCTTAGCATGTAGTGATATTTACCAAGTTACTTTGATTGACTATTACAAATAAGCAATGCTTTTGATTCTCACTGGATCCCCATATTTATGGCCTTGTACCAAACTAATCTAAGTTTAGTAAATAGAAACAGTAGAAAAGTGTACCTGAGCAGCAGTTGCATTACAGCTTAGAATTAGAAGCAGCAGCAGTAACAAAGAAAAGTCGGTATATATACATTCATGGTGCAATAGGGGGTTAGGGAGTGCCAGTCACTCCCCCATTTTGCAGAAACTGAAAAATAAATAGAAGACTGGATTTGTTTTCTTGGTCCCAATCTAGAACAATGGTATTCAGCTGAACTGTACAATTTGTCTGGAATCATTACTGTGTTTTAATTTTCAAAATCATGCTACAATTGTGGTAAAAAAATATGCTGATTGCACATTGCCAAACCTATGTCAATCATTTTTGACCCTTGTGCAAATTGAACCTCTGTCTACCTTTTTGACTCACATAAAAACCAATAACCAAACCCATGTCTACTCTTTTGACTCACATTTTTAAACTAAACCCATGTCTACACTTTTGACTCCCATTTTTAAACCAAACCCATGTCTACACTTTTGACTCACATTTTCAAACCAAACTCATGTCTACACTTTTGACTCCCATTTTTAAACCAAACCCATGTCTACACTTTTGACTCACATTTTCAAACCAAACTCATGTCTACACTTTTGACTCCCATTTTTAAACCAAACCCATGTCCACTATTTCAACTCACAGTTTTAAACCAAACCCATGTCCACTATTTCAACTCACAGTTTTAAACCAAACCCATGTCTACTCTTTTGACTCCCATTTTCAAACCAAACCTATGCATCTCTTTTATGTTTCTTGTATAAAACAAACCCATGACTTCTTTTTTAACTCTCATTTTCAAACCGAACTTATGTCTCTCTTTTTGAATCTTATGCAGACCAAACTTATTTCCACCTTTTGTGGCCTGAAAAAAGGTTGGTTTGCTGTAAAACAAAACTAAAAACAAATTTTCAAAATAAATCTGAAAACTTCATCTTCCGTCTTTTTTTTAATTTTATTCTTTTTCCTCAAAACATTAGCTTTTAAAACTTTTATTTAATTCTTCTCATGCGGAAAAAGTATAGATCTCATTTTACTACACGACAGAAATTCAGTTGCACTAAGTGCAAGTGAAAGTTAAAATAAAAAAAAATGTGTATTCAAAACCAAGTTTGCACTAATCTAAAATGTTTATTTTATAAGAACAAAAATAAAATAAATAAAATCAGTAATTTCAAAAATATCACCCTCCCCCATTTTTTTTTTAACATTTAACTCCTTTTTTTAGTTTCATCTTTTGAATTTAATTCAAATTTGGTGTCCTCCTTAATTTTCTTGATGAAACAGCCAAACTTGATTAAGTTATATAACAATTTTTAACAATTCAGGATTCTAAAATAAAATATTTTCATACGTTTTTTTGACTTTTTGGTTAGTTTTTCCTCAATTTTTAAAAAAAATTAATTTAACATCGGCTATTTTTTTTTGAATTAGGGATATAAATAAAATATTAAAAGAAGAGAATGGTTCAATCAATGGTTTTAAAAAGTAACTGGTAGTAAAGAAAAGGAATTGGTAGTTCGAGTATAGAAGTAGTACTGAAAATTCTGACCCACTTCCCCCCAAACATCTGACCATCAGAATGTGGGGTGAGGTATCCTTGGTTAGGTCGAGAACTTTTCGGTGGCGCCTGGTATTTTTAATGGAACATTTGTTAACAAAGAAAAATAATGTGTTCAATTAAAAAAATACGGAGGAAAACTGCAATAAAGATAATTAAAACTTAAAACAAAAATAAATAAGTAAAATAAAAAGAAAGAAAGAAAGAAAGAATGATGAATACGCTAGTAAGTAGGAGTAACAATAGTTTCAACTGTCAGCCAAGTTTAGTAGCAGTTTGGAAATAAGAGAAGCAATAGTAACAGAACAATTGTCTACAGTAATAAATTAAATTAAGGTTAGAATAAGTAGCTGAAAGGAAATGCAACAATAATATCTATTTGTTAGAATACTGATGATGATTATTACGATGATGCTGATGACGTTAGGAGAAAAAGTCGAGGCTGATGGAATATAAGACAGGAAAAGAAATAAAAGCAGCAGCAGCAGCTACACCAGTAGTATTAATAGTTGTAGTAGTAGTCGTAGTAGTCTGAGATAGAAGCAGAATTCTTGGTGGGTCAGATAATATTTCCCACTGGACGCCAGTAGTTTTGAGTCGGTGTTAAAAAAAACAAAAAAAAAAACAGACAGGATTTCACAAACTGATTTTTTAAAGCAGGTCACTTGAGAGTCTGGCGCAATACATTCTTTCCAGTTTTGTTTCTCCGCCCCCATCCTGACTCAAGCCAAGCTTATAACACAACTTATGCTTTAAGTTGGTCTGATAAAAAATCTGCATTGTGAAGCAGATGGTAAGGACTGATCTCATCAATATATATGTATATTGGACAAAAAATACTGTATAAATTTTTATCTACCAGAACAATGTTAAAAACATTGTGGAAATTTTTCTCTGACAATGCAATGAATCAAAATATATTATTTTAATTTTACTTAACAACTATATCACAAATACAGCTGAAAATAATTTATCTATGTTTAACATCAAATTTGTTACAGCTACTTTTAAAACAATAGAATTGATTTAATACAAAATAATATTAAAACATGAAGGAATAATTTACTCTATCACCGGTATTGATTGTCACAAGGAATACATAGAAGAAACTGCAAGGAATTTGAATAAAAGATTATATGAACAAAAAAGGGATCTTTTACAAAACAACACACTCAATACATTAGTTGTTCAACGTAATGAGTCTGACCATAATTTGTATGAAAAATAATGCTACTTTACTTAAAGGAGAAAAAAATTTACTAAGAAAATAAATGTATTAAAAAGTGCTTTAATTGTTAGCACCTCCATAGTAAATTTATATTCAGGATCTTACGACATTTCACCTTTCATAGCAGATCTTATATTATTACAATATATGATATATTTAATAAGAAATGTTAAAACAGCATAAACAAAAAGAAACTAAATAAAAACAAGAATATAGATTCAAACACAAATACAAAAAAATTTAGAAGATTCAAATTTTCAGTGTCCCTTCCTTGTAGTTTCATCAATTTAAGCATCACTTTAGCCTGATTAAGTCCTAAAGAACAAAACACATCACACAAAAACCTTTTCCCACTCTGTCATTAATTTTCCCAATATATATATATATATATATATATATATATATATATATGTGTGTGTGTGTGTGTGTGTGTGCGTGTGTGTGTGTTCTAAACTAATGGATATATATTCCACAGTTTAATATTTACTTTTTATAAAAAGTGCTCAATACAGAAGTAGTGCATTTATAGATATGCTAGCAGTATAGCCCGGCGTTGCATGGGTATAATGAAAGCTTTAAAACTAATCCATGGTCCTGGAGCTCAGACTCTTTGGATGTTGGCATGAAAGACTAAAAAGCAATAGTTGTTTCCAGTTAAAGCGAAACCATAGACTGAAAGAAAAATGAATGGATGTAAATCACATTTTGGTTTCCTGGTCGCGATCAAATTTTCTGCACTATTGTAAGAACTGCTACCTTGAAACTTCTGAATATCGTTTCTTATGTCTTTGTCTATGAGTGTATCAAATTTGATTAAAACTGGACCACTCCTTCTATAACCCGATTTTTTCGATTATCGATTTTCGATATTTATCAGGGTACTTCGACACAAAACCTAGCTAAGAACACTCACAGATGCTTATAGTACAACTGTGTAAATTTTCAAGAAAATCAGTTCAGCGGTTTCGGAATCTATAGGTAACGGATACACACACACACACACACACACACACACACACACACACACACACACACACACAAAGTTCCATTTATAAATAAGTTTAGATTAGGTTTAGATTAGATAATTATTATTATTATCATAATTTCAAACTCCATCTCAAAAGCTATCAGGTTTTGGTGTTCAATACATGATCACTGCCTGATGATGGTGTATTGAACACTGAAACTTGATAGGTTTTGAGTTGCAATATGCTATTATTATCACAATAATATATATATATAGGAAAAACTACTATTTTAAAAAAATCTGTCGCTTTCTGCGTCGCGTGATGTAAACAATCTCTCCATGAACGCGCTCGCAAAATACGTTTCTAATTTAAATTTTAAAATCATTTGTTTCTGATGAAAGGCCGAGGACAGTCTGAAATATCAAATATAATAATAGAAATAAACAAATACTGTCAAAAAAATACATTTTTAAACTTACAACTTTTTAGTAGTTTTTCCTATACATATTAAGACAGTATACGTGGATCATCACTATATATATATATATATATATATAGGAAATATTACCAATTTTTATGTGATATGTTATGTTAGACTGCCTTGATTTGTGCATTTTGAATAGACCATAAGGTCTGGATAGTTTAGGCTAGTATATGATTAATTAGACTATAATTAAGCAAATAAAAAAAAGTAGTAAACTGTTGTCAGGGTCATCGAGTCAATGCAAATGATCCTTTCCATGGCTGCATAGTATGTGCTTCACCAGGGCTACATACAGTTTTGAATTTAGAGTTTTCCTTCGTCTAAACCGGTTGCTATCCAAGGCTTTATAATCCAATCTGTTCTACTATTTATTCATAGCCTGGGGGGAAAGAGTTGGATCTTTCCTAAGGGGATTATCCTGTAAGTCAATTTAATGAACTCTACTGGAATTTGAACCTGGCTCTCTGATTCCTCAACTCGAGCTGCAATCTATTCAGTCAGTCAGTTAAGTGCCGTACGTGATGCACGCTTAGGCGATCATGTCCCAAAAGAGACATGACTGACTGGGCAGAAGATTATCCTGCAGTAGGTTGCCATTGCTTTCTGCAGTAGACTGGTTGCCAACCAAGGATATAGAAACCAATCTGTCCTATTATTTAACCCATAACTGGAGGGAGGAGATGGATTAATACCTTTCCCAAGTGTATTTGTGCGGAAGTGAATGCAAGGAATTCAACTGGAATTTGAACTCGGCTCCCCGATTTGTCGTTCCGAGTCGATATCCACTGCACCACAACGCAAATCCATTACTCTACCAAATAAGATCCTAAAATAACCAAGGTTTTATGATCTGTTCATATATATATATATATATATATATATATATATATATATATGAACAGATATATATATATAGTAATTCATCGATTTTTAATTATTAAACCTCAACAGAATGCAGAAAGCACTGGATGGCCATTTCATCCTATATTTGGGACTCATCAACAGTGCGCATCCACTACCAGGAATTGAAATCCAGACACTTATGTTATTAAGCAAACGTCATACCAACTGTACCACGAGCCCTGGTGAAGAAGAGGTAACGATGAGTCCCAAATATAGGACGAAATGGCCGTCCAGTGCTTTCTGCATTTTGTTGAGGGCTAATAATTAAAACTGGAATGACTTAATTATTTCAAATCCTCCTACTATTTCTGTTTATATATATATATATATTCATTTATATGCATATATTATAGAATGGATCTTTTAATAATCTGACAGCCTTTTATCACTTTAAAGGCTATTTTGAGTAGATGCTTCATTTGTTTATTAAACATTGCATCTATTTTTTTTCGTTTCCCAGCCTGAATGTTCAAGAAACATTAAAGAAAATTTTGCACTCTTTGGCAGGATCCAAACCTGCAACCCCCTGGGCAGTTAGAACTACCGTTAGATCTGGCACGCCCTAACCAACTGTGCTACAGAGAACCAGTTGATGAGGCAAGACCAAAGATGTGCCTTTACACAAAACTTCTCTCATCATAGATTTCCTAAGAGTTTTAATTTCTGCACAGCTTCATATCCAAACGTGAACAAAGCAATTTTGTAAAGAAGTAATGGATCTTTATTATCATTTTAAATGTTATTTTAAGTGAATAATTTATCTATGTTTAACATCAAATTTGTTACAGCTACTTTTAAAACAATAGAATTGATTTAATACAAAATAATAATATTAAAACATGAAGGAATAATTTACTCTATCACCGGTATTGATTGTCACAAGGAATACATAGAAGAAACTGCAAGGAATTTGAATAAAAGATTATATGAACAAAAAAGGGATCTTTTACAAAACAACACACTCAATACATTAGTTGTTCAACGTAATGAGTCTGACCATAATTTGTATGAAAAATAATGCTACTTTACTTAAAGGAGAAAAAAAATTTACTAAGAAAATAAATGTATTAAAAAGTGCTTTAATTGTTAGCACCTCCATAGTAAATTTATATTCAGGATCTTACAACATTTCACCTTTCATAGCAGATCTTATATTATTACAATATATGGTATATTTAATAAGAAATGTTAAAACAGCATAAACAAAAAGAAACTAAATGAAAACAAGAATATAGATTCAAACACAAATACAAAATAAATTTTCAGTGTCCCTTCCTTGTAGTTTCATCAATTTAAGCATCACTTTAGTCTGATTAAGTCCTAAAGAACAAAACACATCACACAAAAACCTTTTCCCACTCTGTCATTAATTTTCCCTATATATATATATATATATATATATATATACATAAGTGTTCTAAACTAATGGATATACAATATAACCCTGATATAAGAGAAACCCGGATATAAGAGAGGTTTTCTCTGGTCCGAAATTAGATCTTGTGGTAATGTATATAAAATAGACCAAACCTGGATATAAGAGAATGTTTATCCGGTCCCGACAACGCTCTTATATCAGGGTTATTTATATTATAATATTTACTTTTTATAAAAAGTGCTCAATACAGAAGTAGAGCATTTACAGATATATCTCCATTTATTTATTAAACAGTATATTTATTTATTTCCTTTTACTGGTTTGGATGTTTGAGAAATATTATTAAAGAAAATTTGAGTTTTCTGGCATAGTGGAGGCCCTGGGCAATGCTTTTTTCACTTCTTCTATGTGGCTTGTCTTTTCAAGATGTAGGCGATCATGGCCCTCCACGTCTCTCTATCCCTGATGGTTCTTGGCACGCTTTCTCCTGTTACACCATGCAACCCCCACTCTGCCATCCGCCTGCTTATGCCCGTCAAGTATGTTACACGCTGTTTTTCACTGTCTTTCCTTCCCTCTATCTGGTTTGGTAGTATCAAATTCTCTTAGCCCTCCTTCCTCATTGCATGTCCCAGGAACTTTTTTCCTGATGCTCAGTATTAATTTCTTTTTTTGTTTCCATCCTTTCTAAAACCTCATCATCGCAGTTCATGTTCAATCCATGATATTCGCAGCATCCTTCTGTAAAACCAGATTTTAGTTGCATCAAGTTTTTCCTTCATCTTTGATGAGATTGTCCAGCATTCACTGCTATATTGAAGAAATCTTATCAATATTTGTTTTTTTTTCTACCTACATTTATATACATTACAAATTAAGCTAAGCACAACTGACTATTCAAGGCTGAAACATTTTCACGGATTTTGACATCATTTTTGGGGTATTTTGTGTGTGTGTGGGGGGGATAAGAAATCCATTAATTTGTTTTTGCTCATGTAAATCCTCAAAAAACCTCTATATAAAATTCATTATTTTTTATTCATAATGTTCAATATGTTAAGATTATTCAACTTTTTAACAAGAAAAATCTCATGTTGATGTTAAAAATTGTTGTAAATCATTGCTGATTTACACTACCGGCCATGATTATTAGGTCACCCCAGTATTTAAAAAAAATTATGTATTTCATACTATTTTTTAGTATTTATTGCCAAATGAATAATTGTAAATGAAAATAGAATGGTTCTTTTGTTAATACTGCACAATAACATGTGCATCAAATGAATTTATAAATATTTAATAATTATCTATATTGCAGTTTCATCAATGAAAGAATGAAGAAAATTTAGGGTGATTCGGACAAGTTCATCTTTGTTTACTTGCCTTGTAAAATTTTGCAGAGTAATAATAACAAAAGAACCATTCTATTTTCATTTAGAATTATCCACTTAAAAATAGTATGAAATACATTATTTCTGTTAAAAAAACTGGAGTGGCCTAATAATTATGGCCGGTAGTGTAGTTGAGATGAAATGATCTATTATGACGTGTCTCTAATTTGTATTGAGATATGCATTGTATTTAGGTTCAATGTTTCTAGTTGAATTGTTCACTTATATTGCATATGATTCATTATTGTACACAATTAAATTACAATAAAATTTGTATTATATATGAATACAACCTTATGAAAAATGAGATCCAGTAGATTGAAGATGTGCTGTATTATGTATTTAGAGTGGGGGATATCATAGATTTGGAAGTGGCAGCTCTGAAACCCTTGCATTTGCCCTTTCAACAGTGAAAGGGTGAGGCACAAAACCCTTGCAACAGCCTGTATATCTATATATATCTTGTGAAAAACAATAAAATAATTCAGCAATTTTTTTGTCTGGTATATTTAACAAAACATGTTTGAAAGAAAGGTTGTGTGTGTGTGTGTGTGTGTGTGTGAGTGTGTGTGTGTGTGTGTGCGTACGTGTGCGTGCACATGTGTGTGTGTGTGTGATATATTTATGTTAAAAATTACTGCAAAACATTGTTGATTTAAGATGTCATGATCTATTATGACATGTCTCTTATTTGCATTTAGATAAATTGTATTTATTTTCAATTTTTTTACTTGAATTGTTCACCTATAATGCATATGATTCATTATTGTATGTAATTAAGTTAGAATCAAATTTGTATTTTATATGAATGTTACCTTATAAAAATTGAGATGTAGTTGATTTGTGTGGCCTATATCATAGATTCAGGAAGAAACCCATATCACAGGTTCAGGAGGGGGCTCATTTCACAGATTCGTTGGGGGCCTACAGGACCCTTGCACTGATGTTGATCCATGACTAAAGATTCAGGAAAAAATGCTTCATCCCTTATAATGCTCCAGTATTTACCTGACCTACCCTCCACTACTCTATCTTTACAGCTCCAACTGAAAACCTGTACGACTGTCATATCTGGGCTGATGTTGAAAAACATATATGCAATCTTGTGGGTGATGAGTTATTTTCCATTCCAGTTGAATTCCTTGCATTCACTTATGTGCAAATACCCTTGGGAAAGGTATTAATCCGTCTCTTCCTTCCAGTTATGGGTTAAATAACAGGACAGATTGGGTTCTATAGCCTTGGTCGGCGACCAGTCTACCGTAGAAAGCAATGGCAACCTACTGTGGGATAATATTCTGCCCAGTCAGTCATGTCTCTTTCGAGACATGATCGCCCAAGCATGTATCACGTATGGCACTTAACTGACTAACTGACTGATCTACATAAATGTACCCACAGAAAGAACAAATTGATTTAAACAGAGTAGACGTTGAATTCCTTGCATTCACTTACGTGCAAATACCCTTGGGAAAGGTATTAATCCGTCTCTTCCTTCCAGTTATGGGTTAAATAACAGGACAGATTGGGTTCTATAGCCTTGGTTGGCGACCAGTCTACCGCAGAAAGCAATGGCAACCTACTGTGGGATAATCTTCTGCCCAGTCAGTCATGTCTCTTTCGAGACATGATCGCCCAAGTGTGTTTCACATACCGCACTTAAATGACTGATAACCCCTTTCCCAAAGTCACAACATTGAAAAGTATTTCACTACTCTATTGCTATTTCTACAGCTAATGATCTGATGACCTACATTCCTTAGCTTCACCAGTCCTAGCGTTCACAGCCATGCCGTGTATACTGGGACATACACTCACCATGCCAAGTTCACCAGAACGAACCATTCCCATTTCTTTCGTAAGAAGGAAGTTTGATTTGGAGAACTTCTTCCCAAGGATTGCTACTGAGTGGAACTGACACCTGAGTGGATGCTATAATCTTAACCTGTTCAAGTCTAACATTAACCATTGCCTTTCCCACATATTATCATAAACTGCCCTCGTTACTCTTTACTCTTCTTGCTGGGTATGTATGAATCGTATAACGGTTATGGAAAAATGGGAATAAGAAATCAGAGAGCTGAGTATGGATTCAAGTCAGGCTTGTTATAGTAACTGATGTGTAAATACATTGAAAATCCTACAACTCTATTTCCTCCCTCCAGCTATGGGTTAAATAGTGGGACTTGTATCTGGAAAATTCATTGATATTATCAAAAGAATTGTTAATGCAATGTTAATTCACAAAAAATGATTGCTTCATTTATTATTGTTATGGTGAAACTCACCTATTCCTCAGATGATGGACTCTTCCTCCTATATTAATAAGAGTTAACAGGAAGTTAACTCGAGAAGTTCTTGGGAAGTTCTTAGAAGTTCCAGAGAGTTCTGTAGAGTTCTATTGGAGTTCAATAGAGCTACTAGGCAGTTGATAGTAGTTGGCAGTTAGCCGAATACTAAGCAGTCAGCTTTCAGTGGAAGATTACCAAGTTCCTGACATTTAGGGTGCGTTAAGTCGATTAGCAACCGACATAGCACGATTATAACTTTCAGTGTGAAAACTACTCCACAACAATTATGACTTATCAACTCTTTTGCCAATTATTTAAAGCCAGAAATTTTATTTTATTTTATTTTAGGATTTTTTGTTTGTGATAATAATGGTTCAGTTAACCAAACTGAATTTTGTAAATAACAACAGGCTTTTTGTCTGGTCTGGTCTGGTTTGGTCTGGTTGGTCTGGTCTGGTCTGGTCTGGTCTGGTCTGGTCTGGTCCAGAAAGAGACGAAAAAATGTGTCAACAATATCCATCATAACAACGAGAAGACCAGCAGGTTATCCTCCTTGTCACTGATTATATATTAAGGAAACTTCTATCCAACAAAGAACTTCATCACATCCTTATGGTACCCTAAAACACAAGAAAGCGCTCAGTTTGATAAGGATAGATAAGGTACATGTTTCATCACTAAATGTACAAGATATGAAGATTATTGATTTTGATTATTATTAGTTTATTTGATTTCTGTTGTAGACTCATTTCTTTTTTGGTCCCAACCAGAAACCTAAGGTCAAAAATGGCATGACATTATATGCTGAGCACTTTTGTAAAAAAAAAAAAAAAAATTGTCAGCCTAAGATCACATTTTGTATAGATAAAGACCTTTGCAAGGTGTAAGCTGCACTTGTAAGTACAATGTTTTGTATTTCTTTAAGGTGTGGACTACCAGGAACCTTTTCCAATCAATCTGAGGGCTCCAACTACAGTTGGAATTATTCATACTCTCATATGCTGCATTTTTTAGATTTCCACTCCAAGATCTTTATATTTTGATAGATTTTTTTTAAAGATCTTTAAAAATACATTACAGTCTGCAAGGACTGCCATGTCAATAAAAAAGCACATTCTGTTTTTGTAATCTTTGGTCACAATATCTGGGTGATTAGCTTTGATTGTTTTTTGTGGGTATTATAATGTCCCATAAAATTGTTATGGGTCATATTTCTGTAACCAGATCTTGGTGATGTTCATACCAGCTTCTTGCAGTTTTCTTTCCATAAAAGTTACAAATTTTCCAGTTCAGATATTGGTCCACACTGTGCAACCTGATACAATATGGTCAATTGTTTCACAGATATTTATCTGCATTCAGTTTTAACACAGTTTTCTATCTTGGTAATTTCTAGTTGTGCGTTGTGATGTAGTAGATATCGACTCAGAACAACAAATTGGGGTGCAGAGTTCAAATTCCAGTTGAATTCCTTGCATTCACTTACATGCAAATACCCTTGGGAAAGGTATTAATCTATCTCTTCCTTCCAGTTATGGGTTAAATAATAGAACAGATTAGGTTCTATAGCCTTGGCTGGCAACCAGTCTACCGCAGAAAGCAATAACAACCTACTACGGGATAATCTTCTGACTAGTCAGTCATGTCTCTTTTGAGACATGATCACCCAAGCATGTTTCACGTATGGTACTTAACTGATTGACTATATTTCTAAGATGAGGTAGTATTTACAGTATTTACATTATTTGTACTATTGTTTTCATCTTTGTTGCCATTTGTACGACGTTTTGGCCGTTGTGCATTCTGCCCTTCTTTGGGTGCTAGGAATTTCGAACTGCACCCTTTATTACAACCACTGGGATATATGTGAGATAATCTTCTGCCAAGTTAGTCAAGTCTCAAAAGAGACATGATTGCCCATAGTGTGTAACATGGATGGCACTTAACTGACTAAATTTCTAGTTAGCATCATTTGGTGCTATACATCAAGTATAATTATTATTTCTCTCTTTGATTTCTTTCTGGATCCCAACCAAAGATGATGATGATGATGGCGATATTATTATCACCATCAGCATCATCATCAGCTTACCTGTGATGTGGAATAAATCATGGTATCAAATATATGCATCCTGTTTTCACAAATTCTGATACAAAGCAGGACATTAAGAAAAATATCTAAATAGTAGAAATAATAATAATAATAATAATAATAATAATAATAATACTGATGATGATGATGATGATGATGATGATGATACCTTGGGAATATTTGATACCATTAAGCAGGGTGTGTGCTACCCTCGAACCTGCTGACCAGGAGGCTGAAGTCTGATTGGGTGCCCTGGGGAATGCTTTGTAACCCTTGTTATTTTATCAACATTTGCTTTTTCTACCTTCTGGTCAAGTGCCTCTGCTGTTCATCTCAGTGTTCTCAACAGGCTCTAAAGGAGAATCTGTTATGTGATAGGTTCTGACCTGGCAGCTCAACTCCAGCCACTTTCTCATTGGCAGGATGTGGCTTCCCTCTATCTCTTCTACAAATATTTTCATGGCTTCTGCTCCGACGAACTTAGGTTACTGGTGCCCCTGCCACAAGAATTTACTCGTGTAACCAGACTGGCAACAATGTCTCATCCATTTACAGTTAGATCAACTACATGCAGCCGACAATTCTACTCCAGCAGCTTCTTTTCTTGCACTTTCCGCCTGTGGAACTCCCTTCCATACACTTGCTTTCCTAACAGCTACAACCTCCAGGAATTTAAATGCAATGTCAATTTCCATCTCTTATCTGACTGACTCCAGTTCTTTCTACATCACCCCGTATATCTTGTTTTTTTTCCTTTCTCTCTACCTTCATAACTGTCTTCACACCTGTGTTCCTATCCTTCTCTTGCCCTTTCTCTGAGACCCCTGTAACTGGTTTGTCTTTCTCTTCTCTCTCCTTCTGCCTAAACTTTTACTCTCTTATGTAGCCCCCTGCACATCAGTGGCAGTTCCGCCTTGCTTGGTGTGAAACGATTAAAACAAAAAAAATATATACATTACAAATTGAACTAAGCACAAATGACTATTAAAGGATCAAAATTGTTTGTTATGTTTTGACGTCATTCTGGGGCCTTTTTTTTTGTTGTCTAAATGCATTAATTTGTTTTTACTAAGTCTTAAAAAACGCAATATAAATTCATTAATTTTTTTCCATAATGTTGAATGTGTTAAAATTATTTAACGTTTTAAGAAGAAAAATCTCAAGTTGCCATTAAAAATTGGTGCAAAATATTGTTGATTTATTTAAGATGGAATGATCTAAACTTATTTATAAATGGAACTTTGTCTGTGTGTGTGTGTCTGTTACCTATAAACTCCGAAACGGCTGAATTGATTTTCTTGAAAATTTACATAGTTGTACTATAAGCATCTGCAAGTGTTCTTAGTTAGGTTTTGTGTCGAGGTACCCCCGATAAATATCGAAAATTGATAATCGAAAAAAATTGGGTTATAGAAGGAGTGGTCAAATTTTAGTCAAATTTGATACACTCATAGACAAAGACATAAGAAACGATATTCAGAAGTTTCAAGGTTGCAGTTCTTACAATAGTGCAGAAAATTGATAATATATATAAATAAAAGGCAAGATGTTTGTGTCTGTGTCTGTTTATCTGCCTGTATGTCTTAGTTTTTGCTTTGGGTTTGGCTCTAAGTAGGTATAATTGTAGTTCTTAGTCTCAGCCATGATACCATTTACTCAGAGGATTTATTTAGCCTTCAAAATTCAGTTTACGATGAAAAAAACTTATTTGATATTTTTTTTTTTTTTAATCATATCACCCCGGGCAAGTTGTGCAGGGGGCTACGTAAGAGTGAAAAGATTGGAAAAGAGAAAGCCGGAAACCACATCCTAAATATGGAACAAGGGATGGGCCTCTACACCTGTTCAATAGACATGGGTATAGTGTGAACCGGGCGATAGTTCAGTCTATCTACTCCAATTGAAAAAGAAAAAAAAGAAAAGTGAAAAGATTGGAAAAGAGAAAGCCGGAAACCACATCCTAAACAGGGAACAAGGGATGGGCCTCTACACCTGTTCAATAGACGTGGGTGGAGTGTGAACCGGGCAATATTCAGTCTATCTACTCCAATTGAAAAAAAATAAAGAAAAATTGATACCAGGAAATGAAAATTTGACTTACATCCATTCATTTTTTTTTTCAGTCTACGGTTTCACTTTAACTGGAAACAAATATTGCTTTTTAGTCTTTCGTGCTAATGTCCAATGAGTCTGAGCTCCAGGACCATGGATTTGTTTTAAAGCTTTCATTACACCCCAGCAATGCTGGGCTATACTGCTAGTCTATTATAACATGTCTTTAAATAGATACATTGTATTTATTTTCAATTTTTCTATTTTGTAGTATAGTGGTGGGGGTCTGTATCATAGATTCAGAAGTTGGGGCACAAGGCCCTTGCAACGGCCCTGTATATATATATATATATCTATATATGTTGTGAAAAACTTAATAAAATAATTCAGCAAATTTTCCTTGTCTGGAATATTCAACAAAACATGTTTGAAAGAAAAGTTGTGTGTGTGTGTGTGTGTGTGTGTGTGTGTGTGTGTGTGTGTGTGTGTGTGTGTGTGTGATTAATATTGGTGTTAAAAATTACTGCAAAACATTGTTGATTTATTTAAGATGGAATGGTTTATTATGACGTATCTCTAATTACTATTTAGCTACATTGTATTTATATTCAATTTTTTTCTACTTGAATTGTTCACTTCTATAGCATATGGCCTATTATTGTACATAATTAGGTTACAATAAAATTTGTATTGTACATGAATACTACCTTATGAAAATTGAGACGTAATAGAGAGGAGGGGTCCTTATATCATAGATTTAGGGTGGGGCACGAGACCCTGGCACTGGCCCTGTCATTGAGAGTATGCAGGTGGCAGAAGTAATAGGAACATTACTGAGTAAAAATTATGTCTAAGCTGTAGGTAGAAGCTGAAAAACGACCATCACCTAGTTGCAATCTCAGAGAGGATTTCAAACTAATGTTGATAAGAACCTGTGGTCACTTGACCCTGCATAAGATGGGCAACATAAATAACATTGTATTAACAAAACCATTAGGAAAATAAGTAAAAAAATCTGCAAGAGGAGTATTAATTATATTTTTATTTTGGCAATAATATGTCTGAATGTGACACAAGGTCAGTGGGAATCCATCATCATCAACATTAGGCCCATGACTGGGTGTGGTCATAGTTCACACCACATATCTGAGTTGAAAGCCAAAGAGGTATTTATTCATACATCACATGCCTGAGCATGTAGACCTGACAGAGGCCATCTCTTTCCAGGTAAAACTACAGCCAATGTCCTCTAGCTGAAAAGCCCGCTTTTGTTATGGATATGTGGTCATCCATTCCATTAGGGGATCCTACCATCCAGACCACCGATTTTAGTCTAGCAAGCCATCTACCCAGTGATGCCATGTTTTCACTGCACTGACTGTCTACACAACTATAGAACCTAGTCTACCCCATTGTGTTAGCTCAGTGGTCCTTAACCTTTTTTTACCCATGGACCACTTTTACTCCTAATTTATTTTTGGTCAACCCCACATATCTGTTCAATAAAAAAAGACCTTATTTATTGGTAGAAATAAAATAAGTTTAGGAATATATATATATATATATATATATATATATATATACATTTCTTTATATATATATATATATATATATATATATATATTCCTTCTTATACATATATATTGTAAGAAAGTGATAGAACATGTAGATTTTAAACCCACTGTTCAAGCATTTACTTTTATAAAGAGTGCTCAATACAAAAGTAGAGCTTTATATTGTACAGTGTATTGTACAATATATAAATATATATATATATATTTTGTTAAAAATGACCAACAAGGAAGATTTTATTAATTTTTGATTTAATTTTTCCAGTATTCTCACATGTTTTCTTTTTGCTGGATATAAGGAATGTAAAATGTTCCATAATTTTTGATTTTCCAAGCACTTTCAGCCTCTTCACCAGCCATTTTCACCATATGACAACTTTAAAGAACTCTCCTTTTCAAAAAACAAAAAAAAAATTGAAAATCAGAAAAATTACATTGCAGTCAAACATGAGAACATAATAACCCTGAAAAATGGCCTATATATATATATATATATATATATATATATATATATATATGTATATGATGTAAACAATCTCTCGGATGAACGCTCCTCGCAAAAACGTTTCTAATTTAAATTTTAAAATCATTTGTTTCTGATGAAAGGCCGAGGATGGTCTGAAATATAATAATAGAAATAAATAAATACTGTCAAAAAAATACATTTTTAAACTTACAACGTTTTAGTAGTTTTTCCTATACATATTATTAAGACAGTATACGTGGATCATCACTATGTTATATATATATATATATATATATATATATATATATATATACTTACACTATCATCCATAATTATTAGGCCACCACAGTTTTTTAAAAAAAATGATGTATTTCATACTATTTTAAGTGGATAATTCTGAATGAAAATAGAATAGTTCTTTTGTTATTATTACTTTGCAAAATTTTACAAGGCAAGGAAGCAAAAATGAACTCGTCCGAATCACCCAAAATTTTCTTCACTCTTTCATTGATGAAACTGCAATATATATAATTTTTAAATATTTATAAATTCATTTGATGCACATGTTATTGTGAAGTATTAACAAAAGAACCATTCTATTTTCATTTACAAATATTCACTTGGCAATAAATACTAAAAAATAGTATGAAATGCATCATTTTTTAAAAAATACTGGGATGGCCTAATAATTATGGCAGGTAGTGTATATATTCCTCCTTTATATATATATAATTCTTCCTTCATGCAGGTTTCATTAAAAATGACAGACAAGGTATTATTTTCATTTCATCTGAGAAGAAAAATTAAATTGATAATCTTAAAAGTACATTTGAAACAAATTCTATCCTTAACCTCACATATGAGTTTAGCCCCCCAAAAATTCTGTCCTTAACCTGACATATGAGCTTAGCCCCAAAAAGTAAACTCCTGTTTTTAGATGTTCTTGTGGAGCCTCATGGTAATACTTTCATTACTTCACTATATAAAAAATCCGCCACTAAAAATTTTTGGCACTTTAAATTTAAAGTCCTCTTAGATATAAAATTGCCGTTATTACCTACCAAACCTTATCTGCGGCATACTTGTTGACAACACAAATATCATAGCCTCATCCACATGCAGAAGAGGACTAAAAATAATGGAGGCATTATTAATAAAAAAAAGAAAAAATCTAACACTCTATAATATCAATTACAAACAGGCTAACAATTCGCTTACTATGTTCGGTACATAATACATATGGGCTTAAGGCCATATCACGTTGAATACACCGGTTCTCGCTCGATCACCGAAGTTAAGCAACGTTGAGCCTGGTCAGTACTTAGATGGGTGACCGCTTGGGAATACCAGGTGCTGTAAGTGTATAGTGACGGATGTTCGTGCTTACGGCCATATCATGTTGAATACACTGGTTCTCACTTGATCACCGAAGTTAAGCAACGTTGAGCCTGGTCAGTACTTAGATGGGTGACTGCTTGGGAATACCAGGTGATGTAAGTGTTTAGTGACGGATGTGCGTTGTGGTGCAGTAGATATCAACTTGGAAAGAGAAATTGGTGAGCCGAGTTTGAATTCCAGTTGAATACCCTGCATTCACTTAAGCACTGGTACCCTTGGGAAAGGTATTAATCCGTCCCTTCCCTCCAGTTATGGGTTAAATAACAGAGTAGGACTTGGGGACCCTGCCCTTAAAAACAAATCCCAATAAATCTTGATACTCAAAAAAAAAAAGGTTTTCTAAACACAAAACTTATATAAAAAAGCAACAATAAATTGTTGAAAGAAAAAGGTATTACCATCTATAAAATAAAAAAATTTAGTTGGCAATAAATGACCCACCGAGGTTGATATGCTATAAAAACAAAACAACTAACCAACACACATAATACATACATATTACTCTACAAACATACTACACACTACATATATTTTGTTATGTGTAAAATAACATCTATTCTGGAAAATGGCTAAAAGTATATCTGAAAGCACTCGGTTAAACAAAATATTTGGACAATTTTTATATAATTTATGCCCTCAAAGGAAGAAAATCATAAGATCACTTGAAAAAATTGCAGAAAAAACTTAACCATCACTACTTGTCTATCATTTTTAATTAAACCTACATCAAAGGATATGCGTTGTGGTGCATTGGATATCAGCTCGGAACGAGAAATTGGGGAGCCGAGTTCGAATTCCAGCCGAGTTCATTGCATTCACTTACACGCAAATACCCTTGGGAAAGGTATTAATCCGTCTCTTCCTTCCAGTTATGGGGGTTCGGTTTTCTATTGTTATGAAGTAATAAACTGATCCCCCACTAATTATACTTAATATAATAATGTAATATGATCTATCTCCTTTCCCTCCAGCTATGAGTTAAATGGCAGAACAGATTGGGTTCTATAGCCTTGGTTGGTAACCAGTCTACCCCAGAAAGCAATGGCAACCTACTACGGGATAATTTTCTGCCCAGTCAGTCATGTCTCTTTCGAGACATGATCGCCCAAGCATGTATCACGTATGGCACTTAACTGACTGACATCAAAGAGTGATTGCTGCCCAAATATACAATTTTTATTCCTTTCTTTATATATCCTTCTCAGTTTTTATTAAACTTTTACAATCAAAATTTCCAGTAGAGTAAAAAAGATGCTAACTTAAATCACTTGATTTTGTCTTCTGCTCGTTTGAAAGTTTTTTTTTCTATTCTTAGTATTCTAATATGGCGTTTATTATTGTAGAAATTCTCATTCTTAGTTATAACAACCATTCCAAAATGAAATTGCTCTATGGATCACTAAAATATTAATGTAAACTCCCAAATTGTTATTTTTTGTGTCGACCCCCAGTAATGTTACGTGGACCTCTAGGATCCACATGCACCTTGGTTGAGAACCCTATGCTAGATGGCCATTGACCCAACCAGAAGTTTCATCTGCCCTTTTACAGATATTGTTTTGAATTCGTTTGGGCAGGGGTTACTCACCCTCCTCACCAGAAAAGCCTGGTGGGGGAACCAGATTAGTTATTGATGACTCGACCATGCAGCAATTAGTACTCGATAAACAGAACCACTGATGGAATGAACGGATAATTCAGGAATCAAAACTGACTTTAAAAATTTAATATCGAGATCAGTGTATCACTTGCTCTAATTCTTTTAGTGCAATGGAAAGGTGCTGTCTTAAGGAAACACATCCCTTGTCACCAGCCAGGTGACAATTTTTGGCCAAGCTAGGCAAGGCAATAAAACCACTAAGATTCAAGTGATTACTGAGTGTGATAAAATATAAGAAAGAAATCATTATTAAAGAGTGAGAACAATAAAAGAACAGAAATTAAGAAGATAGCGACCGAATTTTTAACAATCAGGAAAGCAAGAAGCTGGAAGAGAGTTCCACAAGCAAGATGTGCGAGAGAGGAAACTGTTAGCATAAAACTTACAGTTACATCTTTTTATTTCAACTGTAAAAATGCTGATACCTTGCTACCATCTAGTCAGTCAGTCAGTTAAGGGCCATATGTGATATATGCTAGGGTGATCATGTCTCTTTCAATCCATGATAAGTGAGAAGATTTCTTCGCAGTAGGTTGCCATTTCCTTCTATGATAGACTGGTTGCCAGTCAAGGTTATAGAGCCTAATCTGTCCTGCTATTCAACCCATAGCTGGAGGTAGAAGAGATGGATTCATACTTTTCACAAAAGTATTTGTGCGTAAGTGAATGCAACAAATTTGGCTGGAATATGCATTGTGGTGTAATAAATATCAGCTTGAGATTTGAAATTGATAAAGCCGAGTTCAGATTCCTGTTGAATCTGTTACATTTACTCATGCACAAATGCATTTGGGAAAGTTATTAAGCTATCTCTTGTCCCTCCAGCTATGGGTTGAATAGTAGGACAAATTGGGTTCTACAGTCTTGGTTGGTAACCAGTCTACCACAGAGAGAAATGGCTACCTACTGCAGAAAAAATGTACCTAGTCAGTTATGGATCGAAAGAGACATTTGCCCAAGTATAGATCACATATGGCACTTAATTGACTGACCAATCTACTACTGTGCTCAAATTCATAATTCCTAGGTATGATAGAGGAAAGTTTATCAGAACAATTACCATGAAAATATTTATAGAAAGAGCACAGGGAAGCTATGTCATAGTGGTGTGAAAGTGACTTAAGCCAAGATACCAGGTCAAGACCAATAACATTGCAGATTCTTCTTTCTATTTTATCCAGAATCTTTAAATATATAGAAGAAGCACTAGACCAGATGTGGCAGCAATATTCAAAGCAAGGACAAGTGATTGATTTATAAATGTGTAAAAAAGATACTAGTGAGAAAAAAATATCGAGCATGATAGAGTGAACAATCTTTCTTAGCAGAAGACTCAGCAATTGATTCAATATAATCTTTCAACTTCTTGTCAGTGGAAAAAATTAGCCTGAGAAAGTGCAATAAGTTACTGTCCTTGAAATGAGCATTTACTATGCTAATGAAAAGCAAAAAAGTTTTTTTTTTTTTTAAAAAGAGTAGTTCTGTTTTGGAAGCATTAAAAATTAACGAGCCATTCCTTGCTCCAGATAACAATAGACTGTGGGCCATTTTTAAGCTCAGCTGCTAATTTGACCTTATCAAATTGGTAAATAGTTGTATCATCAGTACAGATATTAATACATACAGCAAAGAGTAAAATACAGAATCAATAACCATAATAATAATATTAACAGCAATAATAATGGCTGGGTGTCAAAAGGCTTGTATTTTGTTTTTTAATTCGAAGGGTGAAGCTTGGGAGTCACATCTAGATACTTAGGACCATTCTCAATCAGAGACTGTCTGAACAGACTGAGTTACCCAATCTGAAAGTATTTCTTACTGGGCTGCAATTGCAAAGTCATGCACGATATTTTATCTAAACCTGTCCCCATCAGTCAGACAGTTAAGTGCCATATGTGATAGATGTTTGGGGGATCATATCTCAAAAGAAACATGATTGACTAGGCAGATTTTCTTATAGTAGGTTGCCATTACTTTCTGCAGTAGACAGATTGCTATAGAACCCAATCTGCCCTGCTGTTTAACCCATAGCTGGAGGGACAAGAGAGGGCTTAATAACTTTCCCAAATGCATTTGTGCATGAGTAAATGCAACAGATTTAACAGGAACTTGGCTTTATCAATTTTGCATGCCAAGCTGATATTCATTACACCATAATGCATATTCTAGCCAAATGTGTTGCATTCACTTACGCACAAATACTTTTGTGAAAGGTATAAATTTATCTCTTCTTTCTTAAGGGTGTTTGCGTGTAATTGAATGCAAGGAATTCAACTGGAATTTGAACTCAGCTCTCCAATTTATTGTTCAAAGCCGATATCCACTGCAGCAAAATGCACATCCAAAACTGTCTTCATATCATGCACATTTGGCTGTGATGAATGGTATGCCATTATAAGACTAGGTTTCATACTGAGGTATATTGTGCTTTACATATTTGTACCCCAGTATGTCCATTGTGGTGCAGTGTATATCAACTCGGAACAACAAATCAGGGAGCTGAGTTCGAATTCTGGTTGTATTCCTTGCATTCACTTATGCACAAATATCCTTGGGAAAGATATTAATCTATCTCTTCCCTTAGTTATGGGTTAAATAATAGGACAGATTGGGTTCTATAGCCTTGGCTGGCAACCAGTCTACCACAGAAAGCAATGGCTACCTATTGTGGGATAATCTTCTGCCCAGTCAGTCATGTCTCTTTCAAGATATGATCGCCCAACCGTGTATCACTTAACTGACTTACTGAACATAATAGTTGGAAACAATTAAAGCTTCTACTGGGCATAAAATGGGGGTTCGGTTTTCTATTGTTATGAAGTAATAAACTGATCCCCCACTAATTATACTTAATATAATAATGTAATATGATCTATCTCCTTTCCCTCCAGCTATGAGTTAAATGGCAGAACAGATTGGGTTCTATAGCCTTGGTTGGTAACCAGTCTACAGCAGAAAGTAATGGCAACCTACTGCGGGATAATCTTCTGCCCAGTCAGTCATGTCTCTTTTGAGACATGATCATCCAAAGTGTGTATCACGCATGGCACTTAACTGACTGACCCCAGTATCACTTTATTGGTGTACCAGTTTCTCTCTCAATAATAGTGATAATAGAAGTAATAACATTTTGAAATAGTAATGATAGTGTTGGTGGTGGTGTTGGTGTTGTTGTTGGTGATGATGATGATGATGATGATGATGATGATGATGATGATGATGATGATGATGATAGTTTATTGATAAAGGTAAAAACTGGAAAATAATCACTGGTAGGTGATAGCTGTCGCAGTGGTAACTTTCTCTGGCACAAGGCCATTATAGTGGAGCACTAGGCATGGATTGAACTTAATAGCAAGTCTTACCAAACTAGAGTGATTGCTGAAAGCATGAAGGTAGAATTAACAGACTAACAATTTTTTTCTCCTGATCCTGAATAATAATGATGATGATGATTATTATTGACATTATTATTATTATTATTATTATCATCATCATCACCATCACCAAGAGTAAGTTGGTGTTGGAGTAATAACTAATAAGCAGACTGACTAATGACTTAATCTGGCATAAGGCTATTTTTGTAGAGCTCCCAGTATGGATAGAACTCACTACCAATGGTCTGCGAGACTAGCTTGCCAACCAGTAGAATGTGTAACAGAAAGAAAAAGCCAAAATGAAGAGAACAGCCTTTCTTGCAATAATCATGATAATCATGGAAGTTGTGTCTAGCACGTGAGGTGGTGGGCTGGTGTAATAATCAGCTACTGTAGCAGTAAGTCTGGCACAGGGCTACTATAATGAAGTACTGAGTAAGAGTTGAACTTAGTAATAGTGGTATGAAAGGCTTGCATGTTAATCAAGTGAAATGAGATGAAATTAGAACAGTCTCTCGAAGAAAAAGAAAATGAAAAAAAAAAGGAAAGAAGAAAAAAGAATTTGCCTCTCAGGAGGAAGTATGGCTGGAGCTCTATCTCGAAGCAGCAGTTTAACTAGTCACTTAGTAGGGTATAAGGCTACTTTAATGGAGCGCCCAGTATGGTGTGAACTTATTGACAATGGTCTGAGAGACTAGCTTTATAAAGTAGGATGAGTGGGAGAAGAAGAAAGCGGTAGAATTAATGCAAGAATTATATTTTTCTTCATCGGATAATAATAATAATAATAATAATAATGATGTCAAAAGAAGTGTGGGTATGTGGAGTGTAATCAGCAGTAGCAACAAAGCTCGGTGGTAGTCGTAGTGGCTGGTAGGCCGCGGTGTATTAGCAACGGCGGCGGTGGCGGCGCGGGAGACGACAAGACGGTGCGGCCTTCACTTAGAAGGAAAGGGGACGTTTTTTTTTTTTTTTTAATTTTTTTTTTTTTTTTTTTTAATCGGAGGAGGAGACCTACCGATGGACAGTACGTCCATAATCACGCAAGTGAGCAACCCTAGAGATGAAGACCAACAATACAACAACACAGTTCCTACATCGGAAAAAGGTAAGAAGTGGACCCCGGTAAAGGGACGAAGTTAAAATATTTTCATAAACTACTCGCTCGTTCTGACCCGCATGAGATATAAAAGGCGAAACACAAAATACGACATGTTGTCGTTGTCGTCAACTCCTTTTTGCAAAACATGGCGACTAATTGGTATTGGTTTGTATGGGTTTTCAAAGTCTACCCCCCAAGCAACAAATAAGCGATTTTCAAAAGGAAGGAAACGAATTGGAACCGTACTGAATCCTGCATTCGATTTTCAGGAGTCTTTTCTTTAATTCTAGAGGTCTTTGAGATATTTACCTACCGTCTGGTGGATATTAATAACCGGTTGAATATATATGTTTACTTTTATAATCTGGTCTGGAGTTTTTTTTTCCTCTCTCCTTTTTAGAAAAGGAACAGTGTACGATAAGTTCTTCGTTTATTTATTTACATTTTTGTCTTTAACCGGCTAAATAGTATTTATATTTAAAAACATGGATTTTATTTATTAATTTTTGTGTTATTCTATTAATTTTGTTTCCTTTTATTGTTTACACTTACTCGGAAGGGTTTTTTTTTTTTTTTTAAATGAAAAGATATTTGAAATAATAATAATTTATTACTTACACTCAGTGTAATTTTTTATTTTTATTATTTCTTAAAGCATTTTTAATGTATTATTTAATTATAATTGTTTATGGCAACCTATTTTTCACGCCTTTTTTTTAAATTCTTTTTTACTAGCAATCCATTTATTTTCATTTCTCTAAAATTAATTTCGTTTTAACTTTGCTATATTTTCCTTAAATATTAAAACATTTTACGTTGTCTTTTGATTTTATTATTGTTATTAGGATTTAGAAAGGTTAATAATTTTTTCCGTAAAAAAGCCAAAAAAAAAAAATAACAAAAAGACGCACTTGTTTTAGTTACAGAATGGTTTCTTGAACTTTTAATCCAAGATCGTAAATAAATACAAAATATTTGCTTTTTAGATTATAGATGTTTATGAACATTTAATAAATGATTTTGAAATAATTTCTATTTTTTATTTATTTATTTATTTTTTTTTGGTTAAAAATGCCTTCCCTTTAGTTGCCTTTTTTTTTTGTTTTAGCAACAGATTTCGTTCCTTTCCATTAAAAAAAAATAAAATCAATTACAATCGAAAAAAGAAATTCGTAGCTATTTATTTATTTATTCTTAATTTTTAATAATTTTATTTTGAAGTTTTACTTAGTGTTGTTTATTTTGATTTTGACATAACGTTTCCCACTTCTTGTACACCTCCCTAAGTAGCAGTTTTTCTGTGTTTAAAAATCCTTCAGCAAAAAAAAAAATCTAGATTTGCCTAAAATTAAATTAAAGATCTTCAGTCTACAAAGTAAATTAATAATAAAAAGTGAAAACGGATTTGTTTTTGTAAATTTGAATTTATGATAAATAAATCACCTACTTAGGTATCCTTTTAATATGGCATGTGATAAATGAAATCTGATTCTTAACACTGATGTACGTGTATCGTTAAGAACTTAGGGTGCAAATAATAATTTGATTTTTTAAATTTTATTGTTTTTCATATTATTTTTTATTTATTAATAACGGGTATGAATTGCTGTAGGATGCTTTTTTTTAATGTCTCATGATGGTCCAATTTTTTTTTTTTTTAAATAGGTGCCTCTTTCGGGTGGAGATTGATAAATTATTGTTTTGGTATAATTATTTAATTGGTCGCACAAGCTTGATAAATATTGGAAAGATTATTATTAGAAATTGATACCGTGCGCTAAATTTGAATTTTTTTTTTTTTGTGTGTGTGTGTTGTTACAGTGTATATTTTTTTTCTTTTTGTTTCATACTTGAATTGCTACATTATTAAATAGTAGTTGCACGTTTTTATTGAAGTTAAATGTTTCTGGAGAGAAAAAGGGGCTTTTCAGTTGTTCACATTTAGATTTATTTTAATTTAATTTATTTATTTTTGTGTTCCAGTATCGATGTTTGAAGTGAAATAATCGAATTCATCTTTATTTATTGAAGCCATGTGCTTTGTATTGTCCAATCAAATGCATTGCAGTCATGTAAAAGCAAACTGTGTTATAATTGTATGTAAGGAGATATGTGTGTGTGTGTGTGTATATATATATATATATATAAAATACACACGTACGGTATCTATAATGTCTTCTATATATAGAATTTTGTGCGTACGTGCTGGGTGTAGCTGTTTCATTGGTCCTCTTTGGGGGTCTGCTTGTTGAAGTGAACTCAGAAAAGTAGTTTTTTTTTTTCCCACCAAAAATGTTATTCCCTAGTTAGTTTAATACCCGATTTATTTTATGTATTTACTTTTTCTAACGAAAAAAATATAGTTTTTATAGAATAATTAGTAAATATTAAAAACAACCCCCCCCCCCAAAAAAAAAACAATGGCAATCAAATGATGCTTTCTGTAACTTCGTTAATGAATGTTTATATTGAAAGTTTGAAAATGTGCCTTGTAAGGCCACTACTTAGTTTTTTTTTTATTTCAGTCAAGGTTCCTACTTTTTGCGGTGTAGTAATTGGATTTGTCTTTTAAAAAAGGAAAAAAACAGTTCCAGTGTTGACAAATTATGTCGGACCTTAATTTTGGGGTCAATTGGGATTTTTAGTTTTAGTAAAAAAATCTACATAGCTACACGATCGAATCTATTTGTCAAAAACAAAACAAACAAAAAAGCTTAAACCAATGCTTGCAATCATTTTATTTATTTTTTAATGTCTCACTTAAGGTTTTTTTAATTTTCTTTTTTTCATATGTAAATATTGTGACTTGTAAGTCGATTTTTTTTTTTTTAACTGATATCCAATTTTACGACGGTAACATCCGTTATGTGTGTGTGTAGTGTAATAACTATTTATCATACGATCGAGCACATGCTCAAGTCAGGAGTTTTCTCATCTTTACTGCAAATCCCGGGGTAGATTTCGTTTTAAATCTCTCTTACCCCACCTCAAACGTGTGGGTGTTCAAATTATAATATACATAAATAAAGCGAGTTTGCATTTATTATTTCACATCTTCATTGATAAGTGTTTTTACGGTGTCTGTTTAGTGTTTAAGTACGATGTGTGTCTTAATGTCATTTTATTTCTTATTTTATTTTCTTCGCTTACATTCCATATCTTAGAATAGATCATCAGTCCGTCAGTTTATTAAAAAAATCTTCTCATGTTTAAATGAACATCATGAACCACAGAGCACAAAAAGAATTTTAAAACCACAAGCAAATTTAACATCGAAATGCTCCTTTTAAAATGGTAATAAGTAGTTCGTCTGTATTCTGGTGTCAATTTCATTCTGTTCCTTATCCTGCGTGTAAAGTGTAAGTGTTACTGTTATCACCTGAAGAAAGTCTGCTCTTTCTTTTAAAATGCGTTGCGATTCTTGTAAAATAAAAGAAAAACATTTTTTTTTATGGCACTGGGTCAAATTGATACAGGAAGATTATGTTGTGCCAGTGTCTCCAGTTGTGATAGCTTGTGAGAAAGTTTTTTTTTTGTGTGTCTGTTGGGTATTCGCTCAACAACAGGCCCATATGGGCGCCTGTTCTAGCACGATCGTTTTACTTACTACCTCGTCATAAAATACCAGTTCGCTTTTTGTGTTTTTAAATTTGATCTTCATTGAGTGCTCTCTTACTTAGCCCTGTGTCAGACCAAGGTTATTCAATAAAATATTTTTCATGTATGTGCAAAATCTTCGTTTTATCTAGTTTTACTTTGTCTTTTTTCATTTTTAGCGTCAGAGTCAAGGTACTTTTTATTTTTACTGGAAGTTTTTATGTGGTATTAAGCTGTTGTGTTACTACAGTACACAAAGTGACTAGTAACCTACGACTAGTATCTTTTTCTTTCTCGTAGGACAGTTATTCTTAGCTTTTTCCTTCCCCTTTTTTTAATGGAAACTACAAAAAAACTTAATTTCTATGAAAGGGGACGGCCTCACGGGCCATTTCATTTCACAAAAAACACTGACCAAATAATGTAAACAGTCATAAAATAAAATATTCATAAAACTAAAAGGGATATAAGTTAGTGTTATCACCTGACATTGTTTTCATAAATTGATAAATAAAAAATCATTCTCTTCTTTTTAGCAGTTGCAGATTTTTAAGCAATTGATCGTAAAATTTTATTTAAAAAAAAATATGTACTTTATTTTTTTTATTTTACTAGAGAGTTGATGTCTAACTTTCAATTTGTTTAAAAAATATAAACTGGCAATTTTTGAAGATTTTATTTATGAATTTTAAACTGAACTTACTAAATTTATTTATTTTCTTATAATTCACTACTATAAGTTTTTATTTTATTTTTTAAAATCTCTCTTAAAAAGTTTGAGAAAAAAAGTAATATTCCTGATCAGAGGTGTTTTTTTTTTTGTTTAAGAATATTTTTAAAGTCTGCTCAAAAAGATAATTATTATTATTATTATTAACCTTTCCTTTGTTTTTGTTACTTTAGACTTTTTGAAACACTAATATATTCTTTTTCACGTTTAAACTTAGTCAATTTCCAACTTTTTATATATTTTCACGCATGTTGAAATGAATTACTAAGTTTTACTTTCTAAAATTAAAAAAAAGTGAAAGTGTATCTCATGGATTTGACTCTTAAACTCAAACTGTCTGACATGAAAGATGTAAAAAAATAAAAATAAGTACGTGAATCTGTTTATTTTTTCAAACTAAAGAGATGGTGATATAAGTGTTTATTTCCATACATTTTTTTCTCGTCTTTTAGTTTTATTCCGTTATCGAGGTAAATCTGTTGCTCGTTTTTACATACTTTTATTATGAAACTAATATTGCTTTGTATAGTTGTTCCCAAAACTCGATGTGTTTTGGTTGAAACGAATAATTTGATATTCTATTTTTATTTACATTTTTTTACTAAAAAGTTTTTAGTTTGTTAGTCAGCATTATTAATCATCGAGACTATTTTTCTTATTTAAAAACTGCTCAGTTTTTATTAAATTTTGTTTTTAAATCAACAAACTTTGAAGTTAGAGATTTTTATCAGCGATCGCAATGATTCTTTTATTTATTTTTTTTTTTTTAAGCATAAAATAAAAATTATTTAGCTACCAGATATTGAGATTGTCATCTAATTAAATTAAAATAAACAAGTCTAAAAGTTTTGAGAATTTTTGTAATTGTCATTCAGTTACTTAAAACTATTCTCTTGTCTTGTTCGTTTCGCCAAAGCTTCATTACCCAAGATGTTTTTTTTAAATACCCCACTATTTGGCACGAATAGGTATTTTTATGTCAAGTAAGCATGCTCGAAATTTACTGCGTGTCACTAGAGATTACTTTTAAACTTGTTTACTTGTATTTAATCTTAAACAAGAAAATAGATGAAATGAAAAAGAGTATTTATTCATGACGCTTCTTGAAATAAATATATTTTTATCTACTTATTTTGTTTTTTATTTAAGCTCAAGTAATGCTTTTTAATTTTTTTGTGTAAGAATGTATTTTTAACTCTTGAAAAAATATTCAAGAAATTGATTAACTAGGAACAAATTATCACCTAAATGTTTAATCATTAAACGTAGTAAATCGCACCCGAAAAAGCCTGCCTTATTCACCGATGTTTTTTGGTTCTTCTGAAAAATATTTTTTAATTTTTCTCCATATTGATCTTAAAATTTAAATTAATTTTTATTTTTTTAATTAAAATCAGGTAGTTTGCAAATAACATTTTTCTGTCGTTACTTAAAACTTAGAAACTCAACTTAGTTTTTTTATTTTTTTTTATTCACATAGCCGGACAATTTTCTTAATAAAAAATTATATATCCACCCCCTACATTCCTTTCTGTGGATGCAATGCGTGTGTGTTAGGAACTGTTATTCTTAAATGTCACTTACACCGTACATGCTTTTCAGCAGCATTCAAAAACTAAAGAAAAAAGGGAGAGGAAAAAAATGCTAGTCACGTAGCACTAATCAACCTTCAGTTAGTTTAGAGAGGGAAATTCCTGTTTGTTTTGTTACAAACCGAAAATAATGCATTTAATTTTTTTTTCTTAAAATAAGATTCACATCATATCTAAATGGGAAAATTACACATTAGTTTCCATTCACTTCATTTGTAAAAAAAAAAAAAAAAAGAATTAAAAAAAAAAACAGTCGTTTGTTGTTTCTTTTTCTGTAGGCATTAAAAATTTAACAACTCCTTCAACCCCCTTATTTCTTTGCCTACTATAAATTGGGTCAAGGAAAATGATTGCGTAATAAATTGTGACATAGAGCTATTTTCGATTTGTAGCAGTCAGTTATGCTATTTGTTTTGTTCCTGTTTTATTTTTATTCGTTTAGTTATTTAGGTAATATAATTTACACCTTATCCCTTTTGAGCTATATTATGGCGGGAGTCGCCTTCCTTTGCCAAAGCTACAGGTCACGTGGCCACTTGGCGCTAAATATGTCTTCTCCCCTCTTAGCCTTCTTATTTTTACATGATTATATATCTATTCTCAATGTTTATAGTACTGCTTTTGAAAATATTGTCTTTTTTATTCTCTGATTATTTGTGCTTTAGTCTTACTATTGTGCTTAAAACCTTTATTTATTTAAGACTTGCCTATTTTTTTTCGTCATCAAACGTTTAGATAGGGGAAGCAACAATCAGAAAATAAATTTCCCGAAATTTATCTCTTAATATTTTTTGGTATGTTAGTTGTTATATTATGAAATTATAAACATTTTTCTTTTAAGTGATCATTAAGCTTATTTTTATTTTACTTGTAAAAGTTGAATTTCTTTTTCTGATACCAATTCAATGATAAGTTATTCTGGTTCATTAATTTATTTTAAAAGTAATTCTGTTTTCCTTCAAGATGTTCTCAAAAAAACTTTTTTCATTAATAATTTCTGCGATTTTTTTTTTTTTTTTTTTAAAAAAGCTTTCTTTCGAAAGTAAATCTCTAAGCGACGAAAGGTCAGTCTTGTTAACATAAATTGGAAACAAGTAAAAGGTTTGGTGGTATTCTCATTTGTAGATATTATCGATTAACCATAAATCAGATATCGATGCTTTTTTTTCCCCCCGTTTTGTAAAAAATAATAAGCTTGAAACCTGTGCTTTGTTAATTCTCTAAATCGAGCTTTTAATAAAATTATATATCTACAGATTCTACACGGTTCATTCGTCCGTTTCTTCATAGCAGACGTTTTCTCCCTCACTTTATTTATTTTTGTAGTTCGATTTCTATCGATAAATAAATCCTTATCGACGGATAAAGCAAGACAAAGCCTCTTAAATCGTAGAAAATAATGCTACCCCCTCACCCACTGCAAGCCAATCACACCAGAGAGAACATGCAAGAAAATTACAAACAATAACATTTAAGGAGAAGAAAAAGAAAAATAATAAACAAAATCCCCCCAATCGTTTGCCGAAGAAAATCGATTTTGACGAACTGTTTAGATAGATCTCAAGAGTTCTCATCATCCCAGTTTCATTCATGAAGCAGTCGTTTTTATCTTTCCCACCCGTCACCACCGCCGATCGTCTCAGATACCTCAACTCAAATCTTTGTTCAGCTCCGACTACCAACAACCACCAATAATACAATATAATAGTTACACATCTCTCGATTACTTTTTCTCTGAGGTTTCTCTTGTAATTGATGAGTCGGGAAGGGCGCGACGGAGATTAGCATTACCAGGAAAGTGTCAGTGTTATCCGGCATATTCTTAATCTCAACCGATGATGCTTTTTTAAACTTATATTGGGAATAGCGTTGTTCTATGAAAATGGTTTTCGTTCAAGGAATTCCTTGATTATGGGACGGCTGATCAGGATGGAAAACTGATTTAGTCGTTTTAGAGAACTTTCATTTAACATTACGGAGAAGTGTAAAGTTTTACCCACCACCATCTGCTAGTCGGGAGTCAAAAGCAAAATTAAACAGGATAAAATGAAAAAGACTTAATGAATGCTGATTAAATTAAGGGATACCATAGTTTACAATAGTAGCATTGATTAGCAGGACTATTGATACTTCAAGGGATATGATTTTAGGAAAACAGGTTTATGCTCAACATTGTTAAATATGTTGATTGCTTGATGCCCGAAAAATTGAAAAAAAAAATTTAAATCTCAAAATTTTAGATTCCAATCAATATTTCTATTTGAAATACACCAGAGTATTTTGCTTACTAGAAATAGTAAAAGTAAAATTAATCATTTAGCTTTCAATTAAAGCTAACATGAAAACTTCAAAAATGCTTTTTTTTTATTTTTAAAAATTCACTTTTAAACTTAGCTATTAAAAATGAGTGAAAGTAACTATTTTAAATAGTTGTTTTACCATGTATTTATACAAATCAATCATCTGACCCTGCACAGAATACTGTTGTAATATCTGGTCAGGCACCCCTGCTGTTCATCTCTGTGTTCTTGACAGGCTCCAAAGGAGAATCTGTAATGTGATTGGTTCTGACCTGGCAGCTTGATTCCTTTGTAAAAGGCCCAAGAACCACTAGAGGTAGAGGGTTGCAGAGTAAGAGGTACAGTTAATGGGGATCATAGCTCTTTAAAGATTTTTTTTATGAATTGACAAGAAATCTGGAAAAGTAGTGGTTTTATGTTGCCTCCACAAAATTTCTGAATTCAAAGTGGTCCTTAGACTTCTACATATGCACCTGGCAAGTGAGATTGGTATGTTGAGTTCAAATTCACTTTTGCACGAAATGCTCTTGGAAAAGATTTGGATCCACCTGTCCTTTCAGTTATGGGTTGAATAGTAAGCAGTCTAGAACAACAATTCTGAGTTCAAATCTGATGGATCTTGGGCTCATAACGTCACCCTTAAAAACCTATTTGCTATGGGCACCATAGTAACAACACCTAATGTAGTGAGGCTGTGACTCTATCTTTCAAATATGATTCTACTGAGCTAACATATATACATCTCTTAATCTTATTGCTATCAAAAGAAAGAAACCAATCTACCCTATTATATAACCCATAGTTACGGGGAGGGGAGTGATTGGATTCATGCCTTTCCCAAGGAATCTGAATTTTGCTTGCTGATTTCATGTTATGTGCTGATAACTGTTTTTTTTTTTTTTTTTTTTTAATTGTATCACCCCGAGCAAGACAGTAAGGCCACTGGTGTGCAGGGGGCTACATAATAGTGAAAATATTGGAAAAGAGAAAGCCGGAAACCACATCCTAAACAGGGAACAAGGGATTGTTATGCTACTTGTACATCCAAATGTATATTTTAATGTTGTCAGTAACTTGCTATACTTGCTTTCCTGACGGCTACAGCCTCCAGGAATTTAAATGCAATGTCAATTACCATCTCTTATCCAACTGACTCCAGTCCTTTCCACATCACCCCGTGTATCTTGTTCTTTTCCTTTTTCACTCTGCCTTTGCAACTGTCATCACACGTGTATTACCATCCTTCTCTTGCCCTTTCTCTGACACCCTCTGGAACTGGTTTGTCTTTCTGTCCACTCTCCTCCTGCTGAAACTTTTACTCTCTTATGTAGCCCCCTGTGCATCAGTAGCGGTACTGCCTTGTTTGGGGTGAAACAGTTAACAAAAAACGAGGGGAGATCTAGAAGTAAAGAAAATTAGGGACGAGGAATCAAAAAGGGTCTGGGTGGTAAAAGAAAATTGTTAGCCAGTTCCATTTTCAAGATAGGGACGATCATGGTTCTCCACGACCTCCTATTTTTTGTAGCCCTTACCATTATTTTAAAATTAAAAAAAAAAATTTCTTTTTACACTCCCCTCTCAGTTTTACCATCCATTTTTAAAATGTTTGTTAGGTAGATTACTCACTGTTTCTCTCTGTCATATCCTGTGTGTATAATTTTCCAAGCCTTCTTTCCTCATGTGTTCTAGGAATTTTTCTGATTATTGTCCTTTTGTTTCTGTTTTCTTTAAAGCTCCCTTGCCGTTTATATGCTTTGTCTATGGTATTCTCATCATCCTCCTGTGAAACAACCTGTCATTTACATTAATTACATTGTTTGAACTGTTCTTCTCTTGTTTATTGCTATATTCATGATGTTTTACCTGTTGTATGCTTCGACCTTCTTCAGCTGATATTAGTTGAAGGCAAGAGTGTACAATAGCAGAAATGTCATGAATATGGCAATAAAGATGAGGACAACAGTTCGAACTATATCAATAGTTACAATGCATTATGTTGGAAATATAGACAAATCCTGAAGAAGGCCAGATCTTGGTAATATAGACAGAAACATCTTTGTTGCTAGGAGTCTTCTTCATATGGGAATAAATTGTTCTGAATACACTTCTGTGTAGGATGACTGATATTGCTTATAAGTTCAGTACTCTTTTCTTTGGTTCTAATAAAATTTTCTTGTTTCGAAATACTTTGCTTAGCTTTTAGAAAGCATGTTCATCATTCACTGCCATGTAGGAGGACTGATATTACGTAACATTTCAATACTCTTTTCATTGATTCTAATGAAATTTTCTTGTTTCGAAATACTTTGTTTTGGAAGAAATATGAACTTTGCAGCTTTATGCTGCTCGTGTTATACTTTTAAAATCCATGATGCCCAAGCAGTTAAAGCTCTTTATTAGAAATTGTTTTGATAAGTGTTTTGAGTTATATCTGCTAGTATTTTTGTCTGAAATCTGTACATAGCATTATTTACATTGTTTGGACTATTGTCCTCATCTTTATTGCCTTATTTACGACATTTTGGCCGTTGTATACTACGGCCTTCTTCTGGTGCTAGGGATTTCGAATTGATATCAGTTCAAAATTCCTGGCATCTGAAGAAGGCCAATGCATACAGTGGCTGAAACATCGTAAACATGGCAATTAAGATGAAGACAATAGTCTAAACAATGTAAATACCATCTCATCTCAGAAATTTAGACAAATATCTGTACATAAGTTTTATTTAAATCCAAGAAGTATTTCTTTGTAACACAAAAGATGTTGCAATATATTTTTACTTAAATTTTTAGATCAGCTCCACCTTTTAATAGTTAGTGTACCCATTATCGGCTCGGAACGAGAAATCGGGGAGCCGAGTTTGAATTCCAATTAAATCCATTGTATTGACTTACGCGCAAATACCCTTAGGAAAGGTATTAATCTGTCTCTTCCTTCCAGTTATGGGTTAAATAACAGGACAGATTGGGTTCTATAGCCTTGGTCGGCAACCAGTCTACCGCAGAAAGCAATGGCAACCTACTGCGGGATAATCTTCTGCCCAGTCAGTCATGCCTCTTTCGAGACATGATCGCCCAAGCGTGTATCACGTATGGCACTTAACTGACTGACTGACCCATGTCAAGAATGATGACACACACACATATATATATATATATATATATATATATATATATATATTTTAATTCAGATACTTTAATCCAAGCGGAAAAAGCAGGAAGGTAAATTCCAAACACCCGATCCTAATTAATATTAAAAATTTTATTTTAATATTAAAAAATGATACAGGAAGAGAGCTCCATGTAATAAAATATTACAGAGCAAATATAAATTAAAAAAGGATTAATTCAATGATGTTGGATGATCATTTCGATATGAAAATTCCCCACGGGGGTAACACATCACCTCAGCAACAGAAAAATCCTTTCAGAAACTGGAGAAAAATCAGTCTAATTTTCCTAGACTGATTTTTCTCCAGTTTCTGAAAGGATTTTTCTGTTGCTGAGGTGATGTGTTACCCCCGTGGGGAATTTTCATATCGAAATGATCATCCAACATCATTGAATTAATCCTTTTAATTTTTATATATATATATATATGAGAGAGAGTGTAACTGCATTCTGTGTAATAAAAAGGAAAATCTATAAAAGATTAGAAATTTGTTAGCCCATCTTTGTACCATGCATTAACTCACCTTGAGTTGCCTGAATAGTAATGTATCCCATAATATTTATATGTGCATTCAACTAAACCTTCACACATTCCTAACAAACAGTAACCCGAGAATTTTGAAATGTAGTTGTTTTAATTAAAGCAAAAAACTATAGCTTAAGACTGTATCATAGTTACTACATTTGACATTTGCCTCTAATTCACAAATTTTCTCCTGTATTAAAATTGAAACATTACATAAGAAAAACAAAGGAAAATAAATATATATACATACATACTTGTGCTCTGAAACACGAGAATTTTTGTGTAGTGATACTATGCTTTTATAAACCATTTTAACAATTACAATATATATATATATATATAAAAAAACTTATGCATATATAACTTCCAAATATTTAATAAAATATTTATATCAAAATAATTTTTAGAGCAGATCCATCTTTTTGTATTTTGCATGCATCATCTTCCCAATTTCTGAAGAAACAGGTTTTCACATTTTCGTAGGTGCCATGTTCCAATTCCCGTTAGGTTTGTTATGTTCACTTATGCACAGATGCCCTTGGGGAAACGTATGAATTCACCTAATCTCCCCAGCTATAGGTTAATAAGTAATATGATCTAATAGAAGAACTCTGGATGCAGCCCATGGGGAAATAAGTGTATTAGCTTTTTCAAGGTCAGTTATAGAAATTAATAGACATTAAAGAAATTGTGAATATTTTTTTTTTTTTTTTTTTTTTTTTTTTTTTTAATGCCATGTCGATCATTGAAAAGACAATTGGGACAAACATTTTTATTTAAAAAAAAAAAAATACCAATTGTTTCTAAAAAAACGTGCCAGAAAACTTGTACCTTTGTGCTGACAAAAATGGAATTTGACAAGGATGGTTCTTCCATTAACACCCCTTATTAGTTTAACTACTTTTACTCCTCAGCAATGTTTATTTATTTAAAAGCAGTGAGCACATATGAAAGTGAAAAATTTTTAGTTCCTGAGAATTGACAAAAAACAAGCATTATATATTTATTAAATTGTTGATTGAAATGTTTGGCAAAACATTGCTTAATTGCTAATTGAATCAAACTTTATGAAATAATAAATAAGGATTTCCTTAAAGTTGGTTCACATGTTTTAATAATTTAGTAAATGTTTATAAATTTATGAATAAAAATTTTCAAATTTATTTCTTTATAAATTAGTAAATGATAAATACTGCATAGCATTAGTTTTAATACAATTGTATTAGTTTTTATAATGTTGTAAATATAAAATTATTCTTGCAAATAAACAATCTAATAACTAAATAGTGTTTACTGTTTTTCTTGTAAATATTAAAGAACAAAATGAAAAAATGAATAAATTCACTATCTTTAGGTTTTATTACAATCATCTGCTTTTTGTAGCAATAAACATTGCCAAGGAGTGAAGGTAGTTAAAATAATAGTGGTGTCTGAGCCTTTGAGATTTCACTCACCCGATCGATTCAGTCAATTAAAAACTTAATTGGGTGATTAAAGTTTATTGCTTTACTCACCTGCAGTCAATTAAAAATCTCGCAATGAAACGTCTCCCTTCAAATATAGAAAAAGAAAATCTGATTCTTTTTACAACCCATTGAAGATTCACAAGTTACTTAGAATGTCCTACAATGACATTATTGAACTCCTTGGTCTTATGCATGGCACCTGATTTTCGTCGAAATGTGTGGTTAAACAAGTGAGTAGTGACATCCCACAATCATCAAAGCAAGATTTGACAAATGGAATTTAGATTTGCAAGCTCCTGTCTCACTTTTATCGTCCCAGTCAGCGTAAACATTCGTTTAACACTTCCAGAGTGGAGTCAAAATGTTTCCGTCGCCCAGATTTAAGACACTCACAAATTTTTAGAAACTCATTTGGAAAAATATTATCCTTGATTCAACATCTATATTTCCTCCCCGATTACGAAAAGTAAGAATGAACATTTGAAAGAAAGAAAAAAATAAACATGCATACTTTTTTCAATCACGCACTGAAAAACAAATTATACAAGTACGTAATTTTTGATAGAAAATCGTTGAGAAAATCAAATTCATTTTTTATCATTTATGAGATGGAGGTTGTAGTCAATAGGAAAAAAAAAAGAAACTGTGAAAAGTACCTCCAATCAATTGCCAAAAAAATTAGCATATCATGATGTTAAAAGCCTCAAACTTAATAAAACCAAAGTTTTATCAAAATGTTTATGCTATTATTTAGAGGAAAGATCAAATTTCTTTTTAAAATTTTAAAAATCTTTTCTAACATGTTCAAAATTTTAATTAAAATTTCATTTTTTGATTTCTGTCGGCAATTCACACTATGTTTACGTCAGTTAAGTGCCATACATGATACACACTTTTGGCAATCATGTCTCGAAAGAGACATGACTGACTGGGCAGAAGATTATCCTGCAGTAGGTTGCCATTGCTTTCTGCAGTAGACTGGTTGCCAGCCAAGGCTATAGAACCTAATCTGTCCTATTATTTAACCCATAACTGGAGGGAAGAGATGGATTAATACCTTTCCCAAGGGTATTTGTGTGTAAGTTAATGCAAGGAATTCAACTGGAATTCGAACTCGGCACCCCAATTTGTTTTCCCGAGTCGTTATCCACTGCACTACAAGGTAACTATTAAGAAAATGGAGTCGGTCAAGTAAAATAATTTTGGGGCAAGTTTATTTTCCCTCGTTCTGACAGTCGGTCGAGTGATTTCTTTTTCAAATCTGAAAGGCTGGTAGTGTCAAGGGAAAAACCTGTCCTTTTGACCACATATTTTTTTTTCTTGGAATGGGGCAGTTGCACGAAGGCCGAAGTTTGCCAACATACCTTTACTTCTTGTTTGAAATGTTTTTTGTTTGCTGAATGAATCATACTTAGGGTATGTAAGGCAGAGTTAGTGAATCTCCTTTTTATTGAAATGCTACTTCATACTTATCTGTGACATAATGAGACCAGATCCTGTTGACAACACAATATACCACACCAACTCCCACCCATTCTGTCAGTCAAGCTATTCTGTCCTCTTGGCTTATCTACCTTTCTGCTTGTCTCTAGTTGCCCACGGGTTAAAGCTTTTAATCCTTTCAGAATACCATAACATGCTATTCTTGTTAAATATGTTCACTTCTGATGTAATATTATATTGAGGTTTGTATAAAACCCTAGTCCTACATCTCACTTTTTTTTTTTTTTTTTTTTTTTTTTTTTTTTTGGCTTTCCTTATTTCTATAAAAAAAAGAAAAAAAAACTTTAATTGCAGTATTTATCAACTCGTAAGGCATAATATTGTATCCACAGTATTTACATTATTCAGACTATTGTTCTCATGTTTGCTGAAGAAGGCTGGAGCGTACATTGGCTGAAACGTTGTACAAATCGAAACAAAGATGTAAATAATAATAATAATGTAAATACTACCTCATCTCAGAAATACAGACATATGATAAATTCATCCATATACTAATTTATTCAATTTGCTGGTATTATGGATGTGTGGTTGATTACTGAAATCTGAAGCTGTAGTTTGTCATCATCATGATCATTATTGTTTAATGTTCGTTTCCATGCTAGCATGGGTAGGACAGGGTTTTCTTGATGTCTCCGTAAGTGAAGCCTCATGAAATATTGGAGTGAGTTTTACAGCTGTATGCCCTTACTAATACTAACCAGTTTAAGCGACTGGAAACTCAATGTTTTTATTGAGACACCATCTGTAGGAAGATTACCGACCAAGGTTAAAGAGTTCAACTTACCTTATTCTACACAGATCAGGTGTAGAGGTTTTTATTTCAGAGATTTTCTTCTTTTGCTGTCCAAAGCTAAAGACTCCTACCCACGCTAACTTTTCCTTTCTTTCTTTTTTTCCTTAAATGACCCCAAGATAAATCAGTAATGAGAAAACTGTCCAAAAATGATCTTGTAGAACATATACTCTAACAAAGACACTAAAATCCTTTCAGAATATGCTGATTTTAATTTGCCAGAATTTTATTTAAATTTATAATTGCATTTAACCCATAAAATATCAGAAACTTTGCTCTGTCTCTGTGTTTTATTTTTTTATTCAGAGATTAAACTTGATATTTTCACTTCTGCTTCTTTGGAGCATTGTTGCCTGGCAGTACTGGCTCCTTTTTTTTTGTAGGGCAGTGATAGGAAATTGCCATTTACTGCAAATAAATGACTAAAGATACTGATGGCAGTTTCTTTTGAGCACTGAAGAAATTAGAAACTGTCATTGGTGTTTATTTTAGTATCGAACAGATACTCTCCAGACTAAACAAACACAAACTATAATTAAAATAAGGCATGAAACAGGTTGTACACTATCATATGTTTACGCTGGTTTGTAAATAGCACTCAGTCAGTTAAGTGCCATATGTGATACATTTTTTTGTATGAGCAACACCAGACTTCCAAGACATCTCCTCTTTGACCAGCCTCTAATGAGCAGGTCTGTTGGTTGGAAGGTCACTTTTGCATTTCAAAGACAAACTGAAATGATGCAGTGTCCCGTTTTCTATTTGGAATAAACAAAGTGTTGGAGCAAAGGAGATGGTGTCTTTCATTTCAATACAAATGTTTGAGCGAGACCAACTTGAACTGGGATCAACTGCATAGAAATATTAAAGAAAAATTGGCAGCATGCTACTCTGAATGATAGCCTTTTACCTGCCACTGTGGCTTTGTCATATGCAGTAAAGCAGGCTTTGCTGTCCACTTGTAGAAACTTGTGGCAATTGATCCCCAACCACATGTTCCATTTCTCTAAAAAACACACATGCCTATAGAAGTTGACCATCTCTTTCTTTTACTGAGCCCTCATTTATTGTCTGCGACAAGAGAGTTCAATATATATTCATGAACCATTGCTTTTAATCTGCTGGGCGATGAGACAATAGTAGGTTCCTCTACTAATATACTGAAAAAACAGCATAATATGAAGGAAAAAAAAGGCCCAAACTTAATAGAAAGTTTTTCCATCAAAGAGGAAAGATCAAAGTAGTTTTCATTATTTTACAAAAATTTGTTAACCCTTTCTAATATGTTCAAAATTTTTGTTTTGGTTTACGCTAGTGAATAAACAAATTGTTACCAGAGTTTTTGATGGATAATGTGATATTGTTTCACTCATTTTTATTTCTGGTGAAAAACATTATTTTGGAAATTCTTGCAAAAATCAAATACTTTTAAGGTTTTAATGAAACTTTCAGACTTATATACAAATAAATGAAATTGTTTTTTAAATTATTTTTATAAAATCTTAGTAAAAAAAAAAAAAAAAAAAAAATTTTTAACATCAGTTACTCCCCCCACCCATAAATTCATGAAATTTCAAGGAATTAAATTTTCTATTGAAACTTTGTTTTATTAGTTAAATGCAGGACTCCTTGTGGAATGTAAATCAACCATTTTTCTTATGTTTTTTTTTCCTTCTTTCCTTTTTTTTCAAACATTTGACCATTTTTTTTTTCCCAAAATCTACTGCGAATAATAAAATAAACAAAATGCAGTAAAACTATTTAATTATTTAAATTAGATAAGCTCTTAATTGCTTTAAAAAATAATATATATATATATATAAAGGACATTAGTCTGAAAAAAAATTCAATGAATAATAAATTTTTACAAGAATTTTTCTTTTTTAATTAAAATAATTTAAAAATGTTTCAAAAGTATTTTTAAAATTTTTCAAAGCCTTCTTCCATTTAGCTTATTAGGTGAAGACTATATTGACTAATTGAAAAGTTTAATACAAATCTTCAAGCCAAAAGATTTATAAAATAATTGTTTTTTCTTATGGTAATTTCTGTTACATTAAATGGTCATTTGTTTCACGGTTTCATCCCCCTATAAGAAAAAAATTTGGACAATTATGTCAATTCTGTTTAAACATACTTATTACCACATTAGGTTGTCATCAATCACCTTTCACCTCCATGATTCAGAAATACTTTCATTCTAAATTTTATGCTATAAACAATACTTGTGTTAAGTGAATGCATTGAAATCAACTGGGATTTGGACTTGGCTCTCAAATTTCTCATTCTGAGCCAGTATCTGCTGCATCACAACGCACATGTACTTGGGGAAATGCAGAAGATGTGTAAATGCTGAAATTTAGAATGCAAAACTCCTAACACAGAATTTTTCCATTTTGTCATTCGTTTGCCATATATATATATAAAGTAAAAGTTTGTTACTTAGCTGATTGATTTTATGTTCAGTTTCCCAACTACAAAGTTTTTTCGGAGGAACTGTTCATCCACTCTTCAGGGCATATCAAAAATTTACTGCTTATGCCCAGATGTTGAAACACTGGTTTTTGTATGATTACCAAAGTTAATCAACATCGATCTTGATCAGTACCTGATGGATGATTGCCTGGGAATAGCAGGTGTTGGGTGCAAGTGGCATAAAAATAATGGCTTGGAATTGTTTTTTTTTTTTTTTTTTTATTCACATCACCCTGAGCAAGGCGTTAACGCCACTGATGTGCAGGGGGTTACGTAAGAGTGAAAAGATTGGAAAAGAAAACCGGAAACCACATCCTAAACAGGGAACAAGGGATGAGCCTCTTCACCTGTTCAATAGACGTGGGTGGAGTCTTGGAGTGCAGTTCCAATTTCACTTTGGTTTGGGAAAATGTATGAATGCATCTTTTCTCCTCCTCCAAGATACGGGTTAAGATTTGTATCACTAAATCATTATCTCAAAAAATATCTTACGATCTAAAATATTTTCTGGCTTTAAATAACCCGCTAAAAGTTAAGCTATAGAAAATAAATAAATCACCACGATCTAGTGTGGCCTGTTTATTGTCTGTCTTCATGCAGTGAGTAGGTAAACATTTTACACAAAACGTATGCAATGATAAGGAATAAGTTCTTGATATGGCTCAGTTAATTCCTCAAAAGTTTCTTAATCTTTTATTTTATACTTATAAAATCTGCAGTGCCCATGTTGCTTTGGCAAGAAACCTATTAATTGCCTTCAAATTGTAGCTATATAAATGAGAGTAAATGTAAGATCGAAGAAGCAATAATCAAGATGATAGTCTTTCAAGGCCAAAAAATAATTATTTTTGTAAGATTGCCCCATTAAAATGCTTCTGTATGTTGTATAGAAATATTGACAATGGTGTTCTTAAAATATGCAAAAGTCTATCATTGCTATATTTATTCTTTGATTCTTACAAACAGATGACCTTGCTAATGCCTGCACTTTTATGATTGAACCTATTTTCTTTTTTACTGATCATGAAATATAGAATTTATATTTACTCTTTAACTTTGGTAGAGCATCAGACTAAAGCTCTCAGGGCTTCAGGCCGTATCCTTGTTGCTGTGTTATTGAGGTACACAATGGTATTAACTTCTGATTTTTGTGGTTTCAACTGCTCCTGTATCAAATAACCTTAATTATATAATGTCCTCTTTTTGAAATCGACACCTTGAAGTGGAACAACTACATCGAATACATAGCTGCATCTATGGCTGTGAAGTTTATCTTGTCAGAATCCATCTTGAATGTTCATAAATCTACCATTCATCCGTGCTTTGTATACTCATGCCATATCTGGTCAGGTGCTCTTGCTATTCATCTCAAGGTTCTTGACAAAATCCAAAGAAAGATATGCCTTGTAATCGATCCTGACTTGGCATCTCGACTTCAGCCACTTTCTCACTGATGTAATGTGGCTCCCCTCTGTCCTTTCTACAAATATTTTCATGGTATTTACTCTATGGATGTGCGTTGTGGTGCAATGGATATCAGCTGGAACAAGAAATCGGCGAGCCAAGTTCAAATTCCAGTTCAATTCCTTGCATTCACTGACATGCAAATACCCTTGGGAAAGGTACTAATCCCTCTCTTCCCTCCAGTTATGGGTTAAATAATAGGACAGATTGGGTTTTATAGCCTTGGCTGCCAACCAGTTTACCGCAGAAAGTAATGGCAATCTACTGCAGGATAATCTTCTGCCCAGTCAGTCATGTCTTTTTTGAGACATGATCGCCCAATGCATTTATCACGTATGGCACTTAACTGACTGACTGATCTGCTCTGATGAGCTTTTTTTCCCTGATGCCTCAACCACATGAATTTAAGCGTGCTACTAGATTGGCATCTGGGTCCCACCTTTTTACCATTGAAATAGTTAAATGTAACTGCCTCTTCTACTCTAACAGTTTCTTTTTCTGCACTTCCCACCCGTGGAACTTTCTTTTGTTTACTTGCTTCCTCGATAGCTGCAATCTCCAGAAATTTAAATGTGACATCAATAGTCATTTTCTGTTTCCTTCAATTTTATTCATCTTTTATCCTTTCTTCAATACCCACTGTACTCAGTCCTTTTTCTCACTGTAACCCTCTGTGTACTAAGGGTGGTTTCATCTTGCTTGGAGTGAAATGGTTAAGAAAAAAGATTTCACACACTGCTTTGATGAAAGGATACTTATCAGTTTGTAGAAAAATCTTTGTTGTATTCTAGGCCTTCACATGGGGATTTGGAATAAAGCAACATTGATTATGGCAAAGTATCGGATTGGAGCGAGAAATTGGGGGAGCCGAGTTTGAATTCCATCCGAATTCATTGCATTCACTTACATGCAAATACCCTTGGGAAAGGTATTAATCCATCTATTCCTTCCAGTTATGGGTTAAATAACAGGACAGATTGGGTTCTATAGCCTTGGTTGGCAACCAGTCTACTGCAGAAAGCAATGGCAACCTACTGTGGGATATTCATCTGCCCAGTCAGTCATGTCTCTTTCGAGACATGATCGCCTGAGCTTGTATCACATATGGCACTTAACTGACTGATACACTGGGTGGATTATGACAGGTTGAATATTGACAGCTGATATTTATAGAGGATTATTAGATAGTTTTGAATACTAAGCAGATAAAGGAGTAATCTTCCTCTACTGTTGCAATAAAGTTTTTTTTAAATTTACCAGTTCAAAACTAAAATGGTACCAATGTTGTTTTATCCAAAGATGCTATATTTGAAATCTCAGTGATACTAAGTTTTGAATTGTCTGTTTTACTGTTATATTATTTTTAACTTAGTTTATTGAAAAAATTGAAAAAGGGCCCAAAAACTGCCAGTGGTGAAATTTAAAATAGAGCACATCTGTAAGTTTTTTGATGCAAGAAAATGATTATCTAAACTTATTCATAAATGGAACTTTGTCTGTGTGTCCATTACCTATAGACCCCAAAATGGCTGAACCGATTTTCTTGAAAATTTACACAGTTGTACTATAAGCATCTGCGAGTGTTCTTAGCTAGGTTTTGTGCCAAGGTACTCCCGATAAATATCAAAAATCGATAATAAAAAAAATCGGGTTATAGGAGTGGTCCGATTTTGATCAAATTTGATACACTCATCGACAAAGATATAAGAAACGATATTCAGAAGGTTCAAGGTTGCAGTTCTTATAATAATGCAGAAGATTTGATATTGATACCAGGAAATCAAAATTTGATTTAAATCCATTCATTTTTCTTTCAGTCTATGGTTTCACTTTAACTGGAAACAACTATTGCTTTTTAGTCTTTCGTACCAACGTCCAAAGAGTCTGAGCTCCAGGACCATGGATTAGTTTTAAAGCTTTCATTACACCTGAGCAACACTGGGCTATACTGATAGTTTTGTCTATATTTCTGAGATGAGATAGTATTTACACTATTTACATCATTCGGACTATTGTCCTCATCTTTGTCATTTGTATGATGTTTCGGCTGTTGTATGCTCCGGCCTTCTTCAAGTGCTAGGAATTTCAAACAAAATTTATTACAATCACTGGGATACATCATTCTCATTCCTTGTGTGAAGCCTCTTCTGGTAGTCATGAATTCCCTCTAACTGGAATTCTCTAAGTTACTTGTTCACCACTGCTGTAGTCTGGTATTGAACTCACAACTCAAGTCACTGAACTAACCAATGCTATCATTTCACCTCAATCATCACAGGACCACCACTAGTGTGCAGGGGGTTACAGTAAGAGAAAAAACAAGGCACAAAGGATATTGATAAGAGATGGATGGGATTTTGGCCGATAGGAAATGACAATTGACGTTGCATTTAAGCTTTTGGAGATTGTAAATATCAGGGGAGCAAACAAACAGTAGGAAGTTCCACAAATGAAAAGTTCAAGAAAATAAATTTTTAGAGTAGAAGAGGAAGTTACATCTATTTTGATTTTGATGCTAAATTTCAATTGGGTGTTTTTATTTGCTTGCCTGTTTTAGTGATAAAACTGGTACATTTTTGGAAAACTTTATTGCAACACTGTTAAGAGAAGGAACATTGCCTCTTTATCAGTTTAGCATTCAAAACCATCTAATAATCCCCTGTGAATATTGATTTTCAATGTTTATCCTACCATAACTTACACAACGTATCAGTCGGTCAGTTAAGTGCCATACGTGATACACGCTTCTTTTGATCCATGACTGAAGATTTTCCTGCAGTAGGTTGCCATTATTTTCTGTGGTAGACTGGTTGCCAAACAAAGCTATTCTGACCTGCTATTCCACCCATAGCTGGAGAGAGAAGAGATGGATTCATACCTTTCCCAAGGGCATTTGTGCATAAGTGAATGCAATGAATTCAACTAGAATTCAAACTCAGCGTTCCGATTTCTCATTCTGAGCCGATATCCATTGCACCACAATACACATCCTATGTTCATTTTGCCATGGTATAAGACATCATTGCAACTGATATTTTGATACAGATATTTTCTGGGGTTGGTTTGCGCATGTTAGATGCTAAAGGGTTCAAATTGGCTTGTAAACACATCTCTTGTGGGGTAATCAAAACTATGCAAGTATCTTAGTCAGAAGATAGGCTATGCTGAAATGCGTATAAAAATATTTATTGGAAATAAAAAAAAAAAACAATTATTATGTTAATTGGTCTTTCCTTTCCTATTCTTTCTCTTTGATTGGATCTGGCTTATATTGGAAAGATGGTTGAGGGAGAGAAAGTAGAAGGGACAATCAAATGTGTTGATTCATTGTGCAGTTGAGATAACCCTCGATTAAATGCCAACAATTCCAATACAACCAAGCTTGATTGAGATGTCAATATATTTATCACCAAGTGATGATTCAATAAAAACTTTACACTAGCAACAAAGATTTATTTATTTATTTTGTCCTAAAATAAAAAAGACCTTGAAAGTTTGTCGTGCACCTTAGACTTTTTAACAACACAATCAAGACTTAACTGCGGGTGGGGATACTGATTGGGGAAGCTAGGATTGGAATGACATGTTTCTAAGAAGAGCAGGTTGGACCTTGAACACGATACGTGACTGTGTGCTACAAAACAACTCTGTGTACATAAGCGCATTTGTAATAACATGAACTTGATATAAATTTTGTCGGCTTCTAGCTAAATAAAAACATTTGAATTTTGTTTAATGGCATATCAACCTCTGTGTGTTATTTAATGTCAAAAAAGTAGGGTTTTAAGGTATTTTTTTAATGTTTGATTATAGTGAGAAGGTTGATTTAGTCAGATTTTTATGAAAAATTTATTTATTTTTTATTTTATTTAAATTTTTTATTTTTATTTTAGAAAACTGAAGATGTCTTCTAGTTTTGTATTCAAAAATGTATTGCTGGTAATAATTTTTTTTTTTCTCCAAAAATGTATTATAGTAATAATTTTTTTCTTCAGAAAAGTATTGTTGGTAATATTTTCCTTTCAAAAATGTATATTTTTCTATAAAAGTCTATTTTTATGTATATATTTCTGTAAAAGTCTTTCATAGTGTTTTGACCCCAGTTTGGGGGTTAACTATTTGCCTATAGCTGGGATCCTAACAGGTGCTATGACTTTGGGTCATGGTGGACCTGGGAACAACAGCAATTAAGAGGTGGTTCCATGCTCCTCACAACCTCCCAATCAGAGGCCTTGCTGCTGGATGCTGTTTACCATCATACCCAGGACCAAAAAACAATTGAAAAATCAGAACTAATATTTTTAATTTTCAAAAAAATTTTTAAATTGTTTTTTTTTTTTTGTTTTTTTTTTTTATCTGTTTTAATTTTTTTTAGTTTTTAAATCTTTAATTTTTAAAAATTAAAATTTTTTTTTTTTTTAAGAAAATGCATTGCTTTTGACCATTTTGTAAATTATACTGAAAAGATAAAGAAATTAAAATACACATTCCACTCACTTGTTTTTTTAGCTTTAAAAAAAAAAAAAAAAAGAAAAAAAGTAGCATTGATAATGAAGGCAATTGAAAATTAACAAACTTGCAAAGATTCAGGCATGCAATTTCAGTGTCACCAGCTCAAGATCTTTGCAGCAAAGACACACCTTGCTTTGTCCACAAGGTTATATGCATCTCATTCCTTTCGTATTCCATTCAGAAGGACGTTCCACTTGGAAAGTTTCTTTCCAAGAACTGTTACTTTTAGAACAAACTCCCAAGAGGATACTTCTCCCAATCACTACAATCTTATCCTCCTCTAGGGTCAGTCGTTATCTATCCTCCATAACCTTTTAGTCTGCACATTTTCTTTCCTTCTCTTATGTTCATAACACACATTCAGTAATCTTCTACCCTGAGTAGCTCTTGAGCCTTGTATTGGGTGAACCTTAGTATGTTCTTTTAATTGATAAAGCCTTATCAACTGTTATTAATTTTTTGCTAGTATTTATTTCATCTTCATTTTTAGTAGATGTAGCTGTCTCAGCCATTATTAATTTGTTTAAGTAGTATTTATTTTTGTTTTCATTTTTTTTTTATTAGATTACCCTCAGGTATATTACACAAAGTGGGTGTGGCTTCTTAACCGGAGTGGGAATCTCAATTTTTCTCAATATGCAATAAACTGGCGGATTCTCATAAAGTGTGTCAGTAAATTATGTAAAGGATTATAACGTGCAAGAGAACTGGTCTTACTATGCTTATTTGGTGGGGTCGGAAAATTTTGTGTGTGTGTGTGTGTTTTTTTTTGTTTTTTTTTTTAACTACTTTTTACCTCACTGACAGTTCATCCTTTGTTTCTAATTCTGTTCATTCTACGCACTGCTGTAGATTGATAACTATGAGTACAAGTTGCACTGAAAAAGAAAAAAAAAACAAGATAAAAAGAAAGCTTTATTCTTTGTTTGAAATTTTTCATTCCATTTCAAGACATTCCCTCCCTCCCCATTTGTTTTTCTTTTTTATCACCAATATTTCTAAGCAGTTTTAAGTCATTAATAACTTGTTCTTCGTTCACTTTTTATTTTTTAAATTAAATTCTCTAACATGTTGACTATTGAAGAGACTCTGATGCATTAATCAAAGCCTCTGGATTTTCAATTTATTCTTAGAATTCTAGTTCTGTACTCCAATTGTTTGGTGTGCCAATTCTTTTCCTGTTTTGACAAACTTCCTAACTTTATTCATTAACATAAAAACATTTTTTTTAATTTGCATAGATTAATTTGTCAGTTTATGATGCCGTGGATATTGGTTCCAAATAAGAAATTGAAGAACTAAGTTCAAATTCTAATTGAATTTGTTGCATTCACTTATGCGCTATAATCTATATTTTCTCTCTCCCGCTATGGGTTAAATAGTAGGAGGGATTGGGTTCTCTAGTTTTGTTTAGCAACCAGTTTACTGCAGAAAGTAATGGCAACCTACTGCGGGAAAATCTTCTACCCAGTCAGTCCTGTCTCTTTCAAGACATGATCAACCAAGTGTGTATCATGTATTGTATTTAACTTAGTTCCTGACCACTGATAATTCCTTTCTTTCTGATTTTCAATGTGTAATATATTACCTTGAACGACGAATGTAATTGGTAGATGCATTTGGCTGTAGATAAGGTCAACAAAAGTGACAACTGGCTTGAAAGAGATGGACTGGCGGATGTGATTGACAGATACATCCGGCCGTAGATAGTCAACAAATAACAAAAAATATGTGGGTGAAGAGGTGTGGCTATGTGGGTCATGTGGGAGTTTTAGGATTTTATAAAGTCTAGAATTTTTGCTGAAGATAAAAGATCCCTGCTGGCTTCCAACTCCCGACAACCCCTTTGTGTGAATGATCTCCCCCCCAACTGCTCTCTATTTCACATAAGCCTCACCATCAAAGAATAAAAATATACGACTATATTTTTATATACTTGTTCCTCATTTGTCCAGATCCAGCAGTAGTATACAACAAATGCATTTTTAAAGTAAAATGCTTAGCAATGAATTTTCAGTATATGTGGGGATGCCAAAGAACTCTTAAAAATCTGAGATTTAATCAGTTTTTATATCGGAGAACTTTTCAGCATCTCTTTGAAGAACATAACTTCTTGTCCATTAGGAATTGAACAAAAATAAATTATAGTAGTTTAAAATAGCTTAAGATTAACTATTACTTATGTCTGCAGAAATGGCTAAATCTTAATTTTGAGCAGTGGTGGATAAGATTGTGTGTGTAGCAATTGAGTGGTCATCACGATTCAGTCAGTCAGTTAAGTTGCATACGTGATACATGCTTGGGCTATCATGTCTTGGAAGAGACATGACTGACTGGGCAGAAGATTTTCCCACTGTAGGTTGCCATTGCATTTTGCAGTAGACTGGTTGCCAACCAAGCCTGTAGAACCCAATTATTTAACCTATAATTGGACGGAAGAGATAGATTAATACCTTTCCCAAGGGTATTTGTGCACAAGTGAATGTGAGGAATTCAACTAGAATTCAACTCGGCTCACCAATTTCTCGTTCCGAGTTGATAGCAACTGCACCCCAACGCACATCACGATTACTAGGACTGATACCACCAGATATGTTTTTTGAGGTGGGTGGTGGGTGTACTGAAAGATTTAGTTTACAGGCTGAAATTGATAACATTTCCTGAATAAAAATAAGTAATTTCTGGCAAATTATCTCATATTAATGTGGAAATGTGTTAAATGGCTTGTAGAAGTGTCATTGAATATGAAAGAGCATTTTTGAACATGTTAAATCGTTTTTTAATCATAACAAATCATGTAGTTTTGATGTGGGTGATATTTATGAATTTTATTAACCACTGTAATTTATTTTTGCTAATTAAAAGTTAATACATCAAGTGCATTATTTTTGTTGCAGCATATATATATATATATATATATATATATATCTAATGGCTTTAGCCAATATCAAGAATGAATTTTATTTTATGTGTAATTGAATATGTTTAAAGTTTATGTATATAGTCATGTGTGTGTTATAGTCCAAATATGGTAAGCACATTGTTGCTATGTTCATAATTGATATTATTAAGTGTATAATTTTTTTTTTATTAATAATATTTTCATTACTTTTAATCTCTTTTTGCATGTGAGTGATGCTATCATTGTCCACAAGTATGTCATGGATAGGGCCTGGTAATTTTGTGAGTCAGTGTTTGGACTTCATTTAATTAATAACTTGGGTTGCGATTCCAAATACACTGATGGTGTGTTTACAGTTTTTAGAGGCTGTTTATATTTGAGTTTCACCATTTTGATTATTGTTGTTCCAACAAATCATTCTGACAAAAAAGGCTCTTTAAAAGAATGTTGTCTGTCATTTTCAAAGCCATACATAAATATTACAATAATAAATATATTTATTATAATTAGTTGTAATAACATTTTACAATGCTACACAAAAACTATCATGTTTTAGTACTATTAATTGTACTTCATCAGACAATGGTTGGTCTTCACTGGTGAAGGCTGGGGCATAAGGACAATTAAAATGTTCTTGCGTGTAAATCTAGATTAAATTTTTAAATTAATTTCTATCGTCAGTGACCAACCATTTCCTGACAAAGTACAAATAATATTACTGAAACATGATAGCATTTGTGTAGCAATGTAAAATGTTTTTATTATAACTATTTATGATAAAATATTACAATAATAATATTGCTCTACTTTGTATTGAGCACGTTTAAAAAGTAAATGCTATGAACTGTAGATCTTTACCCCATTTGTTCTTACTCTTACTAAGATATCAATGTCACCTGATTGGACAACTTCAACAATGCATCTATAAAGTGTGGCCTGAACAGGAGCCTGATAGACACGATCCTTGATATGTCCACAAAAGAAAAAATTCAAAGCAGTTGACGTTGCAGTGTGTATGAAGCGAAATGGAATATTGTCTTGACATTGTGAGTGCAACTAGAAGTGCACATGTGAAATGTAGCCAATGAAAGCTGTGAATGTAAACTTGAGATGAATGACATTTTACCAAAAACTTAAATACTGTCAGATGGCTTCTGAGCAATAAATATTTGTAATGGTACTGGGACTTTATGAACAATATATATATATATATATATATATATATATATATATATTATAATATAAAAATAGAGAAGACAGTGCTCCACCATAAAAGGAGCTGCTACCATATATATATATATATATATATATATATATATATATATATATATATTAATTCAGATTCTTTGATCCAAGCGAAAAAAGCAGAAAGGTAAATTCCAAAAACCCGATCCTAATTAATATTAAAAAATGATACAGGAAGAGAGCTCCATGTAATAAAATATTACAGAGCAAATATAAATTAAAAAAGGATTAATTCAATGATGTTGGATGATCACTTCGATATGAAAATCCCCACGGGGGATAACGCATCACCTCAGCAACAGAAAAATCCTTTCAGAAACTGGAGAAAAATCAGTCTAATTTTCCTTTTTAAATAGATTTGCAAAGAAATTAAAAAAGAAAAAGATAAAATCAAATCAAATAAACAAGAAAAGAAAAAAATTGACATCGTCTGGGTTCGCAAAAAAAGGAAAGAGAATTGTAACTTAAAAATTAACGGACGGCCGTGTTGAATTGATTACACAATATATATATATATATATATATATACTAGCAGTATAGCCTGGCGTTGCTTGGGTGTAATGAAAGCTTTATATATATATATATATATATATATATATACAATCTATTTTCTGCACTATTGTAAGAACTGCAACCTTGAAACTTCTGAATATCATTTCTTATGTCTTTGTCTATGAGTGGATCAAATTTGATTAAAATCAGATCATTCCTTCTATAACCCGATTTTAAAAAAATTTTTTATTTTATTTATTATCGATTTTCGATATTTATTGGGGACATCTCGACACAAAACCTAGCTAAGAACACTCGCAGACGCTTATAGTACAACTGTGTAAATTTTCAAGAAAACCGGTTCAGCCGTTTCGGAGTCTATAGGTAATGGACACACACACACACACACACACACACACACACACACACACACACACACACAGAGTCAAAGTTCCATTTATAAATAAGTTTAGATATAATGTGTGTGCATGTATATGGTTTTTGGTCATAATTAAATCAGACAGTACCCAGTCGTATTAAAGTGCTCAATACAGTTATATTGTAGAGCTTTTGAACATTTTTCATTCAGTAATGAGTTATTTCTGCAACCTAGGTTTCAAACTTTTGGTATATTTAGATAATTTCAGTTATTACAAATCGGCTGAATATCTCATTTAAAAATGAAATATATAGGCTCTAAACAAATAATTTTAATTACATTGAGCTCTCTGGCTGGATCAGTTTTAATATTTAATTTCTAATAATTAATATTAATAGGATTTCCTTTGAGATTTTACCATTAAGCTGCTTCCTGTTGGATTTAAATATATAAATTGTGTGTGTGTGTGTGTGTAAAATCATTAGAGTGACTTTAGTTTGGGTGTATTTGTTTAAGAAATCACATTTTTTATATCATGTGTTACATAAACAGCAAGGTGATAAGATTTTTTTTTTATTTGGAAAATTCTGATGATGCCTGTCTGTTTTCTGCTGTACCATAAATGTTTGTTCTTAAAAAATTTCATCTGTTGACTGTTGAAGCAAACTCAACCTGATAATTTTTTCTTTCTCTCTAACAAGATAACTACATCTTTGTTTAATATATAACAAACATCAACTATAAACAAAATTGTGTGGAAAACTTATGTTCTGATGTTGGGCCAAAAAGAAAAGTTCTTCCTTTTTGCTTGAAGAGAAAATTGTTTTACTAGAACCATTCTCCATCCTCAGCCATTCTTTACTAGCAAGAGTCCGTCCGTTAAGTGCTATACATGATACAAGCTTGGGCGATCATATCTCTTTTTAGACATGACTGATTGGCAGTAGACTTTCCGCAGTAGATTGCCATTACTTTTTGCAGTAGATTGGTTGCCAACCAAGGCTACAGAACCCAATCTGTCCTGCTATTTAACCCATAGCTGGATGGAGAAGCAACTGATTAATATCATTCCCAAGGGTATTTGCGCAAAAGTGAATGCAACGAATTTGACAGGAATTCAAACTTGACTCAGATTTCTCATTCCAAGCCCATATCTACTGCACTACAAGACACATACACTGCCAATGTAGTTTCTTCTTGAAATTTTAGATATGTTCGTGGGAGGTAAGAACTGCATCAGTTGGTATGTTTTTGATTATTTATGTAAAGGATGTAAAGAAAGAGACATGATCGCCCAAGCATGTATCATGTATAGCACTTAACTGACTGATGTAAAAGTTGGTTGATCACTTTTATAGAATGGAGACTGGTCACATATTTAAATCTCAAATTTAACAGACCTTTTATGGAAAAAGTGCATTACAGGTGTACCTCACCTTAAATCAGTAATTGGTTCCAGGTGAGGTGACTTGTCTCCAAGCTAAACCACAAATAACCATTTCCAGTTCTGTATTTTATTTAGAAATGCATTTTTACTAATATATGGTCAATAAGAATCTACAAATAAATTTTAATTTTTCATATAGTACAGAAAAAAAAGTAATCTAAATTTACAAATACATGTACATACATACTTGTAAATTATATGTTTACAATTTGGCAATATTTAGAGTACATCAAAGACTTTTTTTGTGAATGTTGTTTGATTTTGTAAGGTTAAATAACAAATACAGTTACTAAAATTATTTAGCAATAGTAGAAAATAAAATAATTTATGTTAAACTAGCAGTATAGCCTGACGTTGCTCGGGTGTAATGAAAGCTTTAAAACTAATCCATGGTCCTGGAGCTCAGACACTTTGGATGTTGACACGAAAGACTAAAAAGCAATAGTTGTTTCCAGTTAAAGCGAAACCGTAGATTGAAAGAAAAATGAATGGATGTAAATCAAATTTGGATTTCCTGGTATCGATATCAAATTTTCTGCACTATTATAAGAACTGCAACCTTGAAACTTCTGAATGTCGTTTCTTATGTCTTTGTCTATGTGTGTATCAAATTTTATTAAAATCAGACCACTCCTTCTATAACCCGATTTTTTTTATTATCGATTTTCGATATTTATCGGGGGTACCTTGACACAAAACCTAGCTAAGAACACTCGCAGACGCTTATAGTACAACTGTGTAAATTTTCAAGAAAATTGGTTCAGCCATTTTGGAGTCTATAGGTAACGGATACACACACAAAGTTTCATTTATAAATAAGTTTAGATTAGATTTATCAATATTTACATTTAATTTGTTTATTTACATTGCGAACATAGATGGCTGTGGATTGTCAGCATCAACAGTTGATTCTAACTGTTGTTGCTTGATATGCTTTTTAATAAGAAACTGGTCGAGAATTTCTTGAACTGTTCTATTTTTCAAGGATTACATGATGAGGAGCAAGAATTTTTGAAAATCGTTGACTATTATTTCCCAAGGTATTTGTGCATAAGTGAATACAAGGAATTCAACTGGAATTCGAACTCGGCACCTTGATCTCTTGTTCCAAGACGATATTCACTGCACCACAATACACATCCACAAGGTCAATATGCTTAAATCCTCGTTCACAACAACTTCAGTCAGTTAAGTGCCATACGTGATACACGCTTGGGCAATCATGTCTCGAAAGATTATCCTGCAGTAGGTTGCCATTGCTTTCTGCGGTAGACTGGTTGCCAACCAAGGCTATAGAACCCAATCTGTCCTGTTATTTAACCCATAACTGGAAGGAATAGACAGATTAATACCTTTCCCAACGGTATTTGCACGTCAGTGAATGCAATGAATTCGGCTGAAATTCGAACTCGGCTCCCCAATTTCTCGTTCCGAGCCGATATCCAATGCACCACAACGCACATCCCACAACAACTTACAGCTTCCAAAATGTTTTTATCTATCCAATTTAATTTGTAGAGCTTAGGTTAATCTGTGTTGTAGATTCCAGGTACTTTACTGCAGTGCCACATGCTGGGATCAAACACCTTAGATATTATCTCTTTCATAAATTGGCTATGGTGAGACTTGAACCTAGGTTGTATGGTTCAAATGCTAATGCTTTGGCTACATACGCACACTGTCATTTTTTGACATATGAGGTTACATCCAGAGCTGTGGAGTCAGAACACAAAATCTCTGATTCCGACTCCTCTATTTTTGACACCTCAGACTCCTCTTTATGTAATTAAGTGATTATATTCCTACATATCTCAAGGCCTATATATACACTCCGAACTAAAGCCTACATCATTATAACTGTTTTATATCAAAGAATAAATACTTTGTGGCTTTTATACTGTAGCTATTCATTCTTTAATATTTTCTAACAGAATTAGACAAAATCTTTGAAAAGATATAGAAGAAATACCAAAGTAAATATGCTATAATGTTTGACTTTTTACATATATAAGTACAGAATAAAAATAAAACTACTTTATAACAGAAGTGGGAATATAATCTTTTACAGGTCGTAAAAGACATAACAAAATAAAAATTCTATAATGTAAGTTTTTTTTTTTTTTTCACTTATAGTTTTACAAATATAAGCTAACTACAAAAACAAATAAAATGACTTTAAAATTGGGATGAATTTCTTTAAAGGAAATAGTAAATATATAGTAGAATTAAAGATAAAAATTCTATAATGTAAGACTTTTTTTATATATAAAGCTTTGTAGATAATAAAAATACGTTAAACTAGTATCACATAAACTGTAAATTAAACTGGGGTCAGTATAGTTTTATCAACTCCGACTCCAGTGACCCCTTATTGCTTCTGACTCTGACTCCACGGCCCCGGGAACAGCGATTTGGTTCTACTTGCACATATAATTTGATTATAGTGCCGACAGAATGTGTAGAACAAGTCCCACTTTGGAAGGAACAAATACAGAGAACCGGTATGCATAATATGCCACAAGTTTCTCAAATGACTCTTCTAGGATTTTGAATGCAGATTTGTCATTTAAGTTACAGCCCCCCCCCCCACCCCCACACACTCTCTCACACTCACTCGCTCACATGCATGCAATAACATTAACCCAAATGTTCTTTGGTCAGATTTTGTATATTGGATTTAGCTAACAATTTTTCAGCTCCCTCTCTTTTTTTCCTGTTTTTATAGGAGTAGGGGTTTATCCCTTGTTTTCTGTTTAGGATTGGGTTTCTGGATCCTTCTTTTAAAGTCTTCTCTTTCACTCCCAGTAAAGCATTGCATTTTAGTGGTATTATCACCTTGCTCGGGGTGAAATGAGATAGATATATAATCTGTATGCTTCTCTCTCTCTCTCTCTCTCTCTCTCTCTCTCTTTTGTGTACCCTATCTTTCTCTTGTGCACTCCATCTCTCTTGTGCACTCTCCTTGTCTCTCTGTTTCTCTCTCGTACACTCTCTTTCTCTCTCTCTCGATTTCTGTCTCATGCACACACTCTCTCTCTCGATTTCTCTCTCGTGCCTGCACACACACTTGATTTCTCTCTCATGCACACACTCTCTCTCTCTCATGTGCACACTCTCTATCTCTCACTATTTCTCGCTTATGCCAGTTTATTTGTAAGGTTGAATGAAGATGAAACGCTCTTTCTCTCTCTCTCTATTTCTCTCTCGTGCGCGCTCTCTCTCTATTTCTCTTGTGTGTGCGCACACACACACTCTCTCTCTCTCTCACTATTTCTCTCTTCTGCCAGTTTATTTGTAAGGTTGAATGAAGATAAAACACGTGTGCACACATGTGTAGTGTGTGTATAAACTACAAGCTGTACTTTTGCTGATAAGTGTATACAGGTAACAACGCAGACTCTCCTCACACTATTTTTTTTTTTCCTTTAATATTTGTTACTTGGTATTTCGCACTGACCTAGATCACCACTTGATGGTAGGTCATGAGCCATTATTCAAACACATTGGGAGGCATACATTTTAAATGCTTAACTAAGTCCAAGGGAAGAGAATCCAAAAGCGGGTGCAGTTTGGGGTGAGGGGGTAGTTAATCTGGAAGCTTATTATCATTCCATTCATCAAGCCAGCCTCTCTGTGTGTGTGTGTGTGTGTGTGTGTATATATCTTTTTCCTCTCTCTCTTTTTAATACTTTCACTGGCCATTGAGAGGAAGCTTTTATCTATGACAGAGAATGTGTTTCCTGTATCTACTGGCTAGCTAAAAAGCCTAAAGGAAGCTCCATTACAGTCAATTCCTGCTCCATTTCTTGTTTTATTTTTCTCTCTCTCTCTTTTTTTTCAACTTCCACATATACAGACCCCCCCCCCCCCCCCGCCCACATGCACAAAAAACAAATTCCATTTTGTACTGTTCTTCCAGAAAATTATATCAAAGAAGTTAGGGATATCTACAGTCTATGTATGCTGGTGCCGACAAGTGCCCAGACATCATTAAATTATTTGATATAAAATATATTAAAATATTTTAAAATATATTAAATATATATATTAAATATATATATATATTAAAATATATTAAACTATTTCAAATCATTTTGCAGAATAAACTGGCATTGATATTTCTTAAACTTACTTGTACAAGATAATGTGTGTGGCATCTAGTAAGGGTCAAAGTTGGCTAAAAGTTTTGAATATTTAAAAATAAATGATAGAAATATTGAGAGTACTGAGTGTTGTCACTTGGTTCCAAAGGATGCCCTCTTTTTAATGGGGTAGGTTGGTGCTAAATATGTATATTTATCAAGTGGATATTTAATAGAACACGTAAGTACAATATAAAGAAATGAATTTGTAAGACCTTGGAAAAACATATAAAGCTGTGTTTCTTCCTCTTATATATAAAAGGGTGTTGGAAAATATTTGGTGCTGTTAACCATTATGCTTCTTTTCTCTCTTTATGTGCCATGTCCCTTCAGGACATAAATGATAATGGCTCTCCACTATTTCTTGTTCCTTGCAGCTCTAAAGACATCCTGGCTTTTCATAATTTCTAAACTGTTTTGCTAACGATTTTTTCAAGTTTGTCAAATATATTATGTGTTGTTTTCCTCTGTTGCTCTTGCCCTCAATTCGTTCTGTGAGTAACCAAGTTTCCAAGTGTCTTTTCCTTTTTGTTTCTATTTTCTGTTCACCTTGTCGGCTGGGGCTTCAGAATATGCTGACTGCACCTCTGCAGTGGGGTAAAAAATCCTAATGAGGTGTTCTGGGTATAATGATAAACTGCATCTGGCAACAAGACCTCTAATTGGGAGGTTGTAAGGAGCATGGAACCACCACTTAATTGCTGTTATTCCCAGGTCTACTGTATCCCTGGGTAATAACACCTGTTAGGGTTCCAGTTATCGGCAAATAGTTAACCCACAAACTGGAGTTAAAACATTATAAAATTAAACCTTTCTAGTAAAATTTCCAGAAATACTTTTTGAGAAAAATATTACTAGCAATAAATTTTTGAAGAATAGAAATATTACCAACAATTCATTTTTGAAGGGTGAAAAAAAATATATATATATATATATATATATATATATATATATAGTCTTCTGCAGACAGATCTGTTGCGCTGTATCACAGCTCATCAGTGCGGTTAGACATCCGATTGCTTTTACCCAGGATTGAAACCCAACTGAATTGGTGTTAGTTGGCAATTCTACCTCTGAGCTATGGGTGCTTGGTAGAAGGAGGCAGACTTTTAGCGTATGATGTATCATACGTCAGTAGTTAGATTGGTCTAATTCATTACTGAATGAGCAATATATATATATATATATACCAGCACTACATCTGATTCTCAACAAAACCCTCTTTACAAAAATACTTCAATGAAACCTGGTCTACAAACTGATTTCTTCCAAAGAATACATATTCTATTCATATGAATCTATTGTAAAAATCTTGTCTTGAGGTTGATATGCCATAAAACAAACCATATCTATTCTTTGTAAAACTTTGTCGTTGCTGACATGTTTGGTCCATGGTGAAACAGATCTGTCTGTGGATGACTATATATATTATAGTCACCCACAGACAGTCCTGTTTCACTGTATCACAGCTCTTCGCTACAGTTAAACATTCAATTGCTTCTTGCCAAGATTGAAACCTGACCAAATTGACATCAGTCGGCGATTCTACCTCTGAGCTATGTGCGCTCGGTAGAGGAAGGCAGACTTTAACGTGTAATTTACAATATAAACACGCATATAAAATTTTTGATTTCTCCTGTATCAAGATGTATAACCTCGCTGACATCATTCAGCTTCTTATCTCTGATTTTTATTTTGTAGAAATTGTCTGAACATTTTTTTTTCTTAATAAATTATCATTTTAAATTAAGACTACATTCTTTGTTAAATTTTGGTCGCACTGTTTACAACGAACAACTAAAGCATCCTGATATATCGGATGCCACAAATTTTAATTTAAAGCTATGCATCTGAATTCTCACTGTTTGCATAGAAGATTGTATGTATGTATGTGGACATGTAGTTTAATGTTTAGAACTTTAGCATTCTGATTATGAAACCTGGGTTGTTATGTGACTTCTGTCCTTCAATATGGCAGTGAATGCTGGACAATTTCATCAAAGATGAAGTAAAGGCTTGAAGGAATAGAAATGTGATTCTGCAGAAGGATGCTGAGGATATCATGGACTGAACATGTGAGCAACGATGAGGTTTTGGAGAGAATGGAAACAAGAAGGATACTGATATTTAACATCAAGAAAAGACAGCTGCAGTTTCTGGGACATGAAATGAAGAAGGAGGGCTTGGAGAATCTGATACTCACAGAATTGATAGAGGGGAAAGGGACAGGGAAAAACCATGTAACATTTAATGGGCTAGAGCAAATGGATGGCAGAGCAGGGTTTGAGAGGAGTAATAAGATAAAGGGATAGGAAGATGTGAAAGGCCATGATCACCTATGTCCTAAAGGATCACTGCATATGGAAGAAGAAGGTATTAAAACCCAAGTCCACAAGTGGTGAAAGCACTCTGAATGTAGAACTATGTTGCTGTATTATAAGTCTTTGAGTCCAGTTTACCATTTTATAAGATTCCTAGACTTGGTATTTCATGATATAATTATAGATTTTGCTTTGAACTTAATTGTTCCATTTTGATTTTCTAAGATCCCATTATTGTAAGGAACCGTTAATTATTTTGCCTTCTGTTTCATGGAACTAGTTGGAAATCAGGTGCAGCTGCATAAAATTAGTAACCCTCTCACCATATGACATTTTTTACTTATACAAGAACTATTGTCTTCATCTTTGTTATCACAATCTTTTGGCTGTTGTAATCTCCAGCCTTCATCAAGGTAACCTTCAGGAAGTTTCAAACTGAACATATATTTAGGTGGGGATAGATTGTTCTCATTCAACTGGGTATATCTTAGGATATCTTGTCCAGTTTTTATTTAGTACTGCTCAGTTATTGTCATTTCAAGCACACACTACTCAGTGCATAGATTACTCACAATTATGTCACCAAGATCACAGTGCTTTAACCTTTATCCCTCTGTGACGACGTCATTGCTGTACAAAAAGTTTCTCCCACCATTAAAGGTGACTTTGATTTCTGAGCAATAGTGTGTTTGAATTTAATTGTGTTCTTATATCCTGCTATGGCATCCAAAAACAACTGCAAGCCTTAAATGGGCTGGGTAGTAGTCAGATTCAGTGGAAACAGGATTAGCAATAACCGAGCAGTAAAAAAGAAGTAATTGTGAGTTCAATCTCCGGGCCAAGTAGTACAGACTCTGACTAAATAGAAACAAGGCTAACAATGAGTGAATAGTACTAAAAGGAAAGACATGAACAGTGAAATGAGAAGTTTACCTCTGTAGATTAAACAAGATTCAGTTTGTAATACCTTGAAGGGTACCTGGATCAACAATAAACAAAAAAACAAAACAAAAAAAACAAACAATAAAACTGATTTCGACAGTGAGTAAACAATCCAAGTGGTGACATCAAATCAACCAATCCAACTATAAGTTTTTGTAAACAGAAATTGCCAAATCAATAATTTTAGGAGAGTAAAAATAACCTTCAGATATTGGAGGCCATCTATATTAAATCAAAGCAGCCCACACTCAATAAAATCACATTTCAATCTAGTCACAACACATTACATTGCTTATGGTTCTGTTGTTAACATTTCAGTCCCTCACGTTGTATGACGTCATAGAACCACATGACAAATTTACGACCTGCGTCTGCTATTTGGTGATTGTTGTTGTTGCATAGCAATGTTTTGTCAACACAAGATAATATCATCTTTGGTGGATGTCTTTATGTTAATGTCCCTGTAACCTCTTTGAAGATGGCTCGTGTGAGCTGAAAGCTTAGAACCAGCATAATAAAAACTATCCAAATGTTGAACAATTTTTGTTTTTATTTTCACCTGAAATTAAAACCAAAATACAATGTTTAGAACGAATCATCATTAAACATAATAGAGATTCATTGTCTGTTATATTTAACAATATATGTTTAGAAAATGTGTGTGTGTTTACAATTTGTTAATAATTTAAACTGATGTGTGTTGTGGTGCAATGAATATCGACTTGGAATGACAAATTGGGTAGCCGGGTTCAAATTCCAGTTGAATTTTTTGCATTCACTTACATGCAAATACCGTTGGGAAAGGTATTAATCTGTCACTTTCTTCCAGTTATGGGTTAAATAATAGGACAGATTGGGTTCTATAGCCTTGGCTGGCAACCAGTCTACTGCAGAAAGTAATGGCAATCTACTGTGGAATAATCTTTTACCCAGTCAGTCATGTCTTTTTTGAGACCTGATCGCCCAAGCGTGTATCATGTATGGCACTTAAATGATTGAATAATTTAAACATTATATTTAGTAGGGATGTTTTTTTTTCTTTACATTATATCAATGCATTTGGCAGTGTTAAAGAAAATGTGCTTTGCATCAAGGCTTGAACCTGTGTCTCTCTTCATAGGAGAAATCACCATCAGGCAGCTGCAGAAATATATATTCTCTCCCCATTTTCTTGTACCATATCTGCTCATTTCCTGTTTAAAATGATGTAAAACAAAAAGTATTTTTGTTCTGTTTTAAAAGTTCGTACTTTTCCTTTTCGCTAGTAAATACCTGTTGTTTTTTTTTATTAATTTCATCTCTTAAACCAATGCATAAAATTTTTGAGGTAAATTATTTCAGCTTCAACTAACTTGGCAAACAATGAGTTGAAACTGTGACTGTTATTGTCATTAATGGAAGTTGCTTTCTTCTAATGCTAATCTTTGACTTGTAATGTAACACGGAGTCTCCTGTTGTAAGCATCAAGGAAATATGGTATTATCACGTTGTACAATTCTCTGAGTGTAAAGCGAACCTAATATTATGATGTTGAAACAAAGTTAATGATTGCTAGTGTTGAGAAAGAACAACACAACTTAATTGTTATATAGAAAGTTAACTGCATGTATTTGGTGTCTCTTTCATTTCTAGCTTGCTTACCCCTCCAGTCTGCATTTGGATTTATTTTTATTACAGACATTAGACAAATACCTGTTCTACAAATAGAAGTTGCTTTAAAATTTCTGTATAAACATTTTCAGCAAGACATCTTTTTTTAAATTTTTTTATTTCTAAAGTACTTTTTGTCGTTATGAGCTTCGGAGATAACACATTGTGAGGAAATTTGGAGGAATAGCTTAAAACATGCGTAATAAGATTTACTAGCAGAACCTGTGGAATTTCTACGGAAAGATAATTATGATTTCCTTGAAAACTTCTACTTTGTTATACTATGATAGTAATGTCTTCAAACATAAAGAGATTTGGATAATAAAATAACACAAAGTATAATTTTATTAAAATATCTATAAAAGTAATGTCCATAGAAGCTACTTTACTGTAATCTTATATTAAGCGCTGTATGCACAGACCATAACCAAAATACTGTACTTATTTTGTGAGAGATTTTGAAAGAGAAAATGTGTGTGTTTTTTTTTTTTTTTTTTTTTTTTTTTTTATTACTGAAAAATTATGACTCCTGTGTCCATTGTAAACAGAAAAGACCAACTGAGTAATGGCCAAGGGTGTAGCAGCTAGAAATGTTGTTATTAGGTCTTAGGATATGACAACAAACCTGCCTGTTTTTACTATATTGTACAGTATGCACACACACACACACATATATATGTATATATATATATATATATATATACACACAATTACTGCTACAACCACCAGCTTAAGCTGCTACTAATACGGTAATGCTATAGGCTCTCTCCTCCTACTCTCTCACTCTTTACTACCCTTCCGTTTGGCAGAGGTGAGAGAAAGACTGAGGAGAGTAAAAAGATAGAGGGGGAAGGAAAAGCTTGTGTAAAGAGTAAGTGTGTTATTTTTCTTCAGTGGCGTAACGAACGAATGAACTAATTTGTATATAATCACTTTGAAAAACAAAGTACAAGTATATTTTTTATGATTTATATTTTTATAAATTTAACTATTTAAAATTTATTTAATAATGTTGTAAGGAATTATGTACATTTATTAATTTTTGCATACTTAATAGAGTATAATGCATTTGTGTTGTGGTGCAATGTGGTGCAGTGGATATCTGCTTGGAATGAGAAATAGGAGTGCCAAGTTCAAATTCCAGTTGAATTCGTTGTATTCATTTATGCACAAATACCCTTGGGTAAGGTATTAATCTGATTTCCATTCAGCTATGGATCAAATAACAGGACAGATTGGGTTCTATAGCTTTGGTTGGCAACTAGTCTACTGCAGAAAGTAATGGCAACCTACTGCAGAAAAATCCTCTGCCCACTCAGTCATGTGTCTTTCGAGATATGATTGTCCTTGTGTGTATCATGGATGGCATTTAAATGACTGATAATATGTAAGTGTTAGTGATATTTTTTTTTTTTTATAAGCGTTTCACCACGAGCAAGGCATGTCACTGCCACTACTGCGCAGGGGGCTACGTAGAGTGGAGAAAGGATGATTAAATATAGGAAATGTCAGAGGGTGGGTGATAGGCGGGTAAGGATACAGAGAATGAGGGTTGGGTAGATGAGTGTTCTGAGAATAATTGGGAATTAGTGTGATAGGTGTCTATTGACCCTACATTTAAACACCTGGAGATTGTAGCAGACTTGTGGAAGGGAGTTCCACAGGCGGGAAGCACGAGAAAAGAAGCTGTTGGAGTAGAATTTACAGTTACATCTCATTTGTTTAACTGTAAAAGGGTGGGACCTAGTTGCTAATCTAGTATCTCGTGTAAATTCATGCTTAGGCAGCACCAGAGATCTAAGCTCATCAGAGCAGAAGCCATGAAAGTACTTGTAAAAGAGGCACAGGGAAGCCACATCACGCCGGTGAGAGAGTTGCAGCCGGTCTGCCAAGTCAGTATCAACCACATTACAGATCCTCCTTTGTATTTTATACAGGGATTGATATAAGAACGGGTATCAAAAACAAATTTCTTATTAAACATTTTGTAAAAATAGAAAAGCAGCCCTAGGAATCAAGGAATCCTTTGCCAAATGTTAATGAAATTTGGTAATGTAATTGGTAGGAGTTAAAAGTACAATATGCTTCTAAATTGGTTGGGCTAGTATGTAGTTAAAGCTGTATCTTGGAAACAGACATACATACAAGATTAGAGTTTTAGTATTATACTAGCTGAAAGTATCTGGCATTGCATGAGTAAGAATTCTCATTCTTATACTATCCATATCTGCCGACATATTGGAGATAACTCTTGTATTGTTTTTTGTGTTTTACTCCATGTAAAAGTTACTGGGTTGACTTGAAAATAAGAAATTAAAACAGATTTAACTGAGGGGCCACACATATCTTTTGTTTAAATTTTGAAACGAATTGAACGAAAAATGTGGAAGTGTATGTTAATAGAAATCGGTGAAGATACACACATGGATACACAAACACACATCTTCAGTTTTATTTATATTGATATAGATTTGGATTTTCATGTAATTGAAAGAAAACTAAACAAGAGGGTTTTTCTGTTTGTCCGATTCATATATGGTAAATAGTTTTAAATAATGTATGAATATTCTGAGTTCATATTTCCTTATGTCTGACTGCTATTTCTTAAAAAAACAAAAAAAAAAAAACAATACAAAAACTGGTAAACAATCATGCAAGTCTTTCAATTTGGTATTTACACTGATGACACAATCATTTTTACTCCTGCCTCGATGCTAAGACTGATCAATCTGACAAGGTCAAAATGGCAGCCGATGTCCAAAATGACCTCAAGCCTGTTGTTAATTGGAACAGAAATTGGCTTGTTAATTTTAATGCCTCCAAACCTAAACTTCCCTACATTAATCATCTGAAAGACCTCCTTTCTGCCTCCCATGGCTGATGCTAATTTCCAGGAAAGTGACCTGTTGTGCCTTCTTAGGTTAACGTTTTCGGCTGACATGAAGTGGAAAGACTGCATTGAGTCCATTGCTAGGTCATCTGCTAACTAGTTTGTTCACTTTGTCATGCGAGACAGTTTTTTTCTCCAGAATCTATTTTATATATCTATATGTTTACCATTCATTCATGCTTATAATATTGCTGCCACATATGGTCCAGTGACCCTGCCATTTACCTTGAGCATCTTTGTAAAATCTAAAAAAAGAATCAGCAATATTATTGGTCCTGATCTGGTGGCTCGGCTTTAGTCTTTTTTCTCACTATCCTAAGGTTGTGTCTTTTTTATAATTACTTTCATGTTAATTGGTTGGATGAGCTCTTCACTATGGTACATGGACTTTTTGAATTTAAGTGCAGTACTAGATTAGATGTGTGTTGTGGTGCAGTGGATACCAGCTCAGAATAAGAAATCAAGGAGCTGAGTTCGAATTCTAGTTGAATTCCTTGCATTCTTTTATTTGCAAATACCCTTCGGAAAGGTGTTAATCCGTCTTTTCCCTCCAGTTATGGGTTAAATAACAAGACATTTTGGGTTCTATAGCCTTAGCTGGCAACCGCAGAAAGTAATGGCAACCTACTACGGGATAATCTTCTGCCCAGTCAGTCATGTTTCTTTTGAGACATGATCACCCAAGCATGTATCATGTATGACACTTAACTGACTGACTAGACTGGTATTGAGATCTCAACTATTTACAGCTGAGCTGGCTAGATGTAACTGTAAATTCTGTGCTCACATTTTATGTTGCGATTCTCACTTGTGAAACTCCCTTTTGGCTCTATGCTTTCCAGCCAACTTTAATCTGCAAAAATTTAAATGCAATGTCAATCGCTATCTACTGTCCGTCTGATTTTTTTTTTTTTCTTTTTCTGGTCATTATTAATGTTTCTGTTCTAAATTTTTCCACATTCTCTAACCTCTTCTGCCATTCTGGCTTGACTATTTTGCATGGGGTGATACTGATTTAAAAAAAAGAACAGACACAAATCTAAACTTTAAAAGGCCAAATTCAAAACATTACAACATTTGAAAGCGGTAATTGTAAGAGAAAACATTTAAGGTGGTAAAGAGAGAAGCATTAAATCATTTTGAAATTACAGATGACAAGGTTAAATTTGAAAATGCCATTGCTTCATTTATCATCTCTTGATCTTGGAAAAAAAAAAAGTATTCTGAACATGCACATGATACTTTCCTGTTGCTAGTCTAACGCAACCATTGGAGAACGACTGTTGTTCAGTAAAAAGAACTCCTCTGAGTCAAAATAAACAGTTGGTTCTGGGTATGACAAACTGCATCCAACAGCAAGACCTCTGATTGGGAGGTTGTGAGGAGCATGGAACCACCTAATTGCTGTTGTTCCCAGGTCCACCTTCACCTGGGGTGGTAGCACCTGTTAGGCTCCCAGTTATGGGCAATTAGTTTATACTGTGGTCGAAACACTATGAAAGTATAAAAATAGACTTTTATAGTAAAAATTCTAGTAATAAATTTTTGAAGAAAAAAAAAATTACCAGAAATGTTTTTAGAAAAAAAAAATACCAGCAAAACATCTGACTCAACAAAAATCACTCTATAAAAATACGTTAAAGATGATCTACAAACTTATTTCTTACTGTTATGTGTTCAGTTGTCACAAAAGAAAAAGATGATTGACCAAAACACAGCTTAATCACAAACAAATATATAATTTACGATAACACAAAAAAAAATTATATTACAAATATACAATTTTTTGCATTCGAATATAAAACATAGTTTACTACTGGCAAAGTGACTAGTAAGTGTTACGAAGGGGAAGGTAAGGCGTCAAGTATCTTTACCCAGTTAACTTAGTGAAGTAGTTTAAGTGCTATACTTTATGGAAGTCCTCAAATATGTTTATAAAGAATAAATTCTAGTATGGTCAATGAAAGTCAAAAATATCTATTTACCCATTTAGTTCCACAAGTTTCTCTTTCAGGTTTTAGTTGGTCAACAACTTTTCTTAGAGATTCTTTTCGCTGGATGCACAGCTCCATGAATCAGGTTGGAGTTGATAATGTCAGCAAATCCTGTTAACAACTAACTACTCTCGTCCCAAAACCTATTTTTATAGGAGCTAACATCTAATTTGCATATTCTAGAATCCTTTAGAATTCTCCAGATTTTACTGGAATATTCTACAATCTTCCAAAACGTTCTATTCCTAATTTCTCTATTTAACAATTACTTCATGAATTAACTGTTTTTGTAATAACAAGTAGGACTCAATAGAATCCCTTACTATAACCTTTTAGACATTATTAATATTATTTTTTATATAAATGCATCCTCGTAACATTACAAAGAATATATATTCTATTCATACAAATCTGTTGTAAAAAATCTTGTTGGCATTAAATAACCCACTGAGGTTAATATGCCATTAACCAAACAAAAATAAGCTGTAGAAATGTTTTTATTTGCTAAAAGAAAAGAGCCAAAACCCTAACAAAATTTATGGCTTGTAACTTTGAATATTTCACAAACCAAGTTAGTTTTGTTTGTTTCTTACTGAGCAGATTCTTAATTTTCTAGTCATACCACAAGTATTTACTTGGGCTACTAGATTGACATCAAGGTCCCACCCTTTTACAATCATAATAGTTAAATGTAACCACCTCTTCTGCTTTATTAGTTTCTTTTCTTGCACTTCTTGTTGTGGAAATCCCTACTGTTTGCTTGTGCGTACAATCCATTGCTAAAGATACCAGAGAAGTGGTTGATTCATTCTATTGCTTTAAAACATGCCTAATGACTCCTGCCATAATTTCTTTAAAAGTCAGGCAAAAAATGATATATGGTTACCATATCTGTGCTGGAGGTTTTCAACCCTCACTTTCCTGGCTTGGATTTCAACATTGTCTTGTGGAAGTTAGATTTATTTTCCATTCTGCAGTCCCCGCTCCTCCAACATCACAATATTGCATGTCCGTCACTGCTCTATTGATATTTTCATGGCAAATATCCAGATGAGTTCCATTCTTTAGTTCTACCAATTCAGACCTTTACAACTAAGACATTTATGTCCACCTTGCAAACTACAAAATTTCTGGAATAGTGAGCATTGATGGGTTATTTTATTTTTGTCAAACATTTTTTCCCAAGCAGGGCAATAAAGTTGCTAAGTTACAAGGGGTTACTGAGTTTGAGAGAGTATGAGAAAGAAAGAAAAAACACAATTAAGGAGAAAGAACAATAAAAAAACAGGAATTAAGAAAACAAAATATAACGATTGACATTGCATTTACAATTTTGAAGATCAAATTTGACTAGGAATCATGAAGCTAGAAGAGTTCCCCAAGCAAGAAGTACATGAGAAGAAACTGTTAGCAAAGAACTTGCAGTTGCATCTTTCCATTTCAACTTTAAATTGATGACTATTTTCTTTATCCTAGAATCATAAGCAATGAATATTATCGGATTTCTATTTTGATTTTTGTTATTATTGGATGTTATAGTGAGCATAAATGGAATGGGTTAACTGCACATTTTATTTCTTTAGAATCGACACAAGTCCCAAATTATAAATGGGTAAAAAATAAAAATCTAAATTTGCATTTTCAGTGTTGACATTTTACAACGAAGAGGCATAAACAGGTTTCTTTCTTTTTAGCTTTGTTCGCACTCAAAAATAGAAACCGGATACTTGTCTGTTAGCTTTTGCATGTTCACCTTGATCTAAAAGAAAGTGAAAAAAAAAAAGCTTCATACAAACATCCTCTATTAACCTGAATAGTTTAGTGTTTGATAATAGAAAGCAATATACATGGCAAGAACAAAAAAAAAAAAAAAAAATTCTTTCTCATACAGTAGTATAGGTTGATTCTAAAATGCAAAAACTGCTTCCGTCTCATTCTTTGTGTCTTTCTGTTAGACCTTCTAGAGCACATATTGTATTTCTTCATTTCTTTGTCCGTTTCTTTTCTTTTTCTTACAAATATTCATTAATTAAAACCGTCTAATCAATTGGAGAGAAACAACTTTATATTTTCTTTTGATTTGAATTACAAGAAAAGCATTGTCGTTTTTTTTTTATTTACTTTTCATGGCAAGATATTTATTTTTGCCTCATCTGTACGTTTCCTTGCCATTGCTGTCCAACCAGAGTTTGCATTAATTACAAGGATACAGGTGTTGTTTCTTTTTATATTAAAAACTCATTCAATTAAACTTTGTTTGATTTGTAGAACCAACTGAAAGTTTGACTTCCAAACAACATATGCATAAATTTACTAGACAATGTAATTGATCCCAACCTAGTTGCTCAACTCCTGTCACTTTCTCACTGACGTAATGTGGCTTTCCTCTGTCGTCTCTTTTACAAATAATTTCACAGCTTTTGCTCTGATAAGCTTGGCTCCCTGGTGCCCCGCCTCCTCTGCATGAATTTAGTCGAGCTACTAGATTAGCGATTAGGTCCCACTCTTTTACAGTGAAATCGATCAAATGTAATTGCAACTTCTACTCTAACAGCTTCTTTGCTTGCACTTCCCACCTGTGAAATTTCCTTTTGTATATTTACTTCTCTGACAGCTAAAATTTCCAAGTATTTAAGTGCAATGCCAATTGTCGTCTCTTATCTCCTTGACTTGCATCCTTTCTCTGACACGCCTTGTATCGGTTTCTTCTCTCTTTCCGCTCTACTCTCATGCAGCCCACTTCACACCAGTGTTCTCATCCTTCTATTACACATTTTCTGACACCCCCTATAACTTGTTCCTCTTTCTCATCACTTTCCTTTTATGTAATCCTCTGTGCACCAGTGGCAGTACTCCTTTGCTTGGGGTGAGATGATTATATAAAAAAAATCGCTTACTGTTTCACTTACTATGTCTTGCTATGGTGTCTACTTGGTGCAATGGTAATTAGTGTAGAAAATAGAATTGGTGAATCAAGTTCAAATCTAGCTGAGGCTGTTGTATTCTGTTTGTATTTCTACAAACGTTATTGTTAGTGTTCATGCCTGTTTCAGTTTAAAATGAGTGATATAAACACCAATACATATACCCATTAAAGCAGTGGTTCTCAAACTTTTTACTCTGGGCTGCATTTTCAGAATGAAAATTTGCTCATGCATTACAAACTTTGTGATAAAAGTACATTTAAAAAAAAACTGTGTGTGTGTGTATTAAAGTGAGATTCGAAGTCAGAACATATTCATTGATGACTCTATCTTCCAATTTGCAGACCCTGTTACTATGTTCTTAATACTTGATATAATTAAAAAATATCCCAATGATACAATTCGTCAATAGTTATTTATAACTATTTATACTGGGACTCATGCATTCAATTACAAGTAATCAATAATACTATTTTAGTTTTGACTTTATTTATAAGGAAAATGATACAGTAATAGTTTTATGCTGGATACTGAGCCATATTGGCATACAAGGAAATGGGGAAACTGGACGAAATTGCCAAGGAAGCTCTGAACATGGCTCCCTCTAAAGTAATGTTACCTCACATGGACTTTATTATTTGTAAATTACACTGCATTGTTGGGGTAAGATATGGGAGTTGTTTCTCATTGTCTACAGTTTGAAGTTCAGATTCCTTCTCTTAGATTGGTTTCACCCAAGGCAACAGAGCCTACTCTATTCTGTTATTTAAAATTTGCTCATACCACACCAAATTTTATCTGATAAAAAATACATTTAAAAATAAAGGAACAGAGAGAGTGTTAAAGGGAGATAACCTCAGATTTGAAGTCAGAACATTATCCATGATAATTCTCTCCTCCAATTTGCCGACCCTATTTATTATGTTCTTAATACTTGATATGATGCAAAAATATCCCAATGATAAAATTCGTCAATAGTTATTTATAACTATTTATACTGGGTTTCATGCATTCCAATTACAAATAATCCATAATAATATTTTAAATTTTGAAATTCTATTTATTTTTAGCATATGAATTTTTAAAACTGATTGTCTTTCAATCATTCTGCCTCACCTGCTATCCTCCTCTGCTTCACCTTCAAGGTGTGCTGCACAGTTTAGGACCCACCGCACTAAAGGAATGTTTATACTATTATAGATGGGCACATGGTCAAGAATGTTTACTTCCTGGCCATGAAACACTGGTCAATTATAAGAATGAAGACTTCTTGATGTTATTGGGTTGGGGAGGTGTTTCCAGTGTTCGACACTGTTGTAAAGTGCCTGGAAACCATACCACTGATTGATCCAAACCTTGTGAGCAAATGTAAGCAGATGAAATAATTTGGAGATGGCTGCACTGGCACAAAGTCACAAGTCATCATGGCCGAGGGCATGTGTAATGGCTTTATTTGAACTGTTGATCATACCAGATAGCTTGCTCTCTTCCCTTCCCAGAAACTGAAACTAAGTTCTGCTCAGCATAGTTGCAATATAGATCACAGGTTGGCCCTGTGGGTGTTAAACAAATAAAGTTGTGTATGAGCAAGCATCTACAACAGGGATTGGCTAGCTGCCTAGCAGACAGGCTTGTGCAGAAACTAACAGTCAGCCAGTTTAGTAATAAGAAAAATATATTAGAAAGTTCATTTAAAAAATTATTTGGTTATTTATTCTGGTTATAAAAATAAGGTAAGCAGATACAGGCTTCAGAAGGTCACAAATAGCGATGTACATTATTTAAGTGAAACTGGCTTTATCATGGTAGTTTCCTGTGGCTAAATAAATAGTGGCTCAGAAACTTGAGTTCAAATTCCAGTTGGTTTTATTGCATTCATGTATAAACAAATATCTTGTACTCATCTTCCATATTGCCATATTCATGTTTTGGTCGTTGTACGCTCTGATCTTTTTCCGCTGGTTGGAATTTTGAATCAAACCCATTATTTCAATTGGTCTTATTCCAGGAGTCATGCCACTTGTCATAGATAACTTGACTCTTAAGTTTTTGTTTAACAGTTGTATTAAGATATTGAACTCACAACTCTTGTAATATAACAATCTAGGCCCACCCGAGGAAGTGAGGAAGCGGGGGCGTTTTCCGGCCGTTGAAAGGAACGGATGGTTGTTTGACCTTATTTCCGGCAGTAGCGGAAATGGCTACAAGAGGCAAACAGAACAGGTGTCTCTGAGAATTACGTGGGCGTGCGTAGGCGAGGCAAAAAATCGGAAGTACCGGTTTGGAGATAAAAAGACCTCGGGCACGGATTTCACGACAGAAGAGCTGGGCAGAGAGTCAGTCAGAAGAAGTGAGAGCAGAAGGAGCAACAGATACGACACCCCCCCCCCGTCAACCCTTGGAAGCGCGCTCTCACTCTCTGTTCACTAGGCTACACGGTCCATCGTTCATTAATAAAAATATCACTTGATATATTTTTATATTCATGCTTGTTTGTTGTTTGTCGATATACAACACTCTTATAATCAAGTCAATGGAACTAACCAATGCTTTTATCGACTGGGCCATGTGTCCTTAAAGACAATATACCCCAGTGGTCGAAATATAGTTTGGTTTAAAATTTCAGTCCCCCTGAAGAAGGTCAGCATGTACAACTGAAATGTTGTGAATATGGCAATAAAGATGAGGACAAACCTCTGAACAATGTAAATAGTTTGAATAATAGTTTAGAATTTTCTAATCATGTTAATATTTGTAAATGTAGACACAAATAATACAGGCTGTCTTCCTTTTCCTTAATGTTGGATTTATTTGCTAAATTTATGAAAATGTCAGCAGTTACCTATATTTATCTCTGAGCCTTTTAGCCTTTTATTTTTTGCTTTAACTTTATGAACTGTAAGCACAATTTCAGTTCTTTTGAATATAGGTTAGCTATTAAAATAAATCTGTGAAAGAAATCTGCCTGCTGACTTTTTCAAACAATAATATAGGACAAGGGTTGCTGCAGGGGCTAGGGCTGATCAGTTCGCTATTTCAGTTACTGTCACTGCTAACCTGTGTACAGTAATAATTGGTCTTGCACTCTAAAAGACTTGCATGTCTTTTTATTCTTGCCACACTAGAGAGAAAAAATGATTTGTCATGCAACCAGAATGGAGAGAGCTTATGGAAATGGTTTTCTCTCAGATTGGAAGTTCAGTAGACATGGAGAAAGCATGTGTAGGGTGAGGGGGTAGGTTGAATTGTTTCCTCTGGGTGGGTGACTGGTTGGTTAATTGGGTTGAAGGAATGCAGTTGTTTATAGTTTTTATATCTTCTGTCCCACAAGAATAGCTCAATTGTTTTGTGGTTTGGCTTGGCTTCTAGGTTCCATTTTTGGCAAACCAAAAAAAAAAAAAAAAACAATAAAGAAAAATAACAAGATTAGTCTTTCTGTTGACTAACAGACGTCTTCCTTTTTCTCCTTCCTCTTCTTTATTGTGAGGACTTTTGTTGAAAGATGTGGGCTAGGGGTTTTTGGGGGTTGCAGCAGGTGAGCCTGAATTCTGGATTCTGGTTGAAGCCTAAAAGAGACAGGTGCTTTGAAATAGGCATTCTCTTTCTCTCTATCCTTCATTCTATTATCTTTCTCTCTTGTCTCTTCCACTCTCTCTCTTGACTCTCTCATCTCTTATTCTTTTCACTCTTTCATCTCCCCCCCCCCACAGCCTGGATTTATATGAAGTGAGTATTGTTGTTGGTTTTAAGAACTTGTGCTATAATCAAGTATCTTTTAAACTGTAAAATCTTCAATGAATGGATGACATATTCTGTAAGCTTCTTTTTCAGTGTATATATGAGGTGTTGAAAATAATTTTCAGACCCCCATGATGTTTTTTTTTCTTTGGTTGCAGTTTTAATTTTTTTTTTTTTTTTCTTTTTGAAATAAAGTGCATATCTTAAAAGGTAAATAGATAGATACGGTAACACTAGTTCATTAATTAATAGCAGTATTTTAGCATAATTAAATGAAACCTGATTTTTCACGTATTGTGATGAATAGGGGGTTGTTTCTTGGAGAAGCCCAATCGGTTTGAGTGCCTATTAGGATTTCAACTCAATGCAAACCTCAAGTAGAACTTGTACATGCCATCCATAACTAAAGACCCTGGAAAAATCAGCAGTTACCTGTACTGCTCCAATTAGTACCTGACTTTTCCTGCTATCCTCAGCATTTGTAAAAGAAGGAATTTTTAAATTCCTTTAAAAATTGTTTATGTATGTTGTGGTGCAATGGATATTATCTCAGAATGAGAAATCATACAGCTGAGTTTGAATTCCAGTTGAATTCGTTGTGTTCACTTATGCACAAATATTCTTGGGAAAGAGTGTAATCCATGTCTTCTACCTCTAGCTATGGATTGAATAGCAAGACAGATTGGGTTCTATAGACTTGGTTGGCAACTAGTCTACTGCAGAATTTAATTACAATCTACTGTGTGGAAAATCTTCTATCTATTCAGTCATGTATCAAAAGTGACACCATCACCCATTCACCCAAGTGTGTATCATGTATGCTACTTAACTGGCTAATATAATAAAGAATGATTTAAACAGATTCAAATTGGCAGATTCAATGGTCTCTTTAAACTAAGCCTCTCCAACTATTGAAAAAACATAAAAAATGTTTGTATATATAATATACACCACCGGCCATAATTATTAGGCCACCCCAGTTTTTTAAAAGAAATTATGTATTTCATACTATTTTTACTATTTATTGCCAGGTGGATAATTCTAAATGAAAAGAGAATGGTTCTTTTGTTATTATTACTTTGCAAAATTTTACAAGGCAAGAAAGCAAAGATGAACTTGTCCGAATCACCTTAAATTTTCTTCATTCTTTCATTGATGAAACTGCAATATAGGTAATTATTAAATATTTATAAATTCATTTGATGCACATGTTATTGTACAGTATTAACAAAAGCGCCATTCTATTTTTATTTAAAATTATTTACTTGGCAATAAATACTAAAAAATAGTGTGAAATACATCATTTACTTAAAACATTGGGGTAGCCTAATAATTATGGCCAGTAGTGTATATTCACCTGGTTGGTGTAAAATGAATCTTATATATAGATTGACAAAATCTAACCAATAAACTTGCTCTTCTACCTTTATCAGAGCTGGATCAGGTTGAAAATGGAGTACAGCTGTAATGTATGTACAGGAGATGCCCACACTTCACTTTTCATTCTCGATTGTCTAAAAACATCTCTGCACCCTTGTGAGTGATCTTTCCCCACAGCCTCTGGCTTCTCTATCGCTATTTTCATGGAGAGTTTTTAGATGAACTACATTCCTTAGTTCTACCAGTCGTAACCTTCGTGGCTAAAACCCACCATGCCATGCACAATAATTCCTCACTTTTTTTTCCATTGGTGAGATGTAATTTCCACTCAAGCAGCTTCTTCCCACGAATTGTAACTGACTCTGAGGAGGATGTTTTTCTGATCACTTATAGTCTTAACCTGTTCAAGTCTAGGGTTAATTCTTCCCCTCATATCACATAAACTATGCCTTTCACTCTGTAACCGACTACCTCAAGTGGCTCTTGGGCCTTGTAGAGGTTGACCATCATTATTTATATATATATATATATATATATATATATATATATATATATATATATTTTAATTCAGATACTTCAATCCAAGGGAAAAAGCAAGAAGGTAAATTCCAAAAAACCCGATCCTAATTAATATTAAAAATTTTATTTTAATATTAAAAAATGATACAGGAAGAGAGCTCCATGTAATAAAAATTACAGAGCAAATATATATTAAAAAAGGATTAATTCAAAGATGTTGAATGGCCATTTCGATATGAAGATCCCCATGGAGGACAACACATCAACTCAGCAACAGAAAAACCTTTCAGAAACTGGAGAAAAATTAGTCTACTTTTCCTTTTTAAATAGATTGCAAAGAAATTAAAAAATAAAATAAAATAAAAATAAAGGGAAAGAAAAAGAAAAAGAAAACGTTTTCTTTCTTTTTCTTTCCCTTTATTTTTATTTTTATTTTATTTTATTTTTTAATTTCTTTGCAATCTATTTAAAAAGGAAAAGTAGACTAATTTTTCTCCAGTTTCTGAAAGGTTTTTTTCTGTTGCTGAGGTGATATGTTGTCCCCCGTGGGGATCTTCATATTGAAATGGCCATTCAACATCTTTGAATTAATCCTTTTTTAATATATATATATATATATATATATATATATATGGCAAACCAGCCCTGGTGAGTGAGTACGTAATGAAGTCAGCATGAACCTGCTCAGTCAAAGTGACACTCTTTGTGCTTATCAACACTGTATCTCCACCCCGATATCAAGCTCTTTACAATAAAAAACCTGCTTGCCAAAATTATATTTTATCAGTAAAACCGCTTAAAAAAACTTAGCACTAAACATTATCACAACTCCCACACACACACACACACACACACACACACACATATATATATATATATATATATATATATATATATGTATATATATATTATATGCTATGTTTTATTATAAATGTTGATTGAAGAAGTGTTTAAAATGTAGGATAATATGTATATTTATTAATATGTAAATTTTGCATTGTCATATTGCATTGAGCACTGTACTATTAACAACTGATAAATATTTATATATTGATGTGTATCTGTGCATATACGCATATATACATTTCAAGATATCTACAACAACCGTCTTGTCTACATTCACAATATAAAAAATAATGATCAACAACACAACTATTCTTTACCAAGGAAACAACAAATTAAAACTACAAATCTTTGAGGCAATATACATTAAAAACTTAAGCCATCACTCACTAGAATCAGCTATAAATTCTGTAGTAATGTTCTAAAATGTCTATGAAAAGAACAGTTTTTTTTCATGCTTTAATATGTACATGACCATGACATTACAACACAAAAAAGAACAAATTCCATAGATAATTTTCATGTTATAATGAAGATGATCTCAAGAGATTGAAAACACTTAGGAGCATGTGGAAAATAAAGACATCTTTAAAAGTTCTAGCACATTTCTCACATCATTTGATTATAATACACGTAAGATTATTCATGAGTATAAATGGATTTTATTAAAAATAAGCAGATATAATATTTGTAATTTATTTAATCAGACATGCCTAAAAAAGAATTTGCTACCTAAATACGCAAATATATATATATATGTGCTTACATCCATACCTATATATATATATATATATATATATATATATATATAAACTCATTTATTTGCATTAATTATACTTTTGATGCTTGTGCTGATAGCTTTGTTACAAGAGTTGGCTGTGTTATTGATCATCAATGTAAATCAACTAAGAAAATGCCTGCAGACAATTGCACGTGATTCTCCTTTCGATAGGCAAATTAATGTTACTGTCTTTTATCTACAAGTTGATTAATAAAATTAAGAGTGTGTTTAGGCCGTGTGTCTGTTTTCTCTAATGATGTGGCGGCTGAAATGCTTCTATTTCTATCCTTCTTTTTAGATTGCATTCGTTTTCTAGTTGTTGGTTGCAGAAATGGAGAAATTTTTTTGCATCAATGTAGTATAGAGCTTTAAAACCTCATTCAGAATCAAGTAGAATATTCCTTGTGTGTATGTGTGACATATTTGTACATAATTGCAATGGATATATTACTACATGTTGAAGCACAGCTAGGTCTCATTTAAACACACACGCACACATACACGAACGAGATAGGATTTGTTTGTTCTATTGTTTTAAGCTTTAAAAATGGATATTACTTCTGGCTCTGCTAGGATGCTTATTAAATAATCCAAACTGTGCCTTGTCCTCTCTCTTGGGATTTTTTCACCATGAAGAACAAATTTAGATTGTCATCTGAGAATTCTTGAGACCATTTATATTGAGTATAAGCAGCCTTCCCTTTACAAGCAGATGGAATAGTTGCTGGGTCTAAATGTAATATTTTTCTGATTTATACTGCAGATTCCCTGGTAATTTGAGTGTTTTATTTTGTTTTTTGTTTTGTGCACATATTTTTGTCTGAGGTTAGTTCTGATAAGTGTGGATTGATAACCAATTAGCCTTTACTCCCTATTTTTCTTTATATTTTTTTGTCCCACCATTTTTATGAACAGTAATTATTTTTTTTAATCCTTGCTCTTCTGTCCTTGGCAAAATCAAAAAAATTAAATAATCTATTACAAAAATGTTTTTAATTTAAAACTGCAAACCTCATTTTCAAAAATAATAATTCATCTGTAAGATCTAAATTACAGAGAACTAATATTATTTATGAATTTACATGTCCTTTAAAGAATTGTATTCTTGATCAATCCAAATTTATAAATAATTACACTGGATATACTACATGTTTAACAAGAATACACACATTACATCTCTCTGACCATAGCTCTATTAGGTCTCATTTTAATACACATGGAGACCTACCAAACTCTATCCATAACATACTTGTCAATAATATAAATACAATAGCATCATTCACATGTAAAGAAAAGATAAAAATAATGGAAGTCTTATTAATTAAAAAAAACAAAACAACTCTCAATAATATTTTTTTATTTTTTTTTTAATCATATCACCCCAAGCAAGGCAGTGATGCCACTGATGCGCATGGGGCTACTTAAGAGTAGAATGATTGGAAAAAAGAAAGGCGGGAACCACATCCTATACAGGAAACAAGGGATGAGCCTCTTCACCTGTTCAAAAGACGTGGGTGGAGTGTGAACCGGGTGATAGTTAAGTCTATCTACTCCAATTGAGAACAAAAAATAAAGAAAAAAGTGAAAGATTTTGAAAAAAAAAAACTTATTATATCAACACATTTATGTAAAAAGCTCTAAACTATCATTTGCAGAGTCATCACTATTGTCAGTCATGTACAATAAATGATCATCACCACCATCCATATCATTGTGGTAACTGATACATTTGTTTTTGAAGACGCATATGTATTTTTCAGGAAAAAGTGTCTTGTAAGCTGGAAAATATAATAATTATTATTAAAAATTGTTTGCATTGAGAACTGAAAGATTTGTGCTTTTAGTGGCAAGAAAAAAGCTATAAAAGTCAGTTGACGGCCATTGTCAAGTAATTTGGTGTCCAGTCCAGATAACTTTAGATACTTCTTAATCGGAGAGCTAAGTACCAATTCCTTTTTCATTTGTTATATCCACTTATACACAAATACTCTTGCGGAAAGGTATAAATCCTCCCCCTCTATGGGTTAATCACTAAAACATTATCATTTCACCCCTTCCTAAATTCTTCTAATATAAAAATATTTTTCTGGCTTTAAATAACCTGAAAAGAGTTGATAAACCATAGGAAATAAATGAATCAATCAATAAAAAGTTTCAAGAGTCAAATGTTTGCTTCTACACAAAGCCACAGATATAAAACTCTCAGAAAAGAACAAACTTACTAACGACAGCTTTTGGGATTTGCTGTACTTCATGCTATGTACACTTCAAGAATCTTAGTGCCTGATATGTTAAATATTTAATATTCCCTGTGAATTGGGAAGCTAGTGGTAATTACAGTTCTGTCAGTTGCTGAGTAGAAGCAGTGTCTACATCAGTCAAAATGGTTGCATCAGTCAGTGGTATTTTTGATAAGGAACACATGTCCGCTAAATCCTTCTTTGAAAAATTCCAAAACTCCTTTTCATTGAATTCAGCAGATGATGTAACCAGAGCTGTAAGCATCCAGTTTCAACTTTCATTACGTCACCTATGTTTTTTGGCATCATGTTAAAATATGGAAAGTAGTTATGTTACTTACATTCTATCCAAAAATATTTATGAAGTGTTTGTTTTATATATATATATATATACACACGCACACACACACTTCAATAATAAAATATGTAATGTAATCTCAGTATAATTTTTATCACTTGAAAGTTGTGGATGCAGAAAAAAATTTTAATTTTAAATTTAGCATGTATATAAAGTGTTTATAAAATAATAAAATAGATATTCTGTAATCTAGTGTTGATGAGTCAGAAATTATGAAACTCCAAGTTGACTCAGTAATTTAACTTTATTATTTCTGTTTAGATTTTATTTTCCCTTCTAATATTGTTCATTCAGTACAAAGTCTGAGTGACCTTTCACTTACTGAATGAGGTTGTGTGAATGTAAGAAAAGGAGAAGGTAAGAGGCAGGTTATGAGGATAAGTAGGATAGATGATGATGGATCCTAGGCTTAGTCTGTCCATTATGTGTGTGTGTGTGTGTATATATATATATATATATATATATATACCCCAGAGCCTTCGCCATTTGGAACAAAACAATGTTGCTAACGTGACGTAGAATCTCTTAGAGATCCTCTGTATTCTTAATACATTGAGCGCTCTGCCTGCATCACTTTTTAATGTTAAAAATTTTTAATATTGATTAGGATCAGGTTCTTGGAATTTACCTTCCTACTCTTCCACTTCGGATTAAAGAAAAACAGAATATATATATATATATATATATATATATATATATATTTGTTATAAATTATATTTTAGAACATGTACATAATTTTTTTTATATATCCACTACAAATAGTACATTTGTTTCGACATTGAAATTTCAGTGTCTCATCAGGCGGTGTGGACAGGAATGGAAAGCCTCTTTTCTTATATTTGGTCAGTTGTGTGTGGGATGTTGGTGGGGGTTAGAGATAAGGGAACAAGTCTGTATTGACCGTTAGAATTTTGAAGAAAGTGGTGTGGTTAGTGAATATGGTTGATTAATGAGTGTCTTTGAGTTATCTAGACACCAACATCTCGCACACAACTGACCAAATATAAGAAAAGAAGCTTTCCATTCCTGTCCACACCGCCTGATGAGACATTGAAATTTCAATGTCGAAACAAATGTACTATTTGTGGTGGATATATAAAAAAAATGATGTACATGTTCTAAAATATAATTTATAATAAATATTCACAGCTCTATATATCATATATCGAGCACTGTTTTAAATTAATGCTTTGGACATTGTAAAAATTTTTTTCTCCGTCCTGTATTCACTCAGAGATATATATATATGTAAATCATCCACAGACAGTCCTGTTTTGCTGTATCATAGCTCATCGGTAGGGTTAGACATTCGATTGCTTATAGATGTATTGAGGCAGCAGATAGTTATTTTAACACATTGTTAAATATAACAGGCAATGAATGTCTATTATGTTTAATCATGAGCCGTTCTAAACATTGTATTTTGGCTTTAATTTCAGGTGAAAATAAAGACAAAAATTGTCCAACATTTGTGTTTTTTTTTTTTTTTATTATGCTGGTTCTAAGCTTTCGGTTCACATGAGCCATCTTCAGAGAGGTTACAGGGACATTAAATGCCTGTTTGGCTGTGTTTATTTGTCATTTAATGAGGTTCCATTGAAATTTCTTGGTGTTGGGATCACTTAATGTTGTGGCGTCATGTAACTTAAATTTAGTGTATCGAGGCAGCAGATACTTTTTTAAACATATACTGTTAAATATAACAGACAATGAATTTAATTTCAGGTGAAAATGAAGACAAAAATTATTAAACATTTGGATATTTTTTTTTAAGCTTACCTTTGATCTAAGCTTTTGGCTCACATAGCCATCTTCAGAGTGGTTGTATAGACATTAACATAAAGATATTTGCCATCAAAAATGATATTCTGTTATGTTGACATCGAAGATAGCTTCCAACATTATTGTATAGCAATCTACATTAAAAAAAGCAATCCACACTCAATAAAATTACATTTCAAACTAGTCACAAAATATTACATTTCATCTCGACATATGGTTCTCTTGTTAATATTTTGTTCTCTCACATGGTATGACACCATAGAACCGCATCACGAATTTATGACCTGTGTCTGCACTTCCGTGGCCGTTATACATATATAGGATTAATACAAATAAAATTTGTCACAATTGATTCATGTTATATTCAACACTTGACTCCACAGTTTTGTAGACAAATTTTTTTTCTGATTGGACAGTCTATTTGTCAGAAAATTTGTGCAATAAATTTGATTTTGGCATATCTATACTTATGGTGCAGTGGATATCAGCTCAGAACGAGAAATCAGAGAGCCAAGTTCAAATTCCAGTTGAATTCGTTGCATTCATTTTGGAAAGGTATTAATCTGTTGCTTCTCCCTCCATCTATGGGTTAAATAGCAGGACAGATTGAGTTCTATAGCTTTGGTTGGGAACCAGGCTATTGCAGAGTAATGGCAACCTACTGAGGGAAAATGTTTTGCCCAGTCAGTCATATCTCATTCGGCACTTAACTGATAATTCAGTTAAGTACCATACATGATATACGCTTGGGTGATCATGTCTCAAAAAAGCCATGACTGACCGGGCAGAAGATTATCTCGCAGTAGGTTGCCATTACTTTCTGTGGTAGACTGGTTGCCAGCCAAGGCTATAAAACCCAATCTGTCCTGTTATTTAACCTGTAACTGGAGGGAAGAGAAGGATTAATACCTTTCCCAAGGGTATTTGCACATAAGTGAATGCAACGAATTCAACTGAAATTTGAACTGATTATTACAGGCTGAAAATTTTTTATCTGAAATTCTTCAGATTGGGAGTGTTTTTTAGTTTAAGATTTTGGGGTATTTAAGAATACAGGCTATTTAATTTCTTTATAGCATCTATAAAATGAAGCAGCTTGGGAATGGAAGTTAAGACGTGAATGCAATATCTCTTTCAATTTCATAACACATCTTTTTATTTATATATATATATATACACCTTGAAAGTAGTTTTATCTAAAATGTAATAAATTTTGTGTACATACATTTACAAGTAATGATGCTAGTCATGTAATGCTCATGGGCTTTTAATTGATGAAGTTAAGATTTCACATAAAAATAATGTTTTGTACTTTCTGTAAGTATTACGTAAAACATGATCACTACTTAGAAAAATATATAAATGCAAGATTGAATACTGCTTTATCAAGTGGGAGAAACTTGAGTTAGAAGAGACATCATCAATGACATCAGGGTACCTCAAGGTAGTGTAATGGTTAGCAAGCTTGTCTGGCTAGAATCATTACAATTGAGTACTGAGTTTGATCCTCACTGGGTGTCCCTTAATTTCGGTCTTGTGCCACATCTAAGCTATGCTTAGAAAATCACCATCATTACTGACATCACAGTGTGAGAAAAAAATTTCGATAAGCTATCAGTCTCTACTATGTTTTGATTTAAGATTTTACAATACATACAGCTACACAGCCTTTGAGATTTCACTTGCCCGATTGACTCAGACGATTAAAAACTTAATTGGGTGATTAAAGTTTATTGCTTTACTCGCTCGCAGTTGATTAAAAATCTTGCAATGAAAAAGGAAATCTGATTCTTTTACAACCCAAAAGTATGTTATTGAAGATTCACAAGTTACTTAGAATGACTTACAATGACGTTATTGAACTCTTGGCTTTTATTTTTGTTTTTTTGTCAGCAGTTCATTCTATGGCGACTATTAAGAAAATGGAGTTGGTAGAAATGGGGCTAGTAAATTTTCCCTCATTCTCGACCACTGGTTGAGGAATTTCTTTTGCAGACCTTAAAGGCTGCAGCTACAGTATATGTATATGTGGTGAAAAGGGAAAAAAAAGTTGTAATACATAATGGCTGGTTGGTTCATTGTTTTGTCTTTATGGCAAATCAACCTTAGCGGGTCATTTATTGCTGGTAATACCTTTTTCTTTCAACAATTTATTGTTTTTTTTATGTAAGATTTGTGTCTAGTAATACATTTTTCTTTTTGAGTATCAAGATTCATTGGGATTTGTTTTTAAGGGCAGGGTCCCCAAGTCCCATCCTTGTTATTTAACCCACAACTGGAGGGAAGGGACGGATTAATACCTTTCTCAAGTGTACCAGTGCTTAAGTGAATGCAGGGTATTCAACTGGAATTCGAACTCGGCTCACCGATTTCTCTTTTCGAGCTGTTATCCATTGCACCACAATGCACATCTGTCACTAAACATTTACAGCACCTGGTATTCCCAAGCGGTCACCCATTTAAGTACTGACCAGGCTCAATGTTGCTTAACTTTGGTGATCAGAAATTGTCCATTTGTCAGCACCTGAAAATCTTTGAGATTTTGGAATTTGGAGAAAGCATACTCAAGTTGTACTACTATTATTGTAAAAGCAATTGTTATAAAGTCTCTATAACATTGTTTTATTACTGTTTCACACTTCACCCACGTCTTTTGAACAGGTGAAGAGGCTCATCCCTTGTTTCCTGTTTAGGATGTGGTTCCTGGCTTTCTCTTCAATCATTTTACTCTTAAGTAGCCCCATGCGCATCAGTGGTGTCACCGCCTTGCTTGGTGTGATATTATTTATGATTTAAAAAAAAAAAAAATCATGAGATGTTTTCCCTATTGCAATTTCTCTATGTTCACTTGGACTGCTAGCTTGCTTTTTATATACAGTAATGTTTTCTACGATAACCGAAATGGTTTTATAATGTTTTGATGGCTCGCTTAAAAGTATATGCCTAAATACCCTGAAAAATTTTCCTGAATGTGCTCTGTAAATATGTTCTTGTGTCACACTTGGAAATCAATACTGATACAGAATCATTTGTTTGAAAAGAAGACTAAATGTTTTAAATAGAAGTTTTAGCATCTACTGAATTTCAAGTATGTTTTCTTAGTGTATTAAATGCTTCTCCTCACCACTTAAGAAAGATGTACATGTGAAATATTTTATCAACAAATTCTTTTCTCATCTTTGATTACATTATAGCCTTTTTCATAATATTCGTATTGGAACATCATCCCTTTGATTCTTAATGTATTGGCTGTCAGAAATTGCTTTTATACACAAACAGCCAGAGCAGGTGTTTTAGTGACTTGAGTGTTGGCAACCCTCCATAGGGTACTAGCCTCTTTCTGGTGCAACATTTCACTATTTGTAGTTGGAGTCATAAAGTTTCTAGTGTAGAAAAAGATGACCAGTGCACTTTTAAAGCATTAGAATCAGCACAGTTTTCTGGGGTTAAAATGCATAGATGTATAATTCTTTTTGAAAGAATGATGCATTGTCTGACTGCTGGACTCTGGGGTAATATGGTCAACTTGCAAAAGATTAAAAAAAAAAAAAATATATATATATATATATATAGATGTGTGTGTGTGTTTGAGTGAGTTTATTCTGGGGACCATCTGTCATATTCCTTCAACTTGTGAGTTCTTAGCTTGCATTCAATAAGAAGGTAAACTACAATGAAGTTTTTTTCTTCATCCCCTACTTGAGACTGGAATATTTTTGTGCGATGCCATTTTGGGAGGGAAATATTGCATTTTGTTGTTTTAGAACAATTATGGTTTTAGCTGCTTTTCATCGCCATCTGCAAATTGTCTTGAATCACAATCCATTTCCTAGCTACAATAAGAATTGAGATAGAAGATTCTAGTCTACTATCTCAGCAACCACACCCAAGACCAACTGATAAATATTGTTTTAGAGTGGGAAGATAGAATGAAAAACAAAAAAAAAAGGCAATATTTACACTATTTACATTTAGACTATTGTCCTCATTTTTGTTGTTTTTATCAGAACATTTTGTCCATTGTACCTTTCGAGCCTTGGGAAAGGTATTAATCAGTTGCTTCTTCCTTCCTGCTATGGGTTAAATAGTAGGACATTTTGGGTTCTATATCCTTGGTTGGTAACCAGTCTACCGCAGAAAGTCATGGCAACCTACTGTGGGAAAATCTTCTGCTTAGTCAGTAATGTCTTGAAAGAGACATGATCGCCCAAGTGTGTATCCCGTATGACACTTAACTGACTGACCTTTTGACCTTCATTAGGTATATATCAGTTTGGGTAACCTACAGAAAATTCTGAACTGAGCCCTTTATTTAATCTACAAGAGTAGACTTCTTGTTTCATGCCTATGGATATTTTGGCTAGGTTTTCTTTTTATTATAGCTTATCTGTTTCATATACACTGCTCTTAGACATGGGCAGTAAAACGAGACTTGTCTATCCTTGTAGATTAAATAAATAATTCAGTTCAAAATTCGTTGTAGATTAAACAGATTGATAGACAGACATCTTGTGAAGGCTGGAGGACATAACATTGATAAAAATAACAAAGATGAGGACAATAGTTTGAATGTAACATGATCTCATTCTAGAAATTCAGACAAAATAAAGCAATGTAGGAAACATCATTCAAGCCCTATTTAGGAAAAAAGTTTATTACTCTTTTCTTTTACCGACTTTTGGTTTACATCAGGAGAAAAATGTCTGTCTAACTTTAAATTCTTTTTCTTTTATTAGCTTGGTAATTAGTCATAGATATTAGCTTGGAACGAGAAATTGGAGAGGTGAATTTGAATTCCAGTTGAATTCATTACCTTCACTTACATGCAAATACCCTTGGAAAATGTATTAATCCATCTTTTTTCCCTCCAGCTATGGGTTAAATAACAGTACAGATTGGGTTCTATAGCCTTGGTTGGCAACAAGTCTACCACAGAAAGTAATGGCAATTTGGTGTGGGAAAATATTCTGTCCAGTCAGTCATCTCTCTTTTGAAACATGATCGCCCAATTGTGTATCATGTATGGCACTTAGCTGACTGAATATTAGATATCTCCATTTCATGAAAACAATTTTTTAATAAATCTGGACAGATTCAAGCTTTTGACACACCACCTGGATGATCACAGGAGCATGCTTTTAACAGACAATCTAATTTTGAGAAACAACACTAATTTACAGTGTATGACGGTAAACTGTACTGGCAGCAAGAACTCTGATTGGGAGGTTGTGAGGAGCATGGAACCACCACTTAATTGCTGTTGTTCCCAGGTCCTCTCTGACTCGGAATGGTAGCACCTGTTAGGGTCCCAGCTATGGGCAAATAGTTAACTCCCAAAGTGGGCTCAAAACACTATGAAAGTATAAAAATAGACTTTTATAGAAATATATATATATATATATATATATATATATATATATATATTTGAAAGAAAAATATTACCAATAATACATTTTTGAAGGAAAGAAAAATTATTCTGAACGAAACATTTTTTAATATGAAAATAGAAGACATTTTCTAAAATAAACACAATATGATCTAATGTATAAGCTATAATTTGAATCTAAGTCATTGTTTTTACCAAATCTTAATTTATTTAGATTATAAGAAATTTCTTCACAAACCCTATACTTTTATCCATGATGTCATTTCCCTGACTGTCGTGAGTTTGATGATAAACTACATCTTGTAGCAAGTCCTCTGGTTGGGAGATTGAGTGAAGCATGGGACCACCTCTTAATTGCAGTTGTTTCCAGGTCACCCTGACTCAGGATGGTAGCACCTGTTAGGGTCCTAGCTACGGTCAAATAAACCCCCAAACTGGGGTTGAAACATTATGAAGGTATAAAAAATGTTACAGTAAAAACACTAGTAATACATTTTGATAGTAAAAAAAAAATCTTACCAGCAATATATTTTTGTAACCAAAAAAACCCCCCCAAAAAAACCCCGAATTGTCAAAAAAATTATTATTGTTCTTATACTACAACTACGCTGAGTGGACCTTAGTTGCAGTTTCTGGGAGAGCGCACATTATATAATGTGAACAACAGTCTGAACAAGACTAGAATGCTCAGACAGTCACTCACAATGACTTGTGACTTTGAGCTAGCACAACCATTGATAACTCATCAAATAGAGCCATCTATGCAATTTCGTTCACAAGGCTAGGATCAACCTGTAGTAAAACTTTCAGGCACTTTCCGATCGGGCTGCACACTAAGATCTACTTCTTCAGACTCTTAACCTCAAGAATTCACTTCCTGACAAATCAACCATGGTGACATTTGAACCTGAGGCTCATGGTCAGAAAGCGAGTGTTCTAATCACTCGGTCATATGCCCATAATAACCTAGAGGATAAAGCGTTGATTCTTGAATTTGCTAGCATGGTAATTATGAGTTCAATCCATGGACTGGTGAGTATACACCTAGATTCAGTGGAAACAGATAGCAGTAAGTGAGCAGTATTAAAAAAAATCAAATGAGATATCCATAGGCATGGATAGAACAAGAACAATCTACCCTCATTGATTAAATAAAGTGTTTGGTTTAAAATTCTTTAAAGGATACCTAGATCAGCAGACACCTGATGAAAGCCAGAGAGTACAGTGGTTGAAACGTTATGATAATAGCAAAAATGAGAACAATAGTCTAAATGTAATAATTCTTAATTCCAGAAATTAACAATTACATATCTTCCCCCACAAAAAAAAGTATATCATTGTATCAAGTATTAAGAAATACCATTGTATCAAGTATTAAGAAATATCAAGTATTAAGAAATATCAAGTATTAAGAAATATCAAGTATTAAGAAATATCAAGTATTAAGAAATATCAAGTATTAAGAAATATCAAGTATTAAGAAATATCAAGTATTAAGAAATATCAAGTATTAAGAAATATCAAGTATTAAGAAATATCAAGTATTAAGAAATATCAAGTATTAAGAAATATCAAGTATTAAGAAATATCAAGTATTAAGAAATATCAAGTATTAAGAAATATCAAGTATTAAGAAATATCAAGTATTAAGAAATATCAAGTATTAAGAAATATCAAGTATTAAGAAATATCAAGTATTAAGAAATATCATTGTATTAAGAAATATCAAGTATTAAGAAATATCATTGTATTAAGAAATATCATTGTATTAAGAAATATCATTGTATTAAGAAATATCATTGTATTAAGAAATATTGTATTAAGAAATATCATTGTATTAAGAAATATCATTGTATTAAGAAATATCATTGTATTAAGAAATATCATTGTATTAAGAAATATCATTGTATTAAGAAATATCATTGTATTAAGAAATATCAAGTATTAAGAAATATCAAGTATTAAGAAATATCAAGTATTAAGAAATATCAAGTATTAAGAAATATCAAGTATTAAGAAATATCAAGTATTAAGAAATATCAAGTATTAAGAAATATCAAGTATTAAGAAATATCAAGTATTAAGAAATATCAAGTATTAAGAAATATCATTGTATTAAGAAATATCATTGTATTAAGAAATATCATTGTATTAAGAAATATCATTGTATTAAGAAATATCATTGTATTAAGAAATATCATTGTATTAAGAAATATCATTGTATTAAGAAATATCATTGTATTAAGAAATATCATTGTATTAAGAAATATTGTATTAAGAAATATCATTGTATTAAGAAATATCATTGTATCAAGTATTAAGAAATATCATTGTATTAAGAAATATCATTGTATTAAGAAATATCATTGTATTAAGAAATATCAAGTATTAAGAAATATCATTGTATTAAGAAATATCATTGTATCAAGAAATATCATTGTATCAAGTATTAAGAAATATTGTATCAAGAACTATATATATAATCATTGGAGTAGATAGACTAAACTATCGCCTGGTTCACACTCCACCCACGTCTATTGAACAGGTGTAGTGGCTCATCTTGTGTTCCCTGTTTAGGATGTGGTTTCCGGCTTTCTCTCTTCTAATCTTTTCACTCTTACATAGCCCCCGGCACATCAGTGGCGTTACCGCCTTGCTCGGGGTGATATGATTAAAAAAAAAAAATATATATATATATATCTCATTATATCAAATGTGTGTGTATGTATATATATATATATATATATATATATATATATATATATATATATATATAATTATATCAAATATTAAGATATTCAAACATCCAAAGAATGTCCTCTGCATGTTAGTTTGGCAACTGGTTAAATTCATACCTCACTAGGTACCCCATATATTTGACCTTGTGCTATCAAATATTTACTGGTGCTAAAAAGTCAGCTGATCTACTAATGCAGCTTGTATGAATAGTGTAATGATTATTGGTGCTGAAAAATCATAATTACCATGCAGAGTTCATTGTCTGGTAATACTGTTGCATTCATTGTCTGCTAATGCTCTTGAAAAAAACATGAATCTCTCTCCCTCCATCTATAAATTAAATATCTGGGCAAACTGATCTTTCCCAAATGGTGCAGCAGAAGAGGATAGCAGGCGAAGCCTAATGATTGAAAGACAAAGATTTTTTTTTTTAATTTGTTGCAAAAAGTAGATGTGATTTCAAAATTTAAAATATGGTTATGGATTACTTTTAATTGCGTGCATGAGTCCCAGTATAAATAGTTAGAAATCATTATTGACTAATTTTATCATTGTGATATTTTTTCATTATATCAAGTATTAAGAATATAGAAACTAGGGTCTTCAAATTGGAGGAGAGAGTTATCAATGATAATGTTTTGACTTTGAATCTGCAGTTATCTCCTTTTAATTCTGTTGTAATAAAATATTCTACATTCTCTTTTCCTTGTGTGGACTTAATAATACAGAGAACTATATATAGTGAGCACTGCATTCATCGATGTTTTGCTTTCCAAGTTAATAATGTCTTACTAATCTCTGTCTATCTACTTATTGTACTCTCTCTTACAATAACTCTTTCTTATTTCCATCTACTATCGTATTGGTTGTTTTTTTCCCCTCGAGTAACAACCTTGTATATTGTAACCCTTTTCAAGGATACAACAAATCCTTTGTTTTTTTTTCTTATTTTTAGATGTATTTTTTATCACGTAAAATCTGAGACATGAGGAAATTTTCATTCTGAATATGTGGCCTAGAAGAAAACAAAAAATAGTTTGGGAAACACTATCTTACCTTGGATATACCCACTGCATCCGTGGCTGGAGTACACGTGATTCTCCTAACACCTTGGAGTGGGAGGGCTTTTCTGGAACTCTTGTTAGTATCAATATAATAACAATTTATATTCATTGTTAAGCATTGCCACTTGAATATAAAAGCAAAAAAAAAAAAAATTACCAAGAGTTAATCATTTTAAGATCAAGAGTATGCAAATGAAATCATCTACTGTACCCAGTGACCTCCATTCCTCCCCCATATAATCTATAGATTGCATTTTTTTTATTTCTCATTAATGCTTGTTAAAACTCAATTCTGCTTTATCCCATACATATGAACACTATATTTATGTACATATATACATATATATATATCTGAGCACGTGGCGAATATATGTAAACATGCACCCTAACATTTACTTTCCTCTCTCCGGAAATAAACAAAAAATACCCACAGTCTGCATAATCTATTTCTATTATTCCTCCACCCTTCTTCCTGTCGTTTCTTAAAACAAAACTATTTTCTTTCTTTCCCAGTTGTGCACTCTTTCATAATGTTGTGTGATCTGAAAAAATGTGAAAAATTCCCCGAGTCATATTAAATACCAACCCGGGAATGTTTGTTTTTGTTTTTTTCCTTCTCTCTACTTTTCTTTGAAAAACTTTTGACTTCAAAAACAAAATGTCTACTCTGTCTTTTGAAGCATTTAAATATTTAGATTAGAAAAAAAAAAAAGAATCAAATACAGAATAAATTTTAGCATTTTTCATTTTCAGATTTCTTATGCAAGGATTAAAATATATATATATATATATATATATATGCTTTTTTCTTTTTCGCAAAATTCATTTTTATTTATTATTCAGTTGTGTGTCAGACAGAAAGAAATGCCAAATAAGTTAGTCATTTGTGATAGTTAATATAATGATATTCGGAGATCTGAAAGTAATGTGGATGTGCAGGTGGTGCAGTGGATAGTTGTTTGGAATTAAAAAAATGGAGAGCAGTTTGAATTCCAGTCTAGTTTATTACATTCAGTTACATGTTAATAACCTTGGCAAAGGCATGAATCTATCACTTTTCCTAGCTATGGATGAAATGATAGGACTTGTAGATAATGATTTTTCCAGATACAAGAAATTGTTAATGCAATATTTACTTATAAAAAGATAAAAACAAATTCTTACAATCCAAAATTTGTTTCAGCTTTAAATAACCTAAAAAAAGGCTCATCGGCAATAGAATTGCCGACTGACGCCAATTCGGTCGGGTTTCAATCCTGGGTAAAAAGCAATCAGATGTTTAACCGTACTGATGAGCTGTGATACAGCGAAACAGATCTGTCTGCGGATGACTATATATTCATCTACATACAAGCATGTTTCACTGTATCACAGTTCATTAGCATGGCGAGACATCTGGTTGCTTCCAGCTGGGGTCGAAACTTGACTGAGTTGGCATCAGTTACAGAACCTACCCCTAAGGTATTGGCACATGGCTGAGAGAGGAGATTTTAACGTGTTATATAAATATACATGATGTATACACATGCCAGCAGCCAAGGGAACTCAATTCATGATTGAAAAGTGTGTGTGTGTGTGTATGTATATATATATATATATATATATATATATATATATACCAACTATATATGTCTTAACATTTATAGAATTAACAAGCATAAATTGTTTCTTTTTGATTTCTTTTTTTTTTTTTTGTTTCATTGTTCTCTTGACATTAGACGATATCTAACAGTTTCTTTTCTCGTTCCTCCCATTTGTGGAACTTCCTACCATTAGCTTGTGTTTTTGATAGCTACAATCTCCAAAAATTTAAGTGCAACATCAATTGCCATCTTCTAATTACTTGATTCTCATCCGTCTCTTATCCTTTCTTTGACATCTACTGTACCTTGTTTTTTCTTTCACTGTAACCCCCTATGCACCAGTGGCGGTCCTGCTTTGCTTGGGGTGAAATGATCATTTAAAAAAAAAATATATATATATATAAGAAATTATGATAGTTCATGAATTTCACCTACTTTGCACCAAGTACAAGGAGTGGTATTCTGAACATTGACTGATATCATCCCATCTTTTAGTCTTACTTTTTATTGAATAATGTATACAATTAATAAAATTATTTACTTTGTCCATTGATTCTATAGACATTTCTATGTATTAATAAAAAAGTAAAAAAGACATGTTAGTAAAAGCCACAAAGGATAGGAAGTTGTAGAGAGCTATAATCAGCACATGAACACTGTACAGCTGTTTTAACTCTTTAACATTGAAAATGCTAATATCTACCCCCATAAATATCGGCTCTGTGTTCAACTTGCTGTAATCCACCCCGTGTATCAATCAGTTAAGTGCCATACATGATACATGCTTGGGTAATTATGCTGCAAAAGAGACATGACTAACTAGGCAGAAGCTTTTCCTGCAGTCAGTTGCAATTAGTTTCTATGGTAGACTAGTTGCTAACCAAGGCTATAGGACCTAATCTGTCCTGATATTTAGCCCATAGTTGGAGAGAAGAAATGAATTGATACTGTTCCGAACAGTATTTTTGCATAAGTGAATGAAATCTATTCAACTGGAATTTAAACTCGACTCTTCGATTTCTTGTTCCAAGCCATTGCATCACAACACACATCTATGTATACACTACCATGATGACGTCATCGCAAAATAACGCAGGAAGTCTCACTGCTTGTTAGACTTTAACTAAAACTTTTGGGATTTTGATATTTACAAGGCTAGGGGCTGGGGTGAGAATGTTGAATTCTAAAAAGGGTTAGAAATGGATACATTTGATAAATTCAAGTCTTAAAACTTTTTTATCTAAATCTAAACTTATTTATAAATGGAACTTTGTATGTGTGTGTGTGTGTCCATTACCTATAGACTCCGAAATGGCTGAACTGATTTTCTTGAAAATTTACATAGTTGTACTATAAGCATCTGCGAGTGTTCTTAGCTAGGTTTTGTGTCGAGGTACTCCCGATAAATATAAAAAAATCGATAATCGAAAAAATCGGGTTATAGAAGGAGTGGTCCGATTTTAATCAAATTTGATGCACAAAGACAAAGACATAAGAAACGATATTCAGAACTTTCAAGCTTGCAGTTCTTACAATAGTGCAGAAAATCGATTATATATATAAGGCAAGATGTTTGTGTGTTTGTCTGTTTATCTGTCTGTATGTCCTTTATACAAATCCACAATTTTTATATGATTCTCACCAAACTTCACACAAATATTCTTTAGTCTTAGCTCCAGGACCATGGATTAGTTCTAAAGCTTTCATTACACCTGGGCTATACTGCTAGTCTACATATAAAAGTCTGTGATTTTTTTAGTCTGTCTGACACTCTAAAATAGTCATATATTGACCGATCAAAACCGAATTTTGGAGAGAAGTATAAACAGATAAGGGGGTACGAAGTACAGTTAGTTTTACTAGGGTGCGTAGCTTAGTACAATAAATTTGAATTAATGTCTTCTGAAAAATTAAGTTTTTATTATTTAACATGCAAAATAAGTTAACCACAAGACTGGAGACAGACATCAAATGATTTAACTGCAGGTGTGAATGTCACTCCAATTCCCTCTTCCCATACATATCTTTCAGCAAAGATAGATTGACTTTTCTAAGATATTTCTGAAGCAACTTTTATTTTACTTAACTGGTTGCAGTTTCAGCAAGGTTAAATATTTAAAAAAAAAAATTAAATTTGGCCCCAGAAAGAAATATTTACACATTTCCTGTTGTATGTTAATACTCAAGAGTAAGATATTCTAAGAATTTATTCTTTATTGTTAAAAAAAGAAATTTTCTCAAAAAAATATTGTTTACCATAATTTACTATAAATTTAAATTTCAGAAATGTTTAAAATTGCAAATTAGGGTTTTTTTTACAATGTATTTTTCCAAACAAATCAGCTTATTCAAATTTCATCAATTGGTTTTGCAAAATTAAACAAAATGTAGAGTTTGTAAATTTTGACAAAAAAGTGTTTGCGATAAATTCAATAATACTAAATACTGTGAGAATTTCATCACACGTTACTGTTCAAAAAGAAATTCTAGTAATAGCAGTTTATCATAGTCATTTAGGTAACCAGAGATCATTAACATGCAGGTTTACCTCAACCTAAACTGTGCATTTTGTGGTATGAAGTTGGTTTTTGAGGCCAAATATTGGGACTTTGTTTCCTTGCATATTAATACAGCTGGCAATACAGAAATAATTTGTCATAATCAGAAGGTGTGTCTGTGGTTGTGATTGTCATGTTCTCAACATTTCCTCTCTTCTGTTTTCATGTTGTGGTTTTAGTTATCAAACAGGAATTTACACTTGATAATTTCTCCTTGAATTTATAGAAACATTGTCTTTGGAAATAGTCCAAAATTTAAAGTTTTTTTTTTTTTAATTGTTTCTCAATGTCACCCATATTATTATTATTATCATTATGAGAGAGCAGTAGGCTAACAAAGAGACTGAGATACAAATATACAAAGCCCAATAGGTGATCGACATTTCAAACTGAACCGTTTTAGAACAATGTTGTGGTACGAGGATGTGCGTTGTGGTACAGTGGATATTTTTTTTTTTTTTTTTTTTTTTTTTAATCATATCACCCCAAGCAAGGCAGTAACGCCACCGATGCGCAGGGGGCTATGTAAGGGTAAAAAGAATGGAAAAGAGAAAACCGGAAACCGCATCCTAAACAGGAAACAAGGGATGAGCCTCTTCACCTGTTCAATAGACGTGGGTGGAGTGTGAACCGGGCGATAGTTTAGTCTCTGCTCGGAACGAGAAACCGGGGAGCCGAGTTCGAATTCCAATTGCATCCATTGTATTCACTTACGCGCAAATACCCTTGGGAAAGGTATTAATCCGTCTCTTCCTTCCAGTTATCGGTTAAATAGCAGGACAGATTGGGTTCTATAGCCTTGGTCGTCAACCAGTCTATCGCAGAAAGCAATGGCAACCTACTGCGGGATAATCTTCTGCCTAGTCAGTCTCTTTCGAGACATGATTGCCCAAGCGTGTATCACGTATGGCACTTAACTGACTGACTCTGGTGAATGAAATAAAGGGTTCAGTTTGAAATTTCAATCAACTGAAGACGGTCGGAGATGAAATGTTGTGAATGTGGCAACAAAGATGAGGACAACAGTCCAAACAAAATAATGTTTTTTTTTTTTTGTTGTTTTTTTTTAAAATCATATCACCCTGAGCAAAGCGGTAATGCCACTGATGTGCAGGGGGCTACAAGAGTGAAAAGATTTGGAAAAGAGAAAGCTGGAAACCACATCCTAAACAGGGAACAAGGGATGAGCCTCTACACCTGTACAATAGACGTGGGTGGAGTGTGAACCGGACGATAGTTTAGTCTATCTACTCCAATTGAAAAAAAAGAAAAGAGTGAAAAGATTGGATAAAGAGAAAGCCGGAAACCACATCCTAAACAGGGAACAAGGGATGAGCCTCTACACCTGTACAATAGACGTGGGAGGAGTGTGAACCGGGCGATAAATAATTATAATACGTCATCTCGGAAATATAGACAAATGTTACAGGAACAATTATAAATATTCATCAGGTTAGCTAAAAAGTCAAGGAAGTTGAGGGGGGTGACATGAAGTGTCACAATTCAATGTCTAATGATGTTTTTGAAACTTTTTTTATGCAAATCAGGATTCAAATTATTTTAGTTTTGGATTAATTTGTTATATATTTTGAAATACACAAGGTTATTGAACAGGTTAAGAGGCTCATCCCTTGTTTCCAGTTTAGGATGTGGTTTCCGACTTTCTCTTTTCCAATCTTCTCACCTTGTTTTTTTTTTTTTTTTTTTTTTTCTCAATTGGAGTAGATAGATCTATCTGTTGCCTGGTTCACACTCCACCCATGTCTATTGAACAGGTTAAGAGGCTCATCCCTTGTTCCCTGTTTAGGATATGGTTTCCGGCTTTATCTTTTCACTATTATGTAGCCCCCTGCACATCAGTGGTCTTACCGCCTTGCTCGGGGTGATACGATTTAAAAAAAACAAAAAAAAAAAACTGTTTTTACTTAACATTTTTGTAATCATGTCTCATGGCTTGGGAAAGGAGTAGTTTTTCAGGAATGGAGATATTGGAAAAATTCTGGGGTGCAGGTTTTTATTTTGATAAGATTTCATAGCAGCATTCTTGAGAATTTTCCTTCTAAGTTACTTTCTCTTTTAATAAGTCTGGCATTCTGTGGGATTGAAGTTGTTCTATGTATAACTAATAAATTTGATAAATGTTGTAGCCAATACTGGTAATATAAATGTAATATATATAATGAAATGAAATTGTTTTAAGCTGCTTGTATTTTCGAAAATACGCACATTCTGTAGCGCAGGAGGATGTCGTCAGTGATGTACTTTACTCAGGTCACTGGGCAGTTTCGGGTCTTGCAACATCATACTACCCTCGCTGAGTTGACCCTGTCAGAGCTGATCAGACTCCAACACACCCTCCTTCTGTTCTATGCTATATGACACTGATTTATTTTTCTAAGCCGACTTGTGTTTAATACTGGCAGGAAACACATAAGAGTCCATAGCGTTCGGGTAAGTTTTTATTGCCAGTGATGCCATTGGCTCTTGCTAGATGAGATGACAAAACATAAAATCTTGTCTCCTGCAGTACTTGGAGCTCGTAACAAAATCTGGATAGGAATGAAAAACAAAATCTTTTTCTTTTTTGGATGGGGGAGGTCGAGGGGACTCACCAACTTATAGTTGAAGCAATATTACTGGAGACTGCATCATAACCATGAATTGCCATAGATCGGAACTGTCATAAACCAGAGACTCAGTGTATCTAAGTAAACTGCTTTTACAGTTAGATATCATTTAGAATCTTTTCCAGGTGTTGGGGTTTGGGAAACGGGTGCTGTGGGCAATAATGATATAGACAGCAATTTCTACCTTCATGTTTTGGCGTTGAATATGATTGCACTGCATGCAGTAATTGGCTTTTAATGAATGGTTCTTTGTTACTTTTCAATCGGCTGCTTCCTGAAAAATTTTTGATAAATTATTCTTTATGAAATTGAATAACAATTTAATTGTTTTGAAGGTTAAAAAAAGAAATTGAATCATTGATGATGAAAATTTTCCAAATTCTCTAAATTATCCATAATTTATTTCATATAAAATCTTAATGTCAGTATCATTCAAGAATATACAATATTGAAGACTTTCTTTTTTGTTCTTAGATGTGCGCACTCTCACTCGGCATAAATGTACCTAAGTACCAACCACCCCCGCCTTACTAATTTTAATTTAGCAACTAGTAGGCAAAATAAAAATTAAAAAAAAGCTCTATTATGAAATTGTTCTTCTCCCAAATGAGTTGGTCTTTAAGAATGATAAAAAAAATAAAAACTTATGGTATGGTATTCATCCAAGAATTGATTTTATTCTGTATCATCACAGCAAAATGTGAATTGATTCCTGTACAATCACCAAAGTTAAGCAACACAAGCCTGGTTATTACCTAGATGGGTTACTGCTTGTAAATACCAGGTACTGTAAGCTTGGATGTGTGGGTGATGTAATGAATAATGGCTTGGGATTGGAAATTAGAGTTAAGTAATGTTAAGCCTAGACAATATGTAGATGGGTGACCACTTGGGCATACCATGTGCTGTAAGCTTGGATGTTGTGTAGGTGATGTAATGGATAATGGCTTGGAATTGGTAATCAGAGAACCAAGCTTCAATTTCGTTATATTCACTTGCATGCAGATACCTTTGGGAAAGGTATAAATTCACCTCTTTACTTTCCAGCTGTGGGACTTGTATCATTAAAGAATTATTATTTTTAAAAAAATCTTACAATCTAAAAAATATTTTCAGATTTGAAATAACTTGAAAAGAGTTATTAAGGCAAGGAAACGAATCACTTGCAGAGTAAGAATACTAAAATAATATACTCTAATTTATTCAAAACTAGCAGTATAGCCCAGCGTTGCTTGGGTGTAATGAAAGCTTTAAAACTAATCCATGGTCCTGGAGCTCAGACTCTTTGGACGTTGACACGAAAGACTAAAAAAAGCAATAGTTGTTTCCAGTTAAAGTGAAACCGTAGACTAAAAGAAAAACGAATGGATGTAAGTCAAATTTTGATTTCCTGGTATTGATATCAAGTAAGTTCTTTTTCATCGTAAACTGAATTTTGAAGGCTAAATAAGTCCTCTGAGTAAATGGTATCATGGCTGAGACTAAGAACTACAATTACAGCTACTTAGAGCCAAACCCAAAGCAAAAACTAAAATAAAAGAGCTGAAAAAAAAAAATACACACATACAGGCAGATAAACAGACACACACACACACACACACACACACACACACCTTGTCTTATATATATTATCGATTTTTTTGCACTATTGTAAGAACTGCAACCTTGAAACTTCTGAATATCATTTCTTATGCCTTTGTCTAGGAGTGTATAAAATTTGATTAAAATCAGACCACTCCTTCTATAATGGACACATACACACTCAAGTTCCACTTATAAATAAGTTTAGCTAGATTTAGATTAGATTTAGATATTGTTCTCTTGATGGTTATAGACAGTATATTTTAACCAAGTACATTATAACCATCTTCAGTTGTACGTTGTTTTGGCTGACCTAAAATATCTGAACATTTGTGTGATTTTTGTCCTTGTGATGTCAGTTTTTTTTATTTCTTTATTTTTTATTTTTTTTCTTTGTTTGTTCTGAATCAGAGTTCTACCAGATTAAGGGATTAAACATGACCACTGGATGACAGTTATACATGTTTAACCAATATGTATATATCCACTATGACACTACCCTGAAGGCCTTAAGTGGTGTATTTTTGGAGCCTTTTATATTTAATGTCAGATGCTTTTGACATTTGTTTATGATGCCTGGTTTGTACCACTTTTCATAATGAAAACAATAGTTTGAATAAATTATATTGACAATTTAATGTCTATCAAATGAAATACAAAGCCAAGATATTAGTGAAATCATTTTATCTTGTGGAAATATTAAAGCCTTCTACTTTCTTTTGATTTCAATTCTGTTATGATTCTATTTTGAAATTTCTGAAGAGAATTCAACCTGTTTTACTGAGATCAAAGCACACTATTTGGAATGCTTTAGAAATGGTTCTGTTTTATTAAAACTCAAGAGATAAGTCTTTCTTCTTTTGATTTTTAAGTATAAACTTAAAAAGAAAAATTGTTTTGCTTTGTAAAATGTGGTAAAGATTAGTTACATTAGTTGGGAAGCACTGCACTTTTTTTTTTCTTTTCATGTGAATGTGCACATGATAATTTGGTGTTTGTTTATCAAAAATGTTTTTTTTTTTTTTTTTTTTTTTGTGAAGATAAAATCACCAAATTTTGATCATTATCATGACAATTATTTTCTCCTGAGAAATATTAGATAGTCACCTGCAGACTGTTAATAGCCACGTGAGAATCCAGTTTTAATGAAGTCTTTTTTTGGGGTGTGTTTATCTGTATGTGAATTTAGCTTAAAAAAAAAGAAAGATAAAAACATTTCTCTCCTAACAACGAAGTTTGATCAAGGAATCAACCACCATTTCTACTCCAGCTTTTTCTTCACTTGTACTTTCTGCCTGTGGAATTCCCTTATGTTTACTTGCTTCACAGATAAAAATAATCTTCAAAAAAGACATTTCTGTTTTTTAATTTTGTTGTTTTTATTTTTAGTACAAATGTTGCAGAGACAAACTAATTTTATATATATTTTTTTTCTCCAAATAAAACTCTGAAAATGACATATGTCGTGTGGCCATTTCAGCAAAGAAAAATCTCGCTTCTTCAGCAACAAAATTCTTTATTATGCAATTAAAGGACAAAATTCATGTACCAGAATGATGAATTGCTTTTTGAGTAAACTTCCGGTACATGAATTTTGTCCTGTATTTGCATAATAAAGAATTTTGTCTCTAAAGAAGCGAGGTTTTTCTTTGCTGAAATAGACATACGACATGTAATGTTTGAAGTTTTATTTGAAAATATATATTTGGCTCTGTAAATAAATAATACTATTTACATCGAGCCCTCTAGCAAAATCATTTTTAATATTAATGAGATCTGTTGTGGGATTTTACCTACATGCCATTTTCGTTTTAGAAAAAAAAAAAAAAAAAGGATTTTTTATTTATATATATATATATATATATATATATAATCCATGTCTACAACATGACTCGGAGTTTCATGCATTATGCAATCATCAGGTGCTTTTTATGAACTGACCGTTTTGGTATTTGATTGTTTGGTTCTTGTGTTGCTCATGGAACTTATAATTCTGGGATCTATTTTAAAATTTTTTAATTGTATAATTTAATTTGATTTAAACTAAAACTTAAACATGAAATTAGAAAGTAAAACCTTAAAAGTTAAATTATTAAATAGGGAATATTTTTATTTTAGGGGAAAACAAAAGACATAAATAATAAGTGTGTGTGTGTATGTGTGTGTGTGTGTATATATATATATATATATATATATATATATATATCTCAAAGTTTACTTAATTTCTTAGTTTTTGCTCATAATTAAATTAGACCAGTACATAGTTGTATTAAAGTGTTGAATACAGTTATATTGTAGAACTTTTGAATATTTTTCATTTGTAAATGAGTTATATTATGCAACCCACGTTTCTACCATTTGGTGTCTTCAAGCGATTTACAATAACAATTATTGTAAATCGACTGAAGACACCAGATGGTAGAAACCTTGTTTTGCTTTATATAACATGTTTACAAATAATGTATATATAGGCAGGAAATTGATTTTTTAAAATTATGAATAATCCTTCTTGGAAAAAGGAGAAATTCCATCATAAGTGGTGGTGTTGGTGGGGGCAGTGCAATTTTTTATTTTTTTAGTGTGTTATTAAGAATGCTGGAAATATTATGGACAGAACATATTAACAAAGAAGTTTTCATGAAACTGGGGATAAGATCACTTGTTAGGATCATAGTAACATAGATAAAATTTCTGTGGCACATAATGAGGAAAGGTTTAGAGAATTTGATACTCACAGAGTATTAAAGGCAAGCGGGACAGGGAAACAATGTGTAAATGGAAAGCAAAACAGGAAGAAAGGATATTAATAGGACAAACAATGCTTAGAGCTATGAAAATAGGAAAGTTGTGGAGAGCTATGATCACCCATATCCATAATGTAATTTAAAAAAGTAACCCGAGCATTAAAAAACATATTTTAGTTATTTGCATTCATTGTTAAGTTTTTTTTTTCATTTTTTTGTTCAGTTAAAAATTTATCAAAGAAAAATCATTAGTAAAAGTTAAAGCATATGAAATTGAGGAACACCTTGATCGCCCATGTCTGAAGAGACACGGCCCATAAAAGTGTTAATTAATCTGTGATTTAATTTTAGATATTTTCATTCATGCACAAAAATTGCAACATTAATTTTTCATTTAACAAATCTTTCTTTTTTTTTTTGTTTTTAGCCTGAATTTTCTTCTTTACACATGGACTATTGTTCTCATCATTGTTGTTGTTAAGTTTCATCTGTATCATCCTCTGGCTTTCATCAGGTGCCAATCCAGGTAACCTGATGAAGGCCAGGAACACAAATACTGAAATGTTATAACAACAAAGATGACAATATTCTGCACATAAATAAAAATGTATATTTTAGTATTTGAAATGAATTTTTTGATACTTTATGTCAGTGTAACAATTAGTCATAATGATTCAATGTATATTGGACTCTCACGCTTACTAATCTTTAGACTTTTGGAGCGTACTAGTTTAAGAATTCTCAGCAAGCTAACCTAGAATTGTTTCGATGTCCAAATGGCACAATGAGTTTGCAATGCACTTTTCTGTAATGATTGCTTCAGTTCTCATCTTTGTGATTTGAGAGTTCTTTAATTAACAAAAGTTGGTACTTTCCTGCTTGTCTCAGATTCAAGGAGTGTGTGTTAAAAATAACTTTAGAAGTTGTGTTTTAGGTGTGGTTGGCAGGGAGGTTATGTTGATGTGGTAGATGATAGCTTGCTGAAGAAAAACTACCTCTCTAAAATGTTTCGTGTGTATGTAAAAATATATATTCTACGTTTTGTTAGGCACTTGAATGTTTTTTTCTGAATACTTCATGTTAATACAATCCATGAGAAAGGTTTTCTTTTTTCTCATGGATTTTCCACTTGATGAGGGCTGAAGAATGGGTCAGTTGAAATGTATTTTAAATGGAATGTGCAAAAAAAAAAGATTGAATATTCTGAAAAATTGTAATGTTACTGAATTACACACACAGAGACACTGAGGTCGACACCAACTGATAACAGTTCAGTCCTCTTCAAGCTCTAGAGCAATTGCCTTGCCACTTCCTTCTTCATCACTTGTTGGAAGTTTTCTGTAGCTCCTGTTTTTAAGAACTCTGGAGAACCTGTTAACCCCTCAATATATCACCCTATTAGTCTTCTATTGCTTTTCAGCAAAGTAATTGAGGATGTGTGTCGTGGTGCAGTGGATATCTGCTCAGAACGAGAAATCGGGAAGCTGAGTTCGAATTCCAGTCGAATTTCTTGCGTTCACTTACGCGCAAATACCCTTGGGAAAGGTATTAATCTGTCTCTTCCCTCCAGTTATGGGTTAAATAATAGGACAGATTGGGTTCTGTAGCCTTGGTTGGCAACCAGTCTACTGCAGAAAGCAATGGCAACCTACTGCAGGATAATCTTCTGCCCAGTCAGTCATGTCTCATTCGAGACATGATTGCCCAAGCGTGTATCACGTATGGCACTTAACTGACTGAATTGAGGCTCTAATCAATACTGAAGTAGTTATGCATCTTAATTCCCATGATCTACTCTCTACTCTAAAATCAAGCAGGTACAAAAATTTAAATACCTGGGAAGTATTCTAACAGAAGACTGAAAGTGTAACACAGAAATCCGAAGGCAAATTGGCATGGCAAAGGACACATTCCAGAAGCTGAGTAAAGTATTAAGACAGGAAACTTTCACTAGAAACAAAGAAGAGAATACTAGATTGCTATATGATGTCAGTTCTCCAATGGGGCAGTGAATGCTGGGCAATATCATCAAAGATGAAGGAAAAACATGAAGCAGCTGAAATGTGGTTCTACCAAAGCATACTAGATATAAAGTGGGGATCAGTTCCATATTACAATCAATATATAAACTAACCCCTCACTTTATGGTCACAGCAGTTTCTACACATATTCCTGAGATCCAAAAGCACAAGGATGCATTCCAGGAGCTGAGAAGTGTATTAAGAGACAGGACAATTTTGCTGGAAACAAGGAAGAGAGTACTGGATTACTGTGTGTTGCCCGTTCTTCAATATGGCAGTGAATGCTGAGCAATATCATCAAAGATGAAAGAAAAACTTGAAGCAACTGAAGTGTGGTTCTACAGAACGATGCTGTGGATATGTGAGCAATGATGTGTTGGAAAAAATGAAAATGAAAAGTCAATTAATATTGACATCAGGAACAGACAACTAAACTTCCCTGGCCATGCAATGAGGAAGGAGGGCTTGGAGAACCTGATACTAACAGGCCAGATAGTGGGAGAAAGAGATAGAGGAAAGCAGCGGGTAACATATTTGAAGGGTCTGAGCAGGTGGATGACGGAACGAGGATTGTGAGATGTTACAGGAGAAAGTGTATTAAGAGCAACCAGGGATAAGGAGACGTGGAGGGCCATGATTGCCTATATCCTGAAAGGACAAGAAAAAGAAATTCTCTCTAGTAAGCAGAATAATTTTGCTTTAAAAATCCAACATTCAAAATCTAAAACGCTAAACCTTTATGGTGATGAACATTTGATTTCTTCTCTGGATGCTTTTGTATCTTTGTCCTAAATTTTTCAGTCAGTCAGTTAAGTGCCATACGTGATACACACTTGGGCAATCATGTCTCGAAAGAGACATGACTGACTGGGCAGAAGATTATCCTGCAGTAGGTTGCCATTGCTTTCTGTGGTAGACTGGTTGCTGACCAAGGCTATAGAACCCAGTCTGTCCTGCTATTTAACCCATAACTAGAAGGAAGAGACGGATTAATACCTTTCCCAAGGGTATTTGTGCACAAGTGAATACAATGGATTCAACTGGAATTCGAACTTGGCTCACCGGTTTCTCGTTCCAAGCCGATATCCACTGTACATGACTTAAACTAAAACTTATCTCAGTGATTTATTGATCATATTTTCTGGCCCTGACAACAATGACAGTTGATTTATTCTGTATTTTCAAGTTTGAACTTCGCATATATCTGTAAACTTTTCCGTTTCTCTCTTTCATACATGCTCTTTTTCTCATGTGCACACCGTCTCTCATGCACACACTTATAAAAATGTGGTTTCTTTATTTTTGTTCTGAAAAAAAAAAAAAAACTTTCTTTGGTGTTTATTTTTAGCGTGATTATTTCCCAGGGAATTTTTTTTCACCTCTTAAATAAAGTTAGTGTGAAATGAGTTATTTTTGGATCAATTACAGAGGGAGAAAAAAATGATACAGAAGTTGAACTGCAAAGTATATATATATATATATATTTTTTTTTTAATGGCATTCTTCAGATACCTACAAAGAACTTTGTCGCTGTCGTAATAGCTTATAACCAAACAAATCAAGAAATTTATTTTGAGAAAACGTTTTTGTATTTCTCATGATTCTAGAAGAGTTTGAAATATTCAACAGGTAAATTATTTTATTCCAACCATAAAATGCCTCCTGTTTAATTTGGTAGCTCTGTGGTTAAAGGTTTTTTTTTTTATTTGATTTGTGAAAAGACAATAAAAGACCTCAAATTGCCTTTTTCTAACTAGAATGGAAATTTTTTCTTTCTTTCTTTCGTTTTACTTTTTCTTTTTCTTTCCTTTTTCTATTATCTTTTTCTTATCAATTCACCCCTAAGCAAGGTTCAGTTTGACAGTTAAGTGCCATACGTGATACACACATGGGTGATCATGTCTCTTTACAACTTCTTTGCCTAAATCACTGTTGACACATTCAGTTTAATCCCGTACATTACACATGCTTTGGCGATCATGTCTCTTTCAATCCATGACTGACTAAGCAGAAGATTTTCATGCAGTAGATTGCCATTTCTTTCTGCGCTAGACTGGTTTTCAACCAAGGCTATAGAACTCAATCTGTCTTACTATTTAGCCCATACCTGGAGTGACGAGATGAATTAATACCTTTCCCAAAGGGTATTTGCGCATAAGTGAAGACAATGCAATCAACTGGAATTTGAATTTGGCTCTCTGATTTCTCTTTCCAAGCCAATATGTGTTAAGACGCAAGGGGCTGTTAGGAGTGAAAGAGAATGAAAAGACCTTAGAAGAAATCACAAACCTAAACAGGGAACAAGGGATAAACCTCTATACCTGTTCAAAAGACCAAGGAGGAGTGTGAACTGGATGAATTATAGTTTTCAGTTTGTTTAACTTGAATGCCTAAAATGAAATTTACCCAACATGATGGTATAGCATGTCATAGTTGGTAAATAAGTTCTGTTTTTTTTTTTTTAATCATTTCACCTCAAGCAAGGCATTCCACTGCCACTATAGTGCAGGGGGTTACATAGAGCGATTGGATATAGGAAATGTCAAGAGGGTGATAGACGAGTAAGGAGGGACATAGGAAGAGTGTTTGAGAGAATGGGTGTGAGTTAGTGTGTTAGGAGGTGTCTATTGACCTTACATTTAAACTCCTGGAGGTTGTAGCCATCGGGGAAGTAAGTATACGGAAGGGAATTCCACAGGCAGGAAGTGTGAGAAAAGAAGCTGTTGGAGTAGAAATTGTGGTTACATTTTATCTGTTTCACTGTAAAAGGATGGAACCTAGTTGCTAATCTAGTATCTTGTGCAAATTCGTACCTAGGGGGCACCAGTGATCTAAGTTCATCGGATCAGAAGCTGTGAAAGTATTTATAGAAGAGGCACAGGGAAGTCATGTCACGTAGGTGAGACAGTGACTGCAGGCGGTCAGCCAAGTCGGTATTGGTCACATTACAGATTCTCCATTGTATTTTGTCAGGAAGCCCAAGGAGAATAGCAGGGGCACCCGCCAGATGTGGCAGCAGTATTCAATACACGGGCGGATGGTAGATTTATTTAAAGAACTTCCGGGCCCTGCACAGAGAACCGACTTTCATAGCAGCGAATTTAGCAATGGATTCGATGTAGTTGTTCCACTTGAGGTCCGCTGAGAGTGTCGGGCCAAGCAGGCATAGTGTTTTACTCTCTGGGAGGCAAGCCTGTTCCTTGCTAATGGGAGGTAGGTGTGATTGTCTATGGTGGTTAATTGATAGCAGCTTTGTTTTGGAAGAATTGAAATTTACGAGCCATTTCTTACCCCAATCCACCATGGATTGGAGGTTTTTTTTCAAGCTCAGCAGTGAGGTTCGTCTTGTCGCCCACCAGATTTTTGATCGAGGCGAGAGTAAACTTGGGATGTTATGGCATCGGGAAGATCATTGATGTAGATCAGAAAGAGCATAGGACCTAGGATAGAGCCTTGAGGGACACCCGTGTTTGTAGGGTAGTTCTGGGAGACATGTCCGTTTAATACCACCTTCAATGTGCTGTTAGAGAGGAATTATTGGATTAGGTCCAACAAAAGTCCATTTATACCATAGCTTCGCAGTTTCCGTAGAAGGCCAACATACCAGACTCTGTCGAACGCTTTAGAGATATCCAAGGCAACGGTTCGGGCTTCATCATTCTTTGCAGAAAATTTTTAGAATGATTTTAGTTAGTTTCCAACTGTGGCTTCGCATCTGTTCCTGCTAATTAGGAAGGCCTGAACCTTAATGTGCCTGCACCTTTTTTATCATGAACTATTTGAGATGTCAAGGCAATAAAGGGATGCAAGAAATCTCTGTCTATTTCAGTTTCTGGAAAGGATTGATACTTTTATCAAGAGATAGGCATGTCTCTCTATATGTCACTCTTCCTTTAGTATTCAACTTGCCCAAACCCGTAAATATCAGCTGTCAGTGTTCAACCCACTATGGATATCCATTTGGATTCATTATATTCATTCACCCTTGGGAAATGTGCAAATTGACCTCTTCTCCCCCTATATATTGGTTAAATAGTAAGACTTGCATAACTAAAAACCATTATTATCTACAAATAGATTTTGGCATTAAATAACTGATGGAAGTTGATATGCCACTAAACAAATAAGAACAACTAACCATATTACTTATTTACTTAGTTTGTATCATACACACATATATATACACTCAGAAAAGAAGCAATGACCAATGTTGAATAAAATTTCACTCCCTTTGAAAAACCCAAATGAATAAAACTCAATCCTATCAATTTTTGTCTTTTTAATTATTTATCCCCCCCCCCATCCTTTTTACCTGATTTTTTTATTTTTTATCTTTCACGCTTACCCTCTACCTTGCCCACTTCACAAATTCTTTCCTCGCTTCTATCCAGTAGACTATCCTGGGTATGATGATAAACTGCATCTGGCAGCAAGGCCTCTGATTGGAAAGGTGGAAATTTTGAGGAGAATAAAACTACCTCTTAATTGCTGCTGTTTCCAGGTACACTCTGACCCTGGGTGGTAGTACCTGTTAGGGTCCCAGCTATGAGCAAAAAATAAATCCCTAAAGTAAAATAAAAATAAAAAAACAGGAAAATATAAAGATTTCTATAGTAAAAATACGAGCAATACATTTTTATTAAAAAAAATTACCAACAGTACATTTTTATAGTTTAATTTTCAAAACAAAAACTAAAAACAAAACAATTGCTATGATTAATCTCATGTTTTGTAAGGAGAAAGACATTTTCACTTCTCATTTGATTTTAGAAGATGAAAAAAATGCAGCTAAGTAATTATAATTGAATCATGAAATAATGTTATTGTCCTGAATTAATTATAAAATTTGAATTTCATATTTAGATTTCAGCATTAAAGCATGTGGCTTGAGATACAGCTAAACAGAAACAACCAATTTAAGCCACATTTAGCGGCAAGGTTTTTGATTGGGGAAACTGAAAGTTTTGAAGAGTGTGGAACCACCTCTTAGTTGCTGTTGTTCCCAGTTCCACCTTGACCTAGGGTGGTAGTACATGTTAAGATCCCACCAATGAGCAAATAGTGACCCCCCCCCCAAAAAAAACCTGTGCAATGGATGAATAGTCATCTAAATTTCGCAAAGTGAAAATAATGCGTATATTTCATTTTGACAGATATATTTACGAAAACTACTCAAAAAATATCTTGAAATAATAAAGAGTAAATTTATTCAATAAAATCATCATTTGTTTCAACCTCAGCCTCCAGCAACTTTGGAGTCTCTTCTGGACAATCTCTTTGTTTAAGTTAGTGAATGCTGCCATAATCCTTGCCTTCAGTTCATCTTAAGTTTTGCAAGGTGTTTTGTTACCCTCTTGCTTAACTGTGCCCCACACATAAAGGGGGTTGCAGTCTGCAGAGTTAAGTGGCCAGATGTAAGGGGTAATGTGGTTGCAGAAATTGTCTGACTGCCATAACTGGGTTCTCCTGTTTGTGTGACATGGTGCAGAGTTCTGTTGCCAGACATAGACCAGCAGCTACCTTCTTGACCTAGGGCAACTTTACCTCCTCAAGGCACTTGATATTGGCCACTGTGTTGAGTCTGAAGTCTTAGGAGAAGATGAATAGAGGCATAACTTCATCAGTAGTGATCATTCAAAACACAACTGTAATCATCATTAGACTCCAACTCTTTCTGAATCCTCTGCACTATTCTCAGATTGACACCCCAAAACTCTGAAATATTCGTATTAGAACTTCTAGCATGAATGGCAAATAGTACAGCATGCCATTTCCAAATTTCTGGTGGAGTGAATTGCGTCATGGTGCTCAGCTGACCCTACTATACTGTGCAGTCAAAAACACACATGCATGTGGGCTAATTTGCCCATTGCACCCCGTATGTATACTAGGTTGGGCAGAAAGAAAATAAAAATCTTGATTTCTTTTTGGTGGAATTTCCAAGAAGTATTACTTTTCAAGCTTGTTCCACATGGTCATGCCATCAATGCTAAAATGTATTCCCTGGAGCTAGACTGTGTATATGAAAAACTAAAGAAAGACTATCCTGCTTTTGTCAATTGAAATCAGGATTTGTTTCAGCAAGACAATGCAATGCCACGCACTGCCAAGTTTAAGCAGATGGATGGTGTTGAGATTCTTTCACATCCACCATTCAGCCCTGATGATGCTCCGAGTGACTATGACCTGTTCCACTCAATGGCACAGTTCTTCAGCGGTCGGCAATTCAACACATTTGATGAAGTGAAGGAAGCTTGTTTACAGTTTTTTTTATTCAAATCCAGCAGACTGGTATCTGGGACAGATTCCGATACTGACTAATCGCCTACGGAGGATTGTTGTGAATAATGGAATTTTTGAAGAATAAATGTTATTGTTTCTCCATAAAATTTTGTTTTCTGTTTACTTCCTAAGTGAGTCAAGACTTTCTGGTGACCCTAATAAAAAATATTACCCACAAAGCAAGTGACCAGCAATATATTTTATCTGTAGTTGAAGACATACAATTACGTTCAAAATATATTTTAATTGAAGCTATAAAATTGTGTTCAAATTATTTAGATTTCGGCATTAAAAAGTTTTATATAGCTTGACATGTTGCTAAGCAAAATCAAACATAAAAGAACTTTTTTATGACATTAATCTACATGATATCTGACAATTTCTTAGATCAAACTGTATTTGAAAATATAACTACAACAAAAGTATAATATAAAGCACACTTATCACTGCCTCTAATTATGTTCACATAATAATGTATATGGAGAAAAGCGGATTATCATCTACCATGTATTCAATTGTGAAAGCAGAATAACTTCTCTCTTTTTTTATAATCATGTCTCCCCGAGCAAGGCATTTTACCGTCACTGTTTTGCAGGGGGTAACATAGGAGGAAAGTTATGAGAAAGAGTGACAGGTTATAGGGGTTGTCAGAAAGCGGGTTAGAGAAGGATGAGAATACTGATGTGAGTGAAGCGGACGGAGAAAGGAGCATGAGAGAGAGGATGCAGGTTAGTGAGATAGGAGATGACTATTGACTTTACATTTAAATTCTTGGAGATTGTAGCTGTCGGGGAAGCAAGTAAACGGAAGGGAATTCCGCAGGTGGGAAGTATGAGAAAAGAAGCTGATGCATTTACATTTTATTAGTTTAACAGTAAAAGGGTGCGACCTAGTTGCTAATCTTGTGGCTGGAGTAAATTCATGTACAGGGGGCACCAGTGAGCTAAGTTCATTGGAGCAGAAGCCATGAAAATATTTGTAGAAGAGACACAGGGAAGCTACATTGCACCGGTGAGAAAGTCACTATATCTGAGAATAACATATTTTTATTATTTCAAAGCTCCCAAGAAAATCAAATTTTAGCATTAAATGACCCATAAAGAGTTGATATGCTGTTAAACAAATTGATCTCTTTTCCCAATTTTGTTGTGTGAAAATGGATAGCCAATTTCTTCAAGTGATACCAATTACAAACATTCTTGTAATTGCAGAAACAAATGTAATTGTTCCTTGCCTTGGAAAAGAAGCGTTTTGATACATATTTTACCAAGCAAGTGAGATATACCAGATATGTATTATGTTAGTACCACTATAAAACTGTAGCAAGTCCTCTTTCAGTATAGCAGATTAAATAAGACTACGTTATCAAAATATGTATGGGAGTTGAAAGGTCAGAACAGTGGCAACCCATTGATAAGAGCCCACACTTGTGGTGCTGAATTCCTAAGATACATGCCATACCTACAGGTGAATGTATATCTTCTGGGTTTCAAGCAACACAGCATACTCCTTAAAAGAAAGGCTGGAATAACATTGAAATGTAAATAAGTGCCTTTTTGTGTTTGTTACCTAAAGGATTGGCTCATAGAGGATTATTTACATAAGTGTCTTTGTTTATTGGCTGAGGTTATTGAATTTGTAGTTCAACTGATAAAATATTTGCATGAAATTTTTAGCAGTAGTTTTACTGTGCATTTATTTGTTTTGGTATGTTTTAAATTCATTTAAGTGCCATAAGTGATACACGCTTTTGGTAATCATGTCTCGAAAGAGACATGACTGACTGGGCAGAAGATTATCCCGCATTAAGCTGCCATTGCTTTCTGTGGTAGACTGGTTGCCAGCTAAGGCTATAGAACCCAATCTGTCCTATTAAATACATGGCATTTATTTATGCACAAATACCCTTGGGAAAGGTATTAATCTGTCTCTTCCCTCCAGTTATGGGTTAAATAACATGACAGATTGGGTTCTATAGCCTTGGCTGGCAACTATTCTACCGCAGAAATCAATGGCAACCTACTGCAGGATAATCTTCTGCCCAGTCAGTCATGTCGCATAAGAGACATGATCGCCCAAAGCGTGTATCGCGTATGGCACAAAACTGTTAGTATGCTTTAGTAAATAGTAACTCTGTTGGACATTTAATGGGTATCTCTGTAGGAGAACTATTTCTAGGTTAGTTACAATAACTGCAATGCTAGTCCTGGGTACTAGCTTATGTGTACTTCTAGTAGCATAGTACTGCCAGACAGAAAACCTGGTGTGGGGCTCTGAAGGTAGTTCGCTGTTAACTCTGGCAACTTTCTGGCAACTCCTGTAACCAAACTGGCACCAAATGTAAGGCCCTGTATTCCTTTAGATCTTGTCAGTGTGGTGGACAGGTCATGTAGTCCGGGTAGTGTATGGTCTTTATATACCATCCCCAAGGCCTGTACCCTGGAGAGGACACTCCACTCTCACCACCAATGGAATGAATTTTGACTGAATGGGGGTGCTATCTTTATTTCTCAAGATAAACTTGTGCTTAATTATCAATAGTGTTGCACTATTGATTCTATACACACATAGATAAATAAATTTTGGGTTGACTATTTATGACATCACCTTGGGTGACATGAAATTGATCCCATCAAATGTGAGAATGTCAGATTAAGAAAAGAAACTGTTAGGTAATCGATTTTGACTTAGCATTTTAACTTCAGTCACTTTCTCACTGAAATGACATGGCTTCCCTTTGTCTTTTCTACAAATATTATGCACAGAACAGTCCTTGAAAATGAATGTAGCAATAATTGAGTGTAATCAGGAAGAAAATAAAAAAATATGAACACAAAAACATCTAATTCAAAAAATTTAATGAATTAAAAAAAAATATTGGTAGACAGTACTTGTTCATATTATTTAAACAAACATGTCATCTTGCACATTTGTGCATTGAATACTGTTGCCATATCTGGTCAGATGCTCCTGCTATTCGTCTTGAGGTTCTCAACAAAATCCAAGAAAGAATCTGCATTGTAATCGGTGCTGACTTGGCATCTCGACTTCAGTTCTTTCCTCACCGACATGACGTGACTTCTCTTTGTTTTTTCTACAAATATTGCCATGTCAACTGATTTGAAAAGCTTTTTTTCTCTGGTGCCCTGATTACATGATTGGTATCCACTCTTTTACTGTTGAAATAGTTAAATGTAACCTTCACTTCTACTTGAACAGGTTTTTTTTTCGCACTACCCACCTATGGAACTCCCTACTGTTTATTTGCTTTTCTGATAGCTACAATCTCCAAAAATATAAATGCAACTTCAGTTGCCTTCTTCGATCCTCTTGAATCCCGTTAATCTTTTATCATTTCCTCAATACCCACTTTATTTTCAGTCTTTTCTCTTATTGTAACCTCCTGTGTACTGGTGGTGATTCCATCTTGCTTGGGGAGAAATGATTTTAAAAAGTTTGACAGTATTATTACTGCTGTTTATATGCACCTTATGGTTAGAATGTTTGCTTTTCAATCATGAGACCTGAGTTCAAATCTTGCTGTGGTTAAATTGTCTTGATGTTTATTGATCAGGGGAGGCGATCCCAGCATGCAGCACCTTCTGGAAAGTGCCTGAAGACTATGCTTATGTGAGTTTAACAAACAGAAAATGTGCCTGAGCAGGTGTCTGTAACAGGGATTAGTTTCCATAGCAGATGGGTGTTCATATGGATGCATGATCGAGTGGTCTGAACATTTACTTTCCAACCATAAGACCTAGGTTTGAATCTCACCATAGTCAATTTGTCAGGAAGGTGTTATCTGAAAAACAATTGTAATTTTTAGTGGTGTTTAATTCAGGACTCTTGACCAACTTTTTCCACTATCATCATAGAATTATTCTTCTAATATATATATATATATATATATATATATATATTTTAATTTTATGGTTTAGAGCAAACAAAAAGTTTTTAGGAAGCAAATATTTATTTTGTTCCCTTTAATCTTTAGCCCAGGGTTCGGTAACTCCCAGCCTCCAGGCCATATCCAGCCCATGAAAGAGTTTTGTCTGACTTGCCAAATTAACACCTGGACACTAATTATCTAATTAATTTGTGAAGCAAGGTGTAGAAAAATATCAGTTGGTGTTAATTGACTTACAATGCAACAAATTTTTTCAATAAAATTTAATTCTGAACCAACTGCTGACTTCTACAAGAAATGTTTTGCCAGTCGGAAAATATAAAATTCTATTGAATAATGCAAAAATGATGGTATCATTATTTAGAAGTACATATGCTTGTGAACAGCTTTTTTTGAAAATGAAATATGCTAAAAGTTGTTTAAGAACAAGATTGGGTGATGACTATCTGGATAATGTTTTGCTCCTGTCATCAATAAATACTTCACCTGATATGGGGAAGTTATCGAACGATAAGAAGAAAGAAACGTATTATTAAATAATTCACCATTTCTAACAGCATTTCATTTGGAAGAAGGAATTTGCATTTTGTTGTTTGTGTTCGTTGCTATCCTATTTTTCTTGTGGAATAATAAGGAACCTTGTTTAAAAAAAAATATAATATTAATTTCATTGTTTTTTTTTTCTTCTTTAAACCTTCAGACCAAAGCAGCCAACTGGACAGAGCATTTTGAGATCGAGACAATTTATTATAGCATATTTGATATCATGGCCCTCGTACAAGGCATTGCACAGCTTCCTGGTCTGCTCTCTGCAAAAGGTTGCTGACTTCTGCTTTAGATTGTGGTCTCCATGCCCTTCAGCCACTACAACCACTGTTTGGTTACTGTTTTCCCTTGGTCATCTTGCTGAGCCTCATGACAGAATATTTGCAGGATGAAGTTAAACATTTCAGAAAATATAACCCCAAGCAAGGCAATAAAGTCATTCAGATGCAGGGGGTTACTGAGTGATAGAGAATATGAGAAAAACTACTATTAAGCACAGGGGACAATAAAAGTACAAGGATTAAGAAGACGGAATATAATGATTGCCATTGCATTTAAATTTTTGCAGATCAAAGCTGGTTTGAAAGTATGGACTCGGAAGTGAGTTCTACAAGTGAGAAGTGTGAGAAAAGAAACTATTAGCGTAGAACTTAGTTTTACATCTAGCCATTTCTGTTGTAAAATGATGAGACCTTGCCACTATTCTAGTACTGCACTTACATTCATAAAATCTAGGTACCATAGAAGAAAGTTTGCCATAACAATTACCCTGAAAATAAATATAAAAAAAGGTACAGGGAAGCTATATTATAGTGATGGAAAAGTGACTGAAGATTAGATGCCAGGTGAGGACCAGTAACATTGCAGATTTTTTTTGGGGGGGGATTTTATTGTGAATCTCTAAATGTATAGCAGGAGCACCAGATTAGATGTGGCTGCAATGTTCAAAGCAAGGATGAATGATAGACTTATTTTTGTTAATGATTCATTCAAAAAATTTTAACCAAAAATTAACAAAAAAATATAATTTTTGGGGTTTGTTTATTAAAGCAAAATTTGTTTTACAATCATTTCCTGTTTTTTGTTGTTTTTTTTTTTTTCATTTACAGATAAATAATACATATATCTAAATTTAAGTCCTTCAATCTCCCTTTTTCTCAAGTTTGAATCACCAGTTTACAAAGAAATGCTTAAGTTTTTATTCATTTCTCGTGAGTGTTCATTCATCATTTATTACATGCCTGTCACTATTGATGAAAAGCAAAATTTTTTTTTAGTTATTATTTTAAGAAATTAGTTGATTTTAGAATAAATTTTGATTGTCCTAACATAGTCTTCTCCATCATCCCCCAAAATTCTAACCATTTGTCCCAAACTAATGTTTTACCATCCCCAGGATGGTGTTAATTTTGGGTTTTGGTCTAGATATTTTGTGCTGATTCCTGCATAAACAGTCCTGTCATTTTTTATGGGTACTATGTTGTTAACTCGCTAAGTCTTTCCTTGAAGTTTGTCAGACTTTCAGAATGGCATATAATATTCTTTTGAAGTCTTATTCAGATAGTTACTATTTGAAGCTGATCTCTTGTTGCATTTCTGCAGAGAGTGAGCAAAGCAAAAGTATTTTGTTCATTCATCTGTAGATGCAGAGTTTCCCTTTTTGTTTTTTACCGTTTACTTCATTGTCTCTCTACACACTCACAACAGCGGTTTATTTACTTGGGGTCAGGTCAACCAAGTGATGGCTCCGATAGTCCACTAACAGTGGACGCTGACTTGCATAACGAAACCTCAGATGACAGCCTGTCTGAGGACGAACCTTGTGTCGTACCCCTCCGAAGGAGCACCCGCCAAAAGAGACCTGTTCCCGAATGCACTTTTTGTGATAATGAGATCAGTGGGGAGCGTGGTGGAGACTTACATCGCTGAAGCAAGAGAAGGCGGTTTGTCTGCATGTGCATTCATTGATGTAATGGAACCACGAGGCGAGCTCATGCAAGGCAGTTTTTGGAATGACACAGCGCATGTGTCATTGGTGAAAGCGAGGCTTTTCAGGAGCGAGAAATTACGAGACCAAAAACACATAAAAAGAGCCAACTTCTGTTTCAGAGGCAGTTTGCCGTTGGAGACTCGAGAAGGCTACACCGGTGTTCAGGAGACAGCGTTTTGCTTACGGTGCACAGGAAACGGAGTCCCTAGTAAAGCAGTGTTCTGGGTTCTACGAGAAGCGGTTGGGAGAACAGATCCAAGTGGTCATTAATTTGTCTACGAACTACACTCAGAGAAGACACAAATACCCACATACACACTCACAACTCTTCAGAATATTGTAATGATCATACTTTCAACTCCTCTTTCTCTCTCTGTCTGTCTATCTATCTATCTATCTATCTATCTAGTCCTGTGTATGTTAATAAACTGCATCTGGCAGCAAGGCCTCTGATTGGGAGGTTCTGAGGAGCATGGAACCACCTCTTAATTGCTGTTGTTCCCAGGTCCACCCTGACCCGGAGTGGTAGCACCTCTTAGGGTCTCATGTATGGGCAAATAATTAACCCCCAAACTGGGGTCAAAACACTATGAAAGTATAAAAATAGACTTTTATAGAAAAAAAGTAAAAATATTATCAGCAATACATTTTTGAATATGAAACTAGAAGTACATCTTCAGTTTCCTAAAATAAAAAAATATTTTCATCAAAATCTGACTAAATCAACCTTCTCACTGTAATCAAATATTAAAAAGAAAAATACCTCAAAACTCCACCTTTTTGGCATTAAATAACCCACAGGGGTTGATATGCTGTTAAACAAAACTCAAACTAAAAAAACTCTCTCTCTGTCTATATCTCTTTCTCTCTTGTGCATATGGAGTCTTTATAAAACAAGTTAATTCATCACTAGGTCATTTCTTTCTTAAAGATATGATTACAAATTTAAAATAAGTTGATGTCAAAATTTAACATTTAGAGAAAATTATCTATCATCCATCCTTTAAGCAGTAATCAATATCTGTAAATAAATTTATCTCTCTCCCCCCTTCCCGAGATGACAAGATAAATTTTGAACATTTTACTGCTTTGGTTACACACACACACACACACACACACACACACACACACACACACACACACACATATGTATCTAACACTTGTTATAATATACAGATAATACACTGATCTTCATCAGAACTAAATCCTAGACCAAAGTGAATTCAAACAAATTTTTATGAATACTGTACTAAGATCTATGCGAGAGAATGATGTGGATACCCCCCCCCCATCCTATTAAGGATCTATGAAACGTTCATTTAAAAAGCTTTTCTCTGAAGGTCATCACTCCCCACCTCCACTTGTTTGCATGAGTGTGTTCCGGAGTTGCTTGGTGTTGTCAAATATCGGGACATTTTGACAGGGAACCTGGTTTTCAGGTCAACCATTATGATTTTCTGCCAAATTCTTCCTTCATATATCTGTCTGTTGTGTATTTCGGTGCCAAAATTAGTTGGCATTGGTAAAGTCTTTTGTTTGTAATTCTATCACTTAAGTAACCCCCAACCTGATTTTTTTTTTCATTTTCTTTTATATCATACTTCCTCTTTTTCTTTTCTTCTTCAACCTGAATTTTTACAAATTTTCTTTCATATTATACTTTCTCTTCCTTTTTATCTTTTCTTTCCTTCCTCTTTCTTTCTTCTTGAAAAAGAGGAGGAAAAATGGTTCACAAAACAGGAAGAGATGAAGCCTCTTTTTAGATTTTTCTGTACACAGTTTTATATATACATTTTGCAAATAAAAAATTAATGTTAACAAAATGGGATTTAATTTTTTATTCTCTTTCCTCAATCTTGTCACTTAATATATCACAAAAACTTCTTAATTAGTCTTTTTTTTTTAACAGGTAAATTTCCTGCTGTCTCTTTATTTACCACTCTGTAAAAATAAAACAAAAATGAATTTCATTATGTATTTGAAATAGGGCAAGGCTAGAAAATCTGATTTAATTAAATACATTAAAACAAACAATGATTTAAAATGATTTTAATTTTTCTAAAAACAAGATTATTTCATCCAACAGATTTGGTATGAATTTCACAAATATTTGCTCTATCTCTTTCAGCTTTGGGTTTTCATATTTTCAATTTTTCTCAAGAATTCTAGAAATACATATTGATCAGCTAACTTCCCTTCAAGATTCTAAAAACTCTTTTAATGTTTTATCTACAACCCCTACCTTTGTGCTCTAGTGGAAGAGCTGAAAAGTACAAACCCTGTCTTCCTATACCCCACTGTTGTTCAATATCATTTAGTGAGGGAAGAAGACTTTCTATCTTTCTTTTTTACTTATTATTGAGAGCAATCTGATTGGTTGCAAAGATCACATGATAATGCTGATATCTTTTTCAATTCTGAAGTGAAGAAGTATTTTCAGCCTTTCATGAAGCATAACTTATATCCATAAACAGGTTTGAAAATTAATCTTTTTTTTATTTAGTTTAAGTTGTTTTTTTTATTCATTCATATCTCAAATATCCTTGCAGTGTGCCAGGAAACTTCAACAGTGATATTTATTTCTGGTATAATTAGGTGTTGTTGGTCTCTTAAAAATCTCAATCTTCTCTCCCAGGTGACCCCACCAGTAACAACACTTTCTCATCAGCTTCCTAATCTCTTCAGTTGGATCCATTGATTTTGGCTCGTGCTTATATTTGAGAATAACAATAATTTTTTTTTCAGATGCAAGTCTTATTTAACCCATAGTTGGGTGGGGAGAAGTTAGATTCAGTTTATAACCAAGACAGACTTTCAACATTCAGGAAAACTGATTTGGATTTCCATGTAAAGGTTTTAGATAAAAGGTCTTTCCAGCCTTCCCTCTATAAGCAGGCCTGAATATTGTCAACTTCAATGATTTTTTTATATAATCTTGTTGTTGGCATTTAATATTAGCTGTGCATATATTTGTCCTCTTGATGAAAGAGGATTAAAAATACAAACATATAATCTATATATGGAAACTATGTTTCCCTTAATGGAAGCTATAAATATACTATTTTGTTGTTTGATTTTAATATGTCTATAGACTTAATTGGAGTAGATAGACTAAACTATCGCCCGGTTCACACTCCATCCACATCTATTAAACAGGTGAAGAGGCTCATCCCTTGTTTCCTGTTTAGGATGCAGTTTCTGGTTTTCTCTTTTCCAATCTCTTCACTCTTATGTAGCCCCCTGCACATCAGTGGCATTACCGCCTTGCTCGGGGTGATATGATTTAAAAAAAAAAAACTCGCCTAAAAGCTGCCTTTTGAGTGACCTTTAAGTTAGCTCCTGTAGAGGGATTTTAAGCATTTAGCCTTTTACCTTCATCTTCCTAAGTACGCAAGTTACAAAAATTTAAAAACAAAATTACTTTATCTTTATTTGACACCATAATTTAGCATAATCTCTCGAATATGAGTCTAATCTCCATAGTTTGTTTCCATTTATTTTTGCGCAATTTTTTCTTTTAAAATAACCTTTCTCTATGAACCCTTCAAATAAAGTCACTCTTAAAAGACATTAGGGAACCTGGACGTTGTCAGATTTCCAATATGTCACAGTATGTGTCCTAGGTAAAAAAAAAAAAAAAGCAAACAGTGTGCCATGTCCCATTTAAATTTTAATTATGGTTTAATAAGACAATATCAATTGGAATTAAGACAAAAAGTGAATTTAAAGTTAAACATTTAATAAATGTTTTGTTTTTTCTTTTTTAAAACTTTGTAACTTAGATTTAACTTTAAATAAGTTATTTCATTTTTAACCACATGTAGTTATTACCTGTTATTTCAGGTTGTTTATGATCAAAAAATGAACAGACAGGCAGACACTGCACTTTATATAGATTTGTACTTTGGTTTGCTTGTCATAATGATATAATATTGTTTTGCTTCCTTGTGTTCTTGAATCTCCTGATTCTGAGATGGATGGCTTTGGGTCATTTTAGGAGAAAAACATGGCCGAGAAAAGGCTGAATAGTTTAGTTTCAAGTCCTTTCCGCCTGAACTTTCTCTAATTTTCTTATGTAACACTCTTAAACAGTTTATAGAAATATGAGTGTACTCCTGCTGTCAAAAATGACGGCAAAATATTTGAAAGGATTATTAGGTGTTTCCTCACAGGTTATCCCTCCTGAGCATGACTGGAGGATATATATATATATATATATATATATATATATATATGTGTGTGTACACACCCACAGAGTGGGTTTTATATTACAATAGAGAGGATTCTTCAATACTTGATGACATAATTATTGCAAAAAATCAAATAAGGCACTGTTAAAGAGCAAACATGTGGCAAGAGCTTTCTTAACTAGTAGTAAAGAGTGAACTGAGCTGATGCTGCCTTGCTATTATCTCTCTCTCTCCATGAACATGACAGGTGGGCAGGTGGGATGGATATATATATATATATATATATATATATATATATATATATTATTGATTGTTTAATTACTTAGTTTTTGGTCATGATAAAATTAGACCAGTACACATTTGTATTAAAGTGTTCAATACAATTTTATTGTAGAACTTTTGAATATTCTTCATTTGTAAATGAGTTATTATGCGACCTAGGTTTCTACCATGTCATATCTTCAGGCAATTTGCAATAACTGATTTTACCGTTTTTTTGCATTTCTTTTATTAAGAACACTCACGTGACAGAATTTTTGAGCGTGCAGATTTTAAAATTTCAAGTAATTATGTTTTCATCCATGGTTGTATGAACCTAATAAGTATTTTTTGGTATGGTTACACTTAGTCATAATTTCTGTTAAAAAATACCTATTAGGTTCATACAACCATGGATGAAAATGTTATAATTTCTTGTAATTTTAAAAATTGTGTGTTCAAAAATTCCCCCGTTACATGAGCGTTCTCAATAAATCATTTACAAATGAAGAATATATATATATATATATATATATATAATCTCCAAATGAATAAGGAACGGAAAACGTTCAAAACATTAATTTAAAACAGTGCTTACTATAAAAATAGAGCAATGAATATTTATTATTAGTTATACTTAAGAGCATGTGCAAACTACTACAAAATTCTACATTTGTTTTTTTCCAGAAAGCTCTTATTACCGTCATTATTAACTACCTGATCAGACATTGTTTTTTTTTTTTTTTTTTTTTTTAATGTTGAAACAAAATGTACAATTTTGTAGTAGTTTGTACATATTCTATAGTAATAATTCATTATATATATATATACTAGCAGTATAGCTCGGTGTTGCTCGGGTGTAATGAAAGCTTTAAAACTAATCCATGGTCCTGGAGCTCAGACTCTTTGGATGTTGGCACAAAAGACTAAAAAGCAATAGTTGTTTCCAGTTAAAGCGAAACCGGAGACTGAAAGAAAAAATAAATGGATGTAAGTCAAATTTTGATTTCCTGGTATCGATATCAAATAAGTTTTTTTCGTCGTAAACTGAATTTTGAAGGCTAAATAAGTCCTCTGAGTAAATGGTATCATAGCTGAAACTAAGAACTACAATTATACCTACTTAAAGCCAAACCCAAAGCAAAAACTAAAATAAAAGGGCTGAAAAAAAAAATACAGACATACAGGCATATAAACAAACACACACACAAACATCTTGCCTTATATATATAATATATATATATATATATATTATAATCCGAGTTTTTCAATTTGCGATATTTATCATGGGTACCTTGACACAAAACCTAGCTAAGAACACTCGCAGACGCTTATAGTACAACTGTGTAAATTTTCAAGAAAATCGGTTCAGCCGTTTCAGAGTCTATAGGTAACGGACATACACACACACAAAGTTCTATTTATAAATACGTTTAGATTAGATTAGATTTATATATATATATCAATATAAAACAATCTTTATTATAAGAGTATTTTTTTTATTCTGTTCTCAACTCATTCATAAAAAAGTAAAACTGATTTTTAAAACAGTGCATTGTTCAGTTTGCTAACCAGGATAGCTACCAAATTGTTTTTACTCAATGTCTGTCATAAATGCATTACGTTTCATCAGTTTCTTGGTGGTATTAGTGTGGAATGCTGTTCTAGATTAAGGGTAAAATCCATAGAATCTCCAAGGGTATAATTCAGATTATTTCTTTCTTGTAGTTGATTATGCCAATGGCAAATACCAACCTCATTTTTTTTTTTCCCTAGTGCTACCCCTTCCCCCGAATTCCTACATATTATAATTATTTACCGCTCCCCCTTTTTTCCTCTATAGCTGATTGTTCATCAAGTGCATCCATATGCCAATTGATGATTTTGTTTAAATGAGCATGTAAATCTTTTGAACATTACACCAACCCTATTGCCATTAAATTCTATTTTTATCTTCGATAATGATGGCACAGCTATAAAATGCATCATCAACTTTGGTTGCCGTGGAAACCCCCTTTGATTGAATAATTTTTTTTACAGTCTCCAGATTTTCTCCTTTAAATGATGTTGATTTTCATTTGATTTTTGATAGGAAAAAATTTGGTTTTAAAATATCTCAACTTCTGAAATTTTAAGCAGAGAGGATTTTAGAGTTTTGGGTCTACAGATTAGCAAATCCAAACTGTTGAATTATTGATCTTTTTGTGAAATATCATTTTAGTGGGTGTAATCTTGAGGGCATCTTAGTTTATTCAAAAAATGGGACGTCCTGCAATTCTCCAGATTGTATGTAATCTAGAAAACCTCCTCCAAACTTAGGAAATACTTAGTCTCAAATGTAAACAGTTTCACTCCAAGGAAGGTGATAATGCCACTAAGATACAGGGGTTTACTAAGAGTGAAAGAAAAGACCTTAGTGAAGAGAAAAGAAAATAAAAGAACAGGATTCAGGAAAACAGAAGATGGTGAATGATGTTGCATTTACATTTTTGAAGATGGATATTGAACACACACAAATGTGCCTGAGCAGGAGTCTATAATGGGGCTTAGCTAGCCACCCTAGTAGACAGTCTTCCTGTGGTCAAGATATGTTTGCCTGTTTTTCAATTAAAACTCCCCTCTGATCTTTTAAATATTTATGTCCACAGATTTCTTTTCTTTATAATCTGTAAATTACCATGCCTTCTTGGGAAAGATAATCGAGTGGTTTCTTTTTACCTTTTTCTTCTATCTGCTACGTAACTTCAGGACATAGGTGTTTATGGCTCTCTACAGCTTCCTATCCCTTGTGGCTTTTTGCAGTTTTTCTTCTTTTGCTAAAGCTAACCTCTGTTCTGCCATCCATTCACACAAGTTTTATGTGGTTTGCTGCTTTCCTCTATCATTCTTACTCTCCATATTGGCCTTGACGGTTAAATTTTCCAACCCTTCTTTCCTTTTTATGTGTTCAAAGAATTTCAGCTCTCTTCCCCCTGGGTAGAAGTGTTCTTTCCAATGCCAATTTAAGACTTCTTTGTTGCTTACTCAAAATTTCTTGGATTGAGTATCTTTCTGTAAAACTACATCTTCTAGTTTTTGCCTCATCTATGGTGGAGTTTGTTCGACATTCACTGCCATGTAAGAGGGTAGAGAACACATAGCAATCCAGTTCTCATTTCTTTTGTTTCTTAGATATTTTTTTCCCTTTTCTTAGCACTTTGCTTAGCTTTTGGAATAGTTCTTTTGCTAGCCCACATACACACACCTACCTGTACTTCTATGAGCCATGTCCCTTGAGAATACAGGCGATCATAGTTCTTCACGGCCTCTTATCATGTATGGCTCTTAGCAGCTTTTCCTCTTTGATATGTTCTGGCTCACACATTCCACCTTCTTCTATATCTCTTGCCCTCAGTATGCCCTGTGAGGGTTAAGTTTTCCAAGCCTTTCTTCCTCATTATGTATCCAAGGAATTTCAGTTGTTGATTCTTAGTTCTGAGTAAAAGTGTTCTTTCTGTTAGCATTTTCTTAAAGACTTCTTTGTTGCTTACTTGCTCCATTCATAGAATAACCAGTATCCTTCTGTAGAACCACATTTCTGCTGCCTTTATTTTTTTTTCTTTGTCTGTGGGTAGATTGTCCAGCATTCACTGCTATATAAGAGGGTGGATATCACATGGCAATCCAACTTTTATTTCTTTTGTTTCTTAAGAAAATCTTTTCCAATTCTCATCACTTTGCTTAGCTTTTGGAATAATTCTTTCGCTAATCCAATGCATGTTTGGATTCCGATGCCACATTTTCCATCCTCGGTTAAAACACTTCCCAGATATCTAAACTTCAACCCTTGCTTGATTTTGACATCTCCAATTTATAACTCGTATATTGAGCTTTTTCTCTGGATGACAACCATATGTTTTATCTTCTTGCAGTTGATGGTTAGTCCTTTCTTCTCCCTTTCTCCTACCACCCTGTCTAGGAGGTCCTGTAGTTTTCTTTTTGTGCCAGCTATCAAAGCAGTGAAATCTCTGTATCTTAGCAATATAAGATTACGTCCACCAATAATAAATCCTTTTGTTCCCTTAGAATAGCATCATTGTAGAGGTTGAATAAATCTCGGGAGAAGACAACGCCTTGTCTCACACCCTTTTCTGGATTATTGACATCATCTGCAATTTAAAAATTTTTTTTTTATAATCATTTCACCCCAAACAAGACTGCCACTAGTGGGTTACAGAGAAAGAAAAAACAGAGTCGTATGTCAAAGAAAGGATAAGAAGTGGATAGGATTTAGAGTTAGATGGAGTTTAGAAAGATAGAAGATGGAAATTAATGTTGCATTTAAACTTTTGGAAATTGTAGCTATCAGGGAATCAAGTATACGGAAGGAAGTTCCACAGACAGGAAATGTGACACACACACAGAGACAAAGTTCTATTTATAAATAAGTTTAGATATGTGTGTGTGTATGTATGTATGTATATATATATATATATATATATATATATATATATATATATATATGCTTTGCTTTAAATTCTGAACAAAGAAACCTACAGAAAAAGTAACTGTTCATTATTATATATGATTTTTAAAAAAATATATTATTTTCCAAGTATCACTTTCATGTTGCTGCCTTTTTGTTAAAGGCATGAAACCAATTTCTCCTTTTCCTCAGTTTGGTTAGAAATGTTGCTCATGTTCTTGTCCCTGTCATGTCACAAGTAAAAGCAAGTTATTTTAATTAAATTCCTCTTTTTAGTTTAACTTTATTAACAGATCAGTTAAATTTGGCTTATATATTCTTTGTCCTTTGTTAATGATTTTAATAACCTCAACTTTGTTTCTCTCTTATTTTCCTTCTGTGAGGTAAAAAAAAAGAAAAATTTATAAACTGTAGAATTCATCAACATTCATCATATCTTGTTTATAATATTGTAATTGGGTGTTAAGTGTTGTACATTTTTTCCACCAGGAGAAATCAACGAAAGACAAGTCGTTATCCTTTCAGAATATTATTTTGTTTAGACTCGTGTACTAATATTTATCATATCTGGTAATGAATGTTTGCTAGAGATGTTTTATGTTTGTTAATTGTATTAATAGATAACAATTTTAAACTTGAAAGCTTGAGTCAACAGTACAGATAATATCGTTCAATGTCTGTCTCCTGTCATGATTGTGCCAATAAAATTCATATAGTATCTAATGGCAATCTTGACACTTATTATTACCGTTGAAAAAAAAATTAATGAGTAAATATATTAAAATAAAGTTGTAAAAGAAGGATGTGTCTTTTTACTGAACTTATTCAAATTAGACAATAAGGTGATTCTCAGAAAACTAGAAGTCCTCCCAAGATTTATTGTTTACAAACGCAATTTTAACAATGTAAAATATGCAGATGATACAGTGTTGATAGCAGACATTTAACTGAAACTACAAGAACTCTTACTGAAGATAGTGAAGGAAAGTCAGAAGTATAGAAACCTTAACTGCTTGGTTTTCATTTTATCTCTAGTGCTTAAATGTCAGAGAAGAGATGCATAATCGTGCATTTGAAACATGAGAAAACGCATTTTTTGAAAGTAGTTTTTATTCTTATTTTTCTTTAACTATAAATAAAAACTTTACAAATTATATTTAACATCTTTAAATTATATTTAAATCTTTACAAATTATATTTAAATCTTTACAAATTATATTTAACATCTTTAAATTATATTTAAATCTTTACAAATTATATTTAACATCTTTAAATTATATTTAAATCTTTACAAATTATATTTAACATCTTTAAATTATATTTAAATCTTTACAAATTATATTTAACATCTTTAAATTATATTTAAATCTTTACAAATTATATTTAACATCTTTAAATTATATTTAAATCTTTACAAATTATATTTAACATCTTTAAATTATATTTAAATCTTTACAAATTATATTTAACATCTTTAAATTATATTTAAATCTTTACAAATTATATTTAACATCTTTAAATTATATTTAAATCTTTACAAATTATATTTAACATCTTTAAATTATATTTAAATCTTTACAAATTATATTTAACATCTTTAAATTATATTTAAATCTTTACAAATTATATTTAACATCTTTAAATTATATTTAAATCTTTACAAATTATATTTAACATCTTTAAATTATATTTAAATCTTTACAAATTATATTTAACATCTTTAAATTATATTTAAATCTTTACAAATTATATTTAACATCTTTAAATTATATTTAAATCTTTACAAATTATATTTAACATCTTTAAATTATATTTAAATCTTTACAAATTATATTTAACATCTTTAAATTATATTTAAATCTTTACAAATTATATTTAACATCTTTAAATTATATTTAAATCTTTACAAATTATATTTAACATCTTTAAATTATATTTAAATCTTTACAAATTATATTTAACATCTTTAAATTATATTTAAATCTTTACAAATTATATTTAACATCTTTAAATTATATTTAAATCTTTACAAATTATATTTAACATCTTTAAATTATATTTAAATCTTTACAAATTATATTTAACATCTTTAAATTATATTTAAATCTTTACAAATTATATTTAACATCTTTAAATTATATTTAAATCTTTACAAATTATATTTAACATCTTTAAATTATATTTAAATCTTTACAAATTATATTTAACATCTTTAAATTATATTTAAATCTTTACAAATTATATTTAACATCTTTAAATTATATTTAAATCTTTACAAATTATATTTAACATCTTTTAGATTATGAAAATAAGGAAAATAGACTGCATTTTCTGGCTTATAAAACACACTTTTTTTCTTTTTTTTTTTAAATACCCTGGAAAATATGTGTGTCTTCCAAAAGAAATATATCAATTACCAACATGACATGGAGGACAGAGATGATCATTTATTGTACATGATTGACAGCAATGATGATTTTGCAGATGATAGTTTAGTCCAACAGTGACGAGTTTTTGGGATTTGAGGATAAATAACATTTCTTTGATTGTTTTATATTTTGATATGCATATTTTTACAATTCTTAATTCATTTCTATGAAAATAAAACCACTCTTAGACAATGAAAGATGTATTTTTACTAATTACCAACTAGTATGACATTACAAACAAAATCGGACGAGTAATTAATGTAAACAATACGGCATGTCACGTTGAATACACCGGTTCTCATTCGATCACCGAAGTTAAGCAACATTGACCCCGGTCAGTACTTAGATGGGTGACCACTTGGGAATACCAGGCACTGTAAGTATTCAGTGACGGATGTGCGTTGTGGTGCAGTGGATATCAGCTTGGAAAGAGAAATCGGTGAGCAGAGTTCGAATTTCAGTTGAGTACCCTGCATTCACTTAAGCACTGTTACCCTTGGTAAAGGTATTAATCCGTCACTTCCCTCCAGTTATGGATTAAATAACAGGATGAGGCCTGGAGGCAAACCATCTAGTTCTGATGTCACAATAAAAACACCCATAGTAGCCCTGACGATGCATCAAGTATTCAGCTATTTGACAAGATTATGAATTTCGTTATAAACTGTGCCAGGGTTCCAAATGCACAAGGAATACTAGAGGGGTGTAGTGAGTTCTATCTCAGCCAAAGGCTGCAAGACGACAACGAATGTAAACAATACATGGTACCAGTATGTGAGCGATGTATGGTGAATGACTTTTTTTTTTTTTTTTTTCAAAGAAACTTCTTTCCAATATTAAAGTGCATCTTCCAAGCTGAAAATACGATATTTTCTTTAATTGTGTGATACTTTGGTGAAGTATTCCATGCACTATGCAGTTAAATATTCTTTGCACCAAGTTGCCATAATGTTTTTATAACTTATCTGGCTTATCACGTTGACTACATCGGTTCTCACTCGATCACCAAAGTTAAGCTGGTCAGTACTTAGATGGGTGACCGCATGGGAATACCAGGTGCTGTAAGTATTTAATGACGGATGTGTATTGTAGTGCAGTGGATATCGGCCTGGAAAGAGAAATTGATGAGCCGAGTTTGAATTCCAGTTGAATACCCTGCATTCACTTAAGCACTGGTACCCTTCCCTCCAGTTATAGGTTTAATAACAAGGGTAGGACTTGGGAACCCTGCCCTTAAAAACAAATCCCAATGAATCTTGACGGATGTGTATTGTAGTGCAGTGGATATCGGCCTGGAAAGAGAAATTGATGAGCCGAGTTTGAATTCCAGTTGAATACCCTGCATTCACTTAAGCACTGGTACCCTTCCCTCCAGTTATAGGTTTAATAACAAGGGTAGGACTTGGGAACCCTGCCCTTAAAAACAAATCCCAATGAATCTTGATACTCGAAAAGAAAAAAGTATTACTAGACACAAAACTTATATGAAAAACAACAATAAATTGTTGAAAGAAAAAGGTATTACCAGCAATAAATAAAAAATTTAGTTGGCAATAAATGACCCGCCGAGGTTGATTTGCCATAAAAACAAAACAACCAACCAACCAACCAACCAACAACTTATCTTCTCAAGAAAACGTGTATATACATATAGACATAGCACTGTCTTTGGGGTTTTCTTCCAGTTTTATCTATAGACAAATGCTTCAGGAATTCCTGACAGAACCCCATGAATCCTAGAGTTGCTCATTAGTCATTTAGACATGAATCATGAATGAATGTTGTCTTTATTATAGAAAAAACATTTAAACCATCAGTTGATTATCTCTGCTGATCTCCAATGAAATATCAACTGGTTATGCCCCAATATTTAAGGGTTGATTTTCATTTCTAAAGTATTAGAACAGAAATATTAAGTTTATTGGAAAAATGTGATTCACATTGGGTGTCTCGTACAGTAAAACCTTTTACTGATCACATGGCCCATAACAAACTGGCTTCTTATTTTTACTGAATGCAGTTAGATAAATGCTTGAACAAATCCTTCATCAAATCTGTGTTAAGTTACTAAGTACATGTCAACCTTGTTAACTGGAAATGAAAATGGAGAAGATTATTTTTTTTATTTTATTTTTCTAAAAACAAGTCATTTCTTTAAAAAAAAAAAAATTTTTTCACCAGTAGTGGCAGGAATTGGAACACATACAAACTCAAAATAAACAAAATTTAAGTGCTTTTTTTTTTTTTTTTTTTTTAAAACTGGAAAAAATGAAGAATGAAAGTTGAAAGATTTAAATTTAGATATTTGTATTATGTCAAAAATGTTAAGATCAAAATGTATGAACTAATTTTGTTTTAATAAACAAAGAATATTTATTTATTTTTTCTACCAATTTTTGGTTTAAGAAATTAAATGAACAGTTATCATTTGTTAGATCATAATTAATGAAAAAAAAAGATAAAAGTGTATATAGCACCATAAAACTACTGAGGATAAATTATAAGACAAAATCTTTTAAATTTGCATTATTGAAAATTGCACTAAAATTACTGCAGCGTATATCATATTACTTTATAATATAGCTAAATTGTTCAGTCTAATTTCCCTTTAATATAAATGAAGGTCTTATTTAATAGGAACAGTGATTTAGTAATAATGTGCTCGTGCCATGAATTGTGTAAATATGCAATTTATAAAGCTTCAGTAAATTATAAATTTTATAAGGCTGTGCTATAAGGCTTTTACTGATCACTAGAATGAAATTCTAACGCGACAATTTTGAACTTAACCTTTAAACTCATTTCCTCAACAAGCAGTAATGATATGGAAAAAAAATATTTTGAGTCATTATTATTATTATTTTTTTAATTTTTTATTTTTAATCATATCACCCTAAGCAAGGCGATAACACCACTGATGCGCATGGGGCTACTTAAGAGTAAAAAGATTGGAAAAGAGAAAGCCGGATACCGCATCCTAAACAGGAAACAAGGGATGAGCCTCTTCACCTGTTCAATAGATGTGGGTGGAGTGTGAACCGGGCAATGGTTTAGTCTATCTACTTCAATTGAGAAAAAAAAATAAAGAAAAGAGTGAAAAGATTGGAAAAGAGAAAACTGGAAACCGCATCCTAAACAGGAAACAAGGGATGAGCTTGTCACACTCCAACAAACTGAGGGTAATACCACCGTTCCAAAATTGACCTACCCTACTCTCGACTGCTAAACTAGTAGCATATTCAAATTATTAACATCTAAAAATCTACTTTTATTTTTTTTCAATACATTACCATTTTCTTTGTGATAGAAAAAGGTGTATGGGTGGTGTAATAGTTAGCCTCTCAGAATGAGAAATCAGTGAGCCTTGTTCAAATAACCAGTCAGGTTCCTCACATTCATTATCATGCATGATACCACTGGGGAAGGTATGAACCCTTCCCTACCTCCTTCTAGCTATGGGTTAAATAGAAAGAGACTTGTATCTGGAAAAAATATTGTTATTTTGTAGAAAGTTTTTAATATTACAATATTCACCTGAAAAAAAAAAAAGAAGGCAAATAGATAGAAACAGATAGATAGATTTGGACAAACTGAGATAGATAGAAATATAGAATGAATAAACAGAAAAAGAGATGATCAAAGATTATGATAAATAAATCTGAACAGCTAATAATTTTCTTAAATATTTTGCCGTCATTTTCGATGGCATGGGTACACTCATAGCTAAATTGTTCAGCATAATTTCCCTTTGATGTAAATGAAGGTCTTATTTGATGGGAACAAGGATTTAGTAATAATGTCCTTATGCCCTGCATCTTGTCTTTTTTGTAAAGCTTCAGTGAATTATAAATTTTGTAAGGCTGTGCTCTAAGGCTTTCACTGATCGCCAGAATGAAATTCTAACGTTATGATTTTAAATCTAAACTTAATCTTTAAACCTGTTTTTTCAAAAAATGATAACAATTTATGAAAAGATATTTTGTGTCATTATTTGCCAGGTCAAGCACCAACTTTCAAATTGAGTGCAATACCATGGTTCCCAAATAGACTTGTCTACACAAAATAGTTACGACTCAAGTGCTTTATTTTTAAAATGATAAATGAAAACTGAAGATTGAAAAACTTAAGTGTAGATATCTTTATTAGTTATCTTCAAGTGTGAAAACATTTTGAATCTTGTTGTGAGAAGTAATTTTGCTTTGATAAACAAAGCAAGAAAGTGTTTTATACTAATTTTTAGTTAAAAAAAACAAAAAAAACTAAATGAACCATTAACAAACAACTATTATGTGCTATTTTTTCTGATTATCACAAACTAAATTGGAATACTCAGTTGCCTGTTTTTTAATCTCCAATCATGGCCTCCATGCTCAGAGAAAGCAATGACCAAAATGTGGAGTAATGGCTGCTAGGCATGAAGACTATAGTTTTAAAGAATGAAGGGATCAAAATGAATAAGAATTATAATTTTTTAAAGTGAATATTTCACTGAAGCATGATGGAAAATTTCCAAGATTTTATCTAAAATTAAGAAAATATGATACAAAATGATCACAATCTATATACAAAATTCTTTGTTTCATTTCATAAACATTTTAATGGTGACCTTATTATGCTAACAACAATTATAAATGATAAAGTTTTATAAATATTTTTTCAGGACAAGTTGTTTTTCATGACAATTCTGGAATGATTGTGAAAAAAAACAAAACTTAGTTCTGATTAGTTGTTTGCCTCCCTGAAATCAATCCAGGTCACAATGCTCCAGTCAAAAATTGGTTTCACTTAATTTTGTATACATTTGCTTTATATACCGATAATGTTATTAAACAAAATGATATTGGCTTTCAAATAAGATTGCAGTATTTGTTTTGCACCCGGAGTTTAAATTGAATGTGGGTCATGTTTACTGTTTCATTTTCGTTTCACAGTAGAAGGTTCGTTTCATATTTAAATGTGATTGCACTTTCCAAACAACCAAATATAGATACACATATTCACTGACTTTTGTATTATGTATCGCTTGACAATATCTTATTTAAATTTTGAATATTTTTGAAATAAGGAAATTATCATTGTATAATGATTTATTAACGTTTTCATCATTGTTGTTGTCATCATAACATTTCAACCATTTTACTCTCTAGCCATATTCAAGTGTCTCGTTAGGTGAATTAGTATTGGTTAACCCATGTGAACCTAGATTTCAGTACAGATTGACACCTTCCCCATTATATCTAAATCATAAATAATACTTATTTTGGAAATTTAAATTTTCACTAAAATGTCAAAGGTAAATTTAAAATTTTTTTTTTATGTGAAATCAAGAAAACATGAATTTTAAGTAAAATTTAGATATAAAAAGGTGTCAGTTTAAATTGACACTTTAATATATATATATATATATATATATATATTTTTTCTTTTTTTTTCTAAACATATACTCTTAAATATAAGAGACAATGAATGTCTATTATGTTTAATCATGAGCCGTTCTAAACATCATATTTTGGCTTTAATTTCAGTTGAAAATAAAGACAGAAATTCTCCAACATTTGGATAATTTTTTATTAATTTAGTTCTAAGCTTTCGGCTCACATGAGCCATCTTCAGAGAGGTTATTAAGATGGTAATACAGTAACATCCACTATCACCGACGATTTTATTTTGTGATGACATAAAACTCCGCTAGGCAACGGCAATAGTTACCAAAAATAACAAATGCAGTTCGCAAATTTGCAATGCGGTTCTATGACGTCACACCATGTAATAGCGCGAAATGACAACAGAATCATGTATTCAAATGCAATGTAACGTGTTATGTCCAGATTTAAAGGTGATATTATTAAGTGTGGGTTGTTTGGATTTAATGTACATGGCCTCCAATATCTGAAGGTTCTTTTTACTGTGTGTATGAGTAAGGATTATTGTATTAGTGAGCTGAAAGCTTAGAAACAAATTAATAAAAAATTATCCAAATGTTGGAGAATTTTTGTCTTTATTTTCAACTGAAATTAAAGCCAAAATACAACGTTCAGAACAGCTCATGATTAAACATAATAGACATTCATTGTCTCTTATATTTAACAGTATATGTTTAGAAAATTATTTGCTGCCTCGATACACTATATATATATATATATATATATATAAAATTTGTTAAATATAACAGACGATGTTTATTATGTTTGATCATGAGCTGTTTTAAACATCGTATTTTGGCTTTAATTTCTGATGAAAATAAAAACAAAAATTATCCAACATTTGGATATGTTTTTATTACACTGATCCTAAGCCTTGGGCTCACATGAAATTAAGACCAGCATAATAAAGAAATATACAAATGTTAGAAAATTTTTGTCTTTATTTTCACTAGAAATTAAAGCTAAAATATAATTTAAAAGATGGCTCATGATTAAATGTAACAGACATTCATTGTCTATTATACTTAGCAATATATGTTCAAAAATAATTATCTGCTACCTTAATACACACACACACACACACACACATATAATGTGTGTGTGTATGTATATATATATATATATATATATGTGTGTGTGTGTATATATATTTAGTGTTTGTGTGTGTGTATATATATATATATATATATATATATATATATATATGCACATATAATGTGTGTGTGTGTATATATATGTATATGCTAAAATTTTTTGTAATACATTGACACGTTAAAATTCTCACAATATTTAGCATTGTTGAAATTGTAGCTAAAATCTTTTGTCAAGATTTACAGGCTCTACATTTCGTTCAATTTTGCAAATCAATTGATGAAATTTGAATAAGCTGATTTGTTTGAAAATATACTTTGACAAAAACCCTACTTTGCAGTTTAATAATTTTAAAAATTCTATAGGACTTCATGGCAAATAATATTTATAAAAAAAATTACTTTTTTTCCTTTTTAACAATGAAGAATAAATTCTTAGGATTTCTTACTCTTGAGCATACAACAAGCCATGCATAAATATTTCTTTCTGGAGCTAAATGGCAACTTTTTGAAGCATTTGGCTTTGTGATTTGTTTATAGTTTTTGCAAATGCAGGAGTAACTGAAAACTGTTTTTGTACACACACACACACACACACACACTACCTGTTGATACATCTTCCCAAAATTTAGATTTAATCAAATTATAGAGCGTGTGATAGATGAACTAACAGAAGTTATAGAATTTTGTATATAGATTGTGATCATTTTGTATCATATTTTCTTAATTTCCAATTTTTTATTTGAAATTTTCTAGCATATTTTAGTGAAATATTCACTTTAAAAAATTACAATTCAGATGTTTTTTTTTTGTTTTTTTTTTAATCATATCACCCCAAGCAAGGCGATAACGCCACTGATGCGCAGGAGGCTACGTAAGAGTAAAAAGATTGGAAAAGAGAAAGCCAGAAACCACATCCTAACCAGGAAACAAAGGATGAGCCTCTTCACCTGTTCAATACAGGTGGGTGGAGTGTGAACCGGGCGATAGTTTAGTCTATCTACATGGGAAAAAAATAGGGACTGATAATGACATCTAAAGTAAGGAAAAATCCATTCTAGTTCATCTTTTTACCAATTGATATCGTGTAACGTTTTTCTTTTGGCATCCTAACACTTTTCTTTTTTGTTTTAAACTCTAATGTTATATTATAGGCCTACTTAGTTTGGTCGGCCATCTTTACTGAGTTACTGTGCCTTTCAGATGTGGTGGGGGATTGATCACTTGCACAAAATATGTCTTGAGTTTACAGTGACTAGAGAGGGCAAAAAAGTATCTTTCCTCTTGTAATTGTATCATCATCATAATAATAATAATAAAAAAACAATCTTCACACATTGAACTGGAAACTTATCAGTAATGTTTTGCTATATTAAACAATATAGTTACGTCATGGCTTAAGGAATTGCTTGAAGATTGTTTCTCTAATAGCTGCTGACTTTTGATTGGCTCTTTTTGATTGTAAGTCAAAGTACTGAGTGTTTGTGTGGGTCGAGTGCTGACTCATCAAATACAAAATACTCTCAAAATTCCTGCCCATCTCTGTTCCTCATATCCATGAGTGTATGTATCTGTGTGGGAAGGAGGGATGTAATTATTTTTTATGGCAGTTTTATTTTGGTTTAGCAGGCTTTCCTGTGGATAAAAATTTAAATGGGGGCTAAAAAGAAGCACATTGCATTTCATGATTTTTGTCTGAGACTTTGAGCAAAATTATTGTTTATCAAAAAGAAAATTAAAAAAACAAAATGAAACATCACAAGGAATAGGATTTTTTTTTTTTTTTTTTTAACATTTCGCTACAAGCAAGGCAATAAAGCCACTAAGATGCAAGGGTGTTACTAAGTGTGAGAGAATATGAGAAACAAAATGAGAGAAGAATAAAAGAACAGGAATTGGGAAGACAAAAAATAACAATTGACATTGCATTTAAATTTTTGAAGATCAAAGTTGGCTGGAAAGCAAGAGGCTGGAAGAGAGTTCTACAACTGAGAAGTGCAAGAGAAGAAACTGTTAACATAGAACTTAGGCTTATATGTAGTCATTTTAACTATAAAATGGTGAGACCTTGCTCTCAATCTTGTAATACACTTAAATTCATAAACTCTGGGTACCATCAAAGAAAGTTAATCAGAACAATTACCATGAAAATATTTATAGAAAAGGCATAGCAATCTAAGAAAGTGACTGAAGCCAAGATTTTAGGTGAGGACCAATAACATTGCAGATTCATTTTTGGATTTTGTATAGAATCTCTAAATACATAGCAGAAACACCAGACCAGATGTTATAGCAATATACAACGCATGCATGAATGAAAAAGGATAGACAAAAACTTCCAATCTTTTCACTCTTTTATTTACTTTTATTTTTTTTTTCTCCAATTGGTGTGGATAGACTAAACTGTCACCCGGTTCACACTCCACCCACCTCTATTGGGCAGGTGAGGAGGCTCATCCCTTGTTTCCTGTTTGGGATGCAGTTTCTGGTTTTCTCTTTTCCAATCTTTTCACTTTTTTTTTTTCTTTTTTCAATTGGAGTAGATAGACTAAACTATCGCCCGGTTCACACTCCACCCACATCTATTGAACAAGTGAAGAGGCTCATCTCTTGTTTCCTGTTTAGGATGCGGTTTCCGGCTTTCTCTTTTCCATTCTTTTTACCCTTACGTAGCCCCCTGCGCATGAGTGGCGTTATCGCCTTGCTTGGGGTGATATGATTAAAAAAAAAAAATTATAACCTAAAATTAATCTCGAAAATGAAGGTAGTTGGGTAGGATAAGTCATTCATTGAACAGACTCACCTTTGTGTGTATGTATTTAGGCAGCCGTCCCTCTTTAATTCCAGTTTTTTTTTTTTCTTTTCAGCAAATAAATTATATGTATTTGTCTAAACTTCTGAGACGAGGTAGTATTTACATTATTCAGACTATTGTCCTCTTTGTTACCATTTTTACAACATTTTCGCCATTGTATGCTGCGGCCTTCTTCAAGTGCTAGGAATTTCGAACCGAACCTTTTATTATGATCACTGGGTATATCATTCTCATTCCTTGTGCAAAGCCTCTTTTGGTAGTCATGAGTTATTTATTCACCACTGCTGTATTGAACTCACAACTCTTTGGGTCAAGCCACTGGAACTAACCAACACCTCTATCCACTGGGCCATGTGATCCTTGAAAACAATAGCGATTGAATTTCTGGGACTTACAAAGCTAATGTTTTAGTAACCTTTTTACCAGAGTTCATAATTGCAATTTATGATGTTGATGGTCTTCTCTAGTATTTTTTACCAGAGCTCATACTGCAATTTTTGACACTAATGTTTCTAATTCATTGCTGAATGAACAATGCGTAGATGCTAGAGTAGCTACTGTTTTTCAAAGTCTACCATTCTTCCAGAGTGCTCAATCAGGGTGTGAGAGCATAAATAGTCATCTGCAGACAGATCTGTTTCACTGTATCACAGCTTATCAGTACGGTTAGATTGCTTTTTACCCAGGATTGATACCCGACCGAATTGGCGTTAGTCGGCGATTCTACCTCTGAGCTATGGGTGATCGGTAGAAGGAGGCAGTGTGTATATTATTATACACGCCTAATAGCTGAGTGTTCTAATTCATTGCTGAATGAATGATATATACACATACATATACATATACACACACATATATATAGGTAGGGAAAATCGGTTGCTTACACTACCATGGATTTGATCTTTTCAGTTTTCTCAGGTGATTTTGTTAAAAATGCTCCACATGTTGAATCTTCGTCTTCCTTCAAACATGTACTGATCACTTACTAATACAACTGTTTACTGGTCTAATTTAATTTAAATCTGACCTATAATTGTTTAGTGTGTGTGTGTGTGTGTATATATATATATATATATATATATATATATATATAGTTAAATTTGTTTTGTCTTCAGTGTTGATTTATTTTGTATTCTTGCATTGCAATTGTTCTTATCAGTGTTTCATTCTATGGTTTTGTGGTTTGTATGAGGCAAATAGAAGCGATTGCGAGTCTGGTCAGAATCTACCAGAATAGTGTTGATTCTATCTGATCAAAGAAAACAGATGTTTGTTTGTTTGAATTCCCGTGTGTCATGGTTAGAAGATAGTAAGCTTTTTCTTTGCATTGTCAAGATTTGTTTATCTTAACCTTTTGTCTATTTGCCTACTCAGCTTACACCCTGGAGTTGGGGAGGTTATATATTTCTATCTTTGCTGGTCTGTATTCATTTGTGGTGGCAGGCTGCTGCTGCTGCTGCTGCTTGTCTATGAAATCTTCAGGAAAAGTCTACTCACGAGACATACATCTGTAAAAATCACAATTCAGATTTCCTACACCTAATAACATTTTTTTTTTTTTTTAATCATATCACTCTGAGCAAGGCGGTAACGCCACTGATGTACAAGGGGCTACATAAGAGTGAAAAGATTGGAAAAGAGAAAGCCGGAAACCACATCCTAAACAGGGAACAAGGGATGAGCCTCTTCACCTGTTCAATAGACGTGGGTGGAGTGTGAACTGGGCGATAGTTTAGTCTATCTACTTTTGTGACTGATAAGTCCCCTTCCACTTTGATCTTCTAAAATTTAAACACCATTTTTTATCAGCTTCTCAATTCCTGTTCTTTTTTATCTCATTTATTCACTTGGTAACCTCTTGTGTCTTAGTAGCTTTATTGCCTTGCTTCTGGCAAAGTAATTGAAAAAATAAAATATCAAATGACCAATTTCAGAATAGCATTAAAATATTTAGTAATTTTTGTTTTGTTTCATGATATTGCCTTGCATCATTTACAAGAATTCATATTGAAAAGGTCAAGTCCTAAATAATTTCTGTTTTGATTATTGATTAGAATAATATATTCGTCATTACAATTGGTTCCCCTAAATATAAAATTACTCTACCTAATAGTTCATGCCTTTGGAAACATGTTTGTAGGAATGGGGTCTTGAAAACTGTACATGACTGTGGTTTGAGGAACTAGTTGTTTTTTTTTGTTTGTTTTTTTTTTGTTTTTTTTTTTTTAATCATGTAACCCCAAGCAAGGCATTCCACTGCCACTATAGCGCAGGGGTTTACACAGGGCGATAGATGAGTTAGGATGTACATAGGGGGAGAGTTGGAGAGAATGGGAGGGTTAGTGTGTTAGGAGGTGTTTATTGACCTTACATTTAAACCCCTGGAGGTTATAGCCATCGGGGAAGCAAGCATGCGGAAGGGAATTCCACAGGCAGGAAGTGCGAGAAAAGCTGTTGGAGTAGAAATTGCGGCTACATTTCATCAGTTTCACTGTAAAAGGGTGGGACCTAGTTGCCAATCTAGTATCTCGTGCAAACTCCCACCTAGGGGGCACCAGTGATTTAAGTTCATCAGAGCAGAAGGCATGAAAGTATTTATAGAAGAGGCACAGGGAAGCCACATCACGCCGGTGAGAGAGTGACTGCAGGCGGTCAGCTAAGTCGGTATCAATCACGTTACAGATTCTTCGCTGTATTTTGTCAAGAAGCCCGAGGAGAATAGTAGGGGCACCCAACCAGATGTGGCAACAGTATTCAAAACACGGGCGTATGGTAGATCTGTATAAGTGCAGGATAGATTCAGGCGGAAAGAATTTCCGGGCCCTGCACAGAGTCAACTTTCATAGCAGTGGATTTAGCAATGGATTCGACGTAGTTATTCCACTTGAGGTCCACTGTGAGACTTCCTTAGAAATAGTGCAGCACTGTAGCTTCAGAAGTTAATTTTTGTTCTTAATGATGTCAGTTTTTGTTCTTAATGATGTCAGTTTTTGACACGAATAAAGACATATTGAAAAGGTTAAGGTTTCCCCTCTCCTTCAAAACCTTGAGTCATGGTAAATGTCCTTACTGCTACACTACTTAATTTTTCCACTTCTAAACTTTACAAATAAAACCTGCTATGTCATGTATGCTAGGCTAGACTCTTTCCTGCTCACTTAATATTCCATTAGTCAGAAGGCTTTTTCTCTACCACCCTTGCAACAGTTTTGACAAACTCCTGAGAGGATGCTTCTTTAAGCAATAGAATCTTAACCTCTTCAAGTGTAGAGTTAACTTTTATCTTTCTGACATATCATAAACTGCATTTCTTACCTCTTACAACAACCTTATTCAGAAATCTTCTACCATTAGTGACTGCTATTGAGTGAGCAGGGATGTGCGTTGTGGTACAGTGGTTATCGGCTCGGAACGAGAAACCGGGGAGCCGAGTTCGAATTCCAGTTGAATCCATTGTATTCACTTACGCGCAAATACCCTTGGGAAAGGTATTAATCCATCACTTCCTTCCAGTTATGGGTTAAATAACAGGACAGATTGGGTTCTATAGCCTTGGTCGGCAACCAGTCTACCGCAGAAAGCAATGGCAACCTAGTGCGGGATAATCTTCTGCCCAGTCAGTCATGTCTCTTTGGAGATATGATCGCCCAAGCGTGTATCACGTATGGCACTTAACTGACTGACTGAATATAATAGTTGGAATAATGATTAAGGCTTCTACTGGTCATAAAGTGGGGGATCAGTTTATTACTTCTTAATAATTGGAAACCGATCCCCCACTAATTACTACTACATAATATAATACATTTCTTTCCCCTCTAGCTATGAGTCAAATAACAGAACAGATTGGGTTCTATAGCCTTGGTCGGCAACCAGTCTACCGCAGAAAGCAATGGCAACCTACTGTGGGATAATCTTCTGCCCAGTCAGTCATGTCTCTTTCGAGACATGATTGCCCAAGCGTGTATCACGTATGGCACTTTAACTGACTGATTGAGTGAACAATTAGGAAAGACAAAATTATTATTGTGACATGTATTATAACTGGGGACTGGAAGGAACTTTGCAGCAAGTACTGTCAGACAAGATACTTGCCTTTTTCTCCATCTCCTTTTTGTTTATGATAGTCTTTCAAAGTTGGTTCTTCTAAGTAGCATCAACTTCTGACACGTTAAGTCAATAAATAAAAAAAAAACTTTAGGGATCAAGTGACAACAAGGCCGGACAATAAGAATTTTCAGACTGTTCCTTGGGTGATTCTAATGCATTGCTGCCCACTTGTGTTGTCAGCCACATGCTATGATGTTGAGATGGGCGGGAAGCTGGTAAGATGAAGTAAAAGGGAAGAGTTGATCTATTAGCCTTGACATGACATAGGTTGTCCCAAATGTCCCTTATCTACCCAACCAAATTAAGCAAGCAAAGCTTGGAATAAAACATCTAAATATATTGGAAACCTAGTATGAGTTCTCATTTTTCTCTCCTGTGTTTTTCATCTTTGATTTCCTTGAACAAGAATAGACATACAATGTGGGATAATTATTTGCCGGCTGGTGGAAAGCTTGTTTAGGGTTCTATTGTATGCTATGTATAAAATGCAAGTGTACATGTGATATTCATATTTCAAACATGGTGACACCTCTGATGTAATATATATTGACTCAGAATGCAGAAGACTAGCTTGATGACTTCTCAGGCATTCTTGTTATTTCTTGTGGGTGTGTATTCACTTGTAATTCAGTCAGTTAAGTGCCATACTTGATACACGCTTGGGCGATCATGTCTCGAAAGAGACATGACTGACTGGGCAGAATATTATCCCGCAGTAGGTTGCGATTGCTTTCTGCGGTAGACTGGTTGCCGACCAAGGATACAGAACCCAATCTGTCCTGTTATTTAACCCATAACTGGAAGGAATAGACGGATTAATACCTTTCTCAGGGATATTTGAGCATAAGTGAATACAATGAATTCGGCTGGAATTCGAACTCGGCTCCCTGATTTCTCGTTCTGAGCTGATATCCACTGTACCACAATGCACTTGTAATTAGTTGAATTTATTGGAAGATTATTACAATGCTTTTTTTTTTTTTTGGCCATGACCCCAAACATGATTTTTCTTGCCTGGAGTCCCTTAAGGTAGAAACTTAATTAGTGTTTGTTGTTCATTTAATTTTATCCAATAAGCTTTGCTGAATTTAATTTAAATAATCAATAAATCTGAATATTTCTTACATTGATCAAAGAAACTACAAAGCACAATTTTTATGCAGATGTATTATGTTTGCATTTAATTGGAGTAGATAGACTAAACTATCGCCCGGTTCACACTCCACCCTCGTCTATTGAACAGGTGTAGAGGCTCATCCCTTGTTTCCTGTTTAGGATGTGGTTTCCGGCTTTCTCTCTTCCAATCTTTTCACTTTTTTTTTTTTTCAATTGGAGTAGATAGACTAAACTATCGCCCGGTTCACACTCCACCCACGTCTATTGAACAGGTGTAGAGGCTCATCCCTTGTTCCCTGTTCTAGGATGTGGTTTTTGGCTTTCTCTTTCCCAATCTTTCCACTCTTATGTAGCCCCCTGCACATCAGTGGCATTACCACCTTGCTCGGGGTGATATGATTAAAAAAAAAAAAAAAAATTTGGGAATATGAGTCATTCAAAGGTACTATTCCAGATGTAAGAAGTGATGCTACCATTGTGTTGGCCGCCAGTCACCTCTGCATAGAAAAATCAAGCGTAAACAGATGGGAATATATAGTTAGTTTTCCTTTTTTTATGAGAGGAATTAATTATTTATTATTTTAATGTTCCAAAGTTTCACTGATGCTTTATATTCCATACCTTGATATAAAAATATTTGCCTTTATTATTACTATTGTTATTAAACACTTAAAGAAAAATACAATTTAAGAAAAAGAAATGAAAAGATAGTTTTTCAAAGTGTTTAACAATACATTGGCAGTATGCATAAAGTATATGTAAAGTTATATTTAAAAATTGCATACAAGTGTCAGTCAGTTAAGTGCCATACGTGAAACACACTTGGGTGATCATGTCTCGAAAGAGACATGACTGACTTGGCAGAAGATTATCCCGCAGTAGGTTGCCATTGCTTTCTGTGGTAGACTGGTTGCCAGCCAAGGCTATAAAACCCAATCTGTCCCGTTATTTAATCCATAACTGGAAGGAAGAGATGGATTAATACCTTTCCCAAGGGTATTTGCGCGGAAGTGAATGCAATGAATTCAACTGGAATTCAAACTCGGCTCCCCGATTTCTCATTTCACATACAAGTGTAAAATTATTAAAAAAAAATACATGTCTTTGTACAAATGTCACTCTTCCTGTGAAAAACTGTTGTACTATTAATCAATGTGACAAAATGAAACAACAACTGTAATGTGAGTAACATGATAGGGGGTGTTCTCATCTTGAAATTTTCTATTAGTTGATTACTTAGTAAGAGCAATTGATCAAACTGTTTAGTATAAATCTGATAGAACTCCCTGTCATTCTGTTCATTTTCCTGGGGTTGGGCATTAGTAGTTTGTAAATATAATGATTGTAATTCATTTTAAGTGCTGAAAGGTCGGATTCTGGATACTTTTTCAGAATGTGTACCTTTTAATATGTTCTTCAAAATTACAGTTTGTGGTTAATTGTTCTGCAAGCACTGTTGATATCACATTGTTGGATATCATACCTGTGGCCACAGGGATAATATCTGAGAAAATAATGATATCAACAAAATTTATGTAACATATTATCATGAAGTACTAACTTCCATGAACATCTTTTTCCATTATTATTAAACAAAATGACATAACTCTTCCAATATTTTTCAGCACTTAAGTGTGTGATTTAAGAAAAGAAAAACTGTATTTGACAATGTTATGTCTGTCCTTCAATATTGCTGCAAATGCTGGACAATTTCTTCAAAGATAAAGGAAAGACTTAAAGCAAAAGAAATGTGGTTCTACAGAAGGATGTTGAGGATGCCATGGATCAAACATGAGCAATGACAAAGTTTTGGAGAGGATGGAAATGAAAAGCAAACTTATACTTAACATCAGGAAAAGACAGCTGAAGTTTCTGAGACTTCATGTAGAAGGAGTGCTTGGAGAATCTGATACTCACAGGACAGATATAGGGGAAAGAGAGACAGGAGAAAGCAATGAGTGACATACTTGATGGACTTGAGCAAATGGATGACAAAGTAAGGTTTTGGAAGGGTAATAAGAGAAAGGGTGTTAAGAGCTACAAGGGATAGGGAGATGTGGAAGGCCATGATTGTCTAAGTCCTGAAGGGACAGAAATAATCTTTCGGCTGTACTTCTGTCTTCAAGTTATATTAATTTTTTTTTTTTAAGTATGAAAATATATAAACCTACAGATAATCAAAAGTCTTTGTACAAATGTAGCTTTTCTTGTGAAAACAGCTGTACTAATAGCGAATGTATCAAAATGAATGAAATGCCACAAGTGTTGAAGGCATGAAACTGAAATGTGTAATATGATGGTGATCTTGCTCATCTTAGAATTTTTCATTACTTGATTACTTACCGAAAGGAATTAATCAAATAATTAGTATAACAATGTGACATTAACAGAGCTTGCAAAACATTTAATTACAAATGACTAATTTTGACAAGCATCTTAAAGTGGACATTGTAAAAAAAAATATTCAAAATCTGCGGACCATTCGACCCTTAAAACCTACAAGGATAGTGATGTATGCAAATTATTAACTTTTTACCCCGGAGGAATGAACAGAATGGCAAGAGAGTTCCATAAGATGTATAATAAGCTTTTTGGTTGGTCGGGTGAAAGTTGTACCTATCTGATACCATAATCACAGACAGAACAGAATATTTATCAAGAACAATGAAACATAATTTTTCATTATATACATCAATATATTTATATAATACACACATAAACAGCCAGAAGATCATATTGAAATGTGCAGCTGACAGTTGCTATATAGTGTTGATTCCAATGTTCACACTGTTTCTGTCACACACATGAAGATGGAGTCTTGCCAAAAAATGAGTAGATACCATATCTGTGAAATTCTGTATTAGAAAGATAAGTAATTTAATTTTATTTGTTGATATATATATATATATATATATATATATATATATATATATACACTGATATTATTATATTTTTAATATAAACCATTATAATAAAAACATTTTTCATTGCTATGAAAAAAAAATATATTTCAATACTATGAATTGTACTTCATCAGGTGATGGTTGGTAACTGGTGATAAAAATGATTTTCTTTTGTGTAGCAATATAAAATGTTTTTATTATAATCACTTGCAATAAAGATATTATAATATTGCTTTACTTTGTATTGAGCACTTTTAGAAAGTAAATGCTACAAAGTGGATTTTTACTCCATTTCTTTAACTCAGAGATATACACTAATATAAATTTACATATTCAGTTTTCCCTATTGATGTCAGGCTGACTTAAACAGGGCTCTTTTCAATTTATTACGCACTTGTACATAAAATAATTTAAGCAACCATTTAAGCAACTTGAATGCTAATCTTTACAAAAAAAAATGCAACAAAAACACTGGTCAAAATACTTAGTTGCTTATAAAAGAATAACTATTTGATAGGGAAGAGAAAATATTTGTTACCATTCTTTGAATAAAACTAATGGATCTCGATGGTAAGAAAAGACTTGAATTTTTTTGTCTCCTGTATAAAGTCTTCATCATTTTTTTTTTCTTTTTTAATCTCCTTTAATAAAGATTTAAATGAATGATTATGTAAGTGTATCTCTTGCCTGTAGACTGGATCTTTGGCTTATTGGATTCCCCCTCCCTCCCACCAGCACCACCACCACCACCGCCGCCATTCAAGAATTATACTTTTATAGGAAGGGAGAAAATGAATAACAGAAATCCTGACTCTATTTCTGTCTCATCCTTGGGGCTGGGTGTGGCAGTACTTGAAGCAGCTTGCCCTCTGGAAGATTAGCCTCACTATGAATTAAAAATGAATGCATGCAGAGATACTCTGTGACATGAGAAAAGGGGATAGCCAAAGAAAAAGAATAACTTCAGGATTGGTTAGGTGTTTGCTGTTGAGAAGAGTTATCAGAGGAAATGAATAGAGAATGGTGTGAGATGACAAGGGAGATAAATCTGTTGATTTTGAAGATAGCTAGACACTGATTTAGATCAAAGCAAGTTCTTAAGTAATCTACTTAATTCATGGGATGCTGTTATATATATATATATATATATAAACAAATTATTTCTGACCTAGGTTTCTACCACCACTCATAGTGGAAACCTAGGTCACGTAATAACTCGTTTACAAATGGAAAATATTCAAAAGTTCTACAATATAATTGTATTGAACACTTTTTAATACAAATGTGTACTAGTCTAGTCTTATTATGACCAGAAAGTAAGTAATTAAGCAATATATATATATATATATATATATATATATATTACATTTGTAAACAAATTATTTCTGACCTAGGTTTCTACCACCACTCATAGTGGAAACCTAGGTCACGTAATAACTCGTTTACAAATGGAAAATAGTTCAAAAGTTCTACAATATAATTGTATTGAACACTTTTTAATACAAATGTGTACTAGTCTAGTCTTATTATGACCAGAAAGTAAGTAATTAAGCAATATATATATATATATATATATATATATATATATATATAGTCATCTGCCGACAGTCCTGTTTCGCTGTATAAAACTCAACTGAATTGACATCAGTCGGTAATTCTACCTCTGAGGTATGAGTGCTTGATGGAGAAAGAGAGATTTTAGCATGTTATATACACAGTGTAAACATGCTTATATATATATATATGGTGTATCACATGCTAAAAGTCTGCCTCCTACTGAGCACTCATAGTTTAGAGGTAGAATTGCTGACTGGCACCAATTCGGTTGGATTTCCTAGATAAAAAGCAGTTGGATGTCTAATCGTACTGATGAGCTGTGATACAGCGAAACAGATGTCTGCAGATGACTATATATATATATATATATATATATAGTGATGGTAAACAATCTATGGTATTAAAACTTTCCTTGGTAAATAATCCAAGTGAATCTTAATAATATAAAATTAAAAATTATAAAATATTAAAAATGATTCACAAAATAGGCTCAATGCAATAGGCTTTAATTACAGGGCAAATATTTTTTAAACAATAAATTTTGAATCACCTTACATGGGGAATAGTTTATTTCAACAGACAAAGATGTTAGTTGTCTGTTTTCAACCTTAAAATAAGGTGATTTGAAATCTATTGTTTTTTATATATATATATATATATATATAATTAAATCATTCGTCTTTGAAGAATCTCTGAAGAAGCTTGTTATAAGTGAAACATGTCAGATTAAAGACACTTATTTCCTACTTGTTCTTTATTTATTCTATTCATCATATATATATATATATATATATATATATATTCAAGTAAATCCTAGTAATATAATAAAAACTCACAAATTTATTATAATAATGTCTGATAAAAAAGTCTATTAAAATTATATATATATATATATATATATATATATATATATATATTGTAATAACAAAATTACAGTATTAAGCTCTACTCTGTATTGAGCATTCATTATAAAAGTAAATGCTTGAACAGTGGGTTTTTAATCTCCGTGTTATTTCACTTTTTAAAAAAAAATTATATATATATATAAAAACAAGTTTTAAATGATAACAAGTGACCTTTGACTTTGAAGGAGTCATGGTTAAAATATTCAAACAATTGGCCATGTCGGAATTTCTTCTACAAAGTGTCAATTTTGTTGTGAAGGGAGTTGTTGCAGTGGGATTTTCTTGTATTTGGAATGTGGAGGAATTGAGGATGATTCAACTCTGCAGAAGTGGAATGGATTGTCCTAACTGTAAAAGTCTGAACTGCTGGAACTAAAGAATAGAGCTCATCTGAACATTTGCCATGGAAATGGCAATAGAATAGGGACTGACTTGCAATATTGCATCTGTGGAAAAGAAGTTGTAAAGGAAGCATAAGTCTTCCCTTAGAAGACTGCATAAATGATTTTGAGTGCTATCAATGTTCTTCAAGTTATAGAGAATTACAGTTAAAATAATGAGGATGAATATGGTGTGTGATATGAATGAAAAAGATGGTAAGAAGTGAAGGCTATAAAGATATGGAGGGAAGATAATGATTAGCCCATGTAGAGGTTAAGATTGTAGTGTTCAGGGAAGCAACCATGTGTTAGTCTGTTTCACATAGAGCCAGCTCTTAAGTGGAACTTTCTTCTTTGATTTGGAACATGGAGGAAGTGATATGGCATGTCTTAGAAGTAAAGGTCTGAACTAGTGGGAATAAAAAAAATGGAGCCCATCTGAACATTTGCCATGGAAATTGCAATAGATCAACTTCTTTTTTTATATTTGCAAAATTTTATAGATTCAAAATGAGAATGAATATTGACATTAAGTATGACAATTTGTTGGAATGTGCAAAATGGTCGTGTGTGTATGTATGTATTAGGTTATGCACTCTAGTATAAATTACATGATGACCCATTTCTCTCTAAGATTTTTGCTTTGTGATCCCAGCTTAATTTACTGACAGATTAAATGCAGATTAAGGTAAGTTTAATCTTGGTGGCTATTTTAATCTTTAATATTCTTAGTGATTGAGAATTTATTAAAATTTTCTTGTAGTGTAAAATTTTTTTTTTTTTTGAGAGTATTAGCCATTGAAAACAGAAACGTCGGACTTTGTTTTTAGTGTCTTTGCTCTCAGCAAAAACTTAGCCTTATAACTGTATGACATGACTGTCACCTCTTTTCTGAATGTAAAGAAAATGAAACAGGGTTAATCGTTTGTCGTAATCTTTGTTCAGTGTTAAGCCATTTCTTTCCCCTTCTCTTCACCGTCTTTCTTGTAAAGAAAAATATTGATTATGAACCATGTAGCCAGAGAGTCGATTTTGGTGGGACAGATTTTCTTTATCTTTCTCTCTCATATTTCAATTGGTACAATGTTAGTTGAAGATTCTGTAGAAGAATGTAGAGGGTTAGGGATAGGGGTGCAAGTGGGTGTGAAAGAATTTGCTGTAAATGGTAATAGTAAGCCTAGAATATGAACGTCAAAATAATTTCAGTCATAGTCTAGGGGATGAAGCTCTCGTTTCTTGAGTATATAGCAGATTTTCTCAGCGCAAAGATGCTTCTAACATCTCTTCTCTATTCTTTCCATCCTATCCGCAACTTGGTGTAGTTGCTCATATTATCTAGAGAAACACATCTCCCCCCCCCCACCTGTATCTTGTGGAATGCATTTCTGCTGTATCAAAGGTCATAACATCAATAATTTATTTCCACAATGTGGAATATTGTTTTCATATTCAACGTTTTTTTTTTTTAATCGATACATGCATCAACCTAGGATGTGGTTTCTGGCTTTCTCTTTTTCCAATCTTCTCACTTTGGTTTCTTTTTTTTTTTTTTTCAATTGGAGTAGATAAATCTATCGCCCGGTTCACACTCCACCCACATCTATTGAACAGGTTAAGAGGCTCATCCCTTGTTCCCTGTTTAGGATGTGGTTTCCGGCTTTCTCTTTTCCAATCTTTTCACTATTACGTAGCCCCCTGCACATCAGTGGCATTACTGCCTTGCTCGGGGTGATACTATTAAAAAAAAAAAAATCAACTTTTTGTTTCTCTTAGTATTCTATTAGTAAGTTGCTGTAGCTTGCACTTTTATCCAAGTGGTTAGGATCGAGGGTGAAATTTTTCCAGATCTGATATTCTAACTTCTGTATTAATTTTCTACCAATATGAAATTTCGGTAAAACACACATGCATTAAATTTGCTATGTTAATGAAGGAAGCAATTTTGGCGGAGGGGAAACAAAACTCCTCCATACCGGCAAGAAGACAGAAAGTATTGTCATTAGCAAGAAAAAACCCCAAGATGTGAGTTGTAAATTAGTGATATCAAACAGATGCAAAAGTTTAAATATTTTACAATTGTTTTAACAGAAGATGGAAAATGTGGCACCAAAATCCGAAGATACATTGGACTAACAAAAGAATTCCAAAAGCTAAGGAAGGTGCTGATAAACACAAAAAACATTTCCTCAGAAACAAAACAAATGAATGTGGGACTGCTATGTGTTATCTATTCTACCCTCTTATATAGCAGTGAAAACTGAACATATCCTCCATGGCTTAGGTGAAAACTAGAGACAGCGGAATTGTGGTTTTGCAGAAAGATACTGAAAATTCTATGGATGGAGTGAGTAAGCAAGAAGGAAGTCTTAAAATGGAAATGAAAAGAATACTCCACTGTTTATATTATTCGGACTATTGTCCTCATCTTTGTTGCCATTTGTACGATGTTTTGATCGTTGTAAGCTCCATCCTTCTTCCGGTGCTAGGAATTTCATGTAGGAGCAATGAGGTGAATGGGGATTTCCCTCTAACCATCTCCTCATATGGGGTTCTGAGGGTGGGTCAGAAGCATGGTTGATGAATAATAATAATAAATATTCATCATAATAAAGTATGAGCACAAAAAAACAAGAGACTACACATTTATACTGACACAAAAAGTGAAACAAAATCAATCAAAGAAAACTTTTTTTAAATTTGAGAACCAATAGAATACAAACTAATAATGGAGTTGTGACCTTTTATAATAGAAAATAATCTTAGCATCTTGGATAACTCCAAAAACAAAAAATGAAATAGAAATAATGTTACTAATAGAATTCATAGAAAATCATGATGCTGAAACTCCTCTAAGGATGGTCAAATTTTATGATATAAAAGGCAAGAGTTGACCCACACCAATTTTCTAATTCTTTAAAAGGTGTGGTGAGATGCACTGAACTCTCATTGTGTACACTGTAAGAAATTAAGAACAATAATTCTATCAAAAAAACAAAACATTATAGACATAAAAAGAATATCTATTTAAAAAAAAAATGATAGAATTATAGATACCAACACTTATATTGTTATTTTGAAGCACCAGAACCACCACAAGGAATAAAAAATGGATATGCAGTTTCCAAAGTAGACACTTATATTCCAAACTCATTAAGATGCTTCAAATGCCAAAGATGGTAAGAATAAATGTACAAGGAAGCTGGTATGTAGAAAATTTTTGGGAAAATGATCCTAACAAACATTTAGATCACATGTCCTAATTCTAAAAAAAAAATCATAGGGCAACTTCTAGGGATTGGGAAACCTGGAAAAAAGAAAAAAATATATTAAATGTTAAACACACCTAAAAAATCCTTTACTCAAAATCAAGGAATATCATTGAAACAAACTCCAATACATGATCGTATGCAAAAGTTTACCCAAGCAGCATCAAGCTATACCTGTGAAAATCTAATATCAAACAAATTACATGAAACACAAGAATTCAAGAATTACATACTGAAAATATTAAAATTAATTGTAAACTTCGAAACCAACCTATACCACTGAACCAAAACTAGCTACAAATAACGTAAATCCAACACAAAATTCATTGACAATAACCTCTCAATGACAAAGCACTCAAAACTTCTTAATTTAAAAATTCCACAGGAAAACCAATTAAATTTCAAAACAAAATCCAAATCCTAAAACAGAGGAAACAGAATTTTTTTTTTTTTTTTATTATATCACCCCAAGCAAGGCATTCCACTGCCACTATAGCGCAGGGGGTTACATAGAGTGATTGGATATAGGAAATGTCAGAAGGAGGGTGATAGACGAGTAAGGAGATACATAGGAAGAGTGTTTGAGAGAATGGGTGTGAGTTAGTGTGTTAGGAGGTGTCTATTGATCTTACATTTAAACTCCTGGGGGTTGTAGCCGTCAGGGAAGCAAGTATGTGGAAGGGAATTCCACAGGCGGGAAGTGCGAGAAAAGAAGCTGTTGGAGTAGAAATTGCGGTTACATTTCATTGGTTTCACTGTAAAAGGGTGGGACCTAGTTGCCAATCTAGTATCTCGTGCAAATCTTTTCCCACCCCCACTCTAGACAGTCTAACAGGCAGTTAACTTGCCTGCAATATTCTGAAAAAGAATTAAAAGCAAATAAACAAAACAACAACCCATATAAAGTTAATAAAAAAAAATCAACATGAAAAGAACCCAAATAATCAAGAACATACAAATACTCAGCAAAGAACAAGTTCACAAAGAAAACATAGTATAGAAAGTATGGAATGTATGGAAATAGATAACCAAAAATGTAGTCATCCTTAAGATCCACTCACTAAAATGAAATAATTACTACCGAAATGGACAAACAGAGCACAAGCATCATACAATGAAACTGTCGCTTGGGCGATCATGTCTCGAAAGAAACATGACTGACTGGGCAGAAGATTATCCCGCAGTAGGTTGCCATTGCTTTCTGCGGTAGACTGGTTGCTGACCAAGGCTATAAAATCCAATCTGTCCTATTATTTAACCCATAACTGGAAGGAAGAGACGGATTAATACCTTTCCCAAGGGTATTTGCGCGTAAGTGAATACAATGGATTCAACTGGAATTTGAACTCGGCTCCCCGGTTTCTTGTTCAGAGCCGATATCCACTGTACCACAACGCACTTCAGTTGGTTAAAAAGTCAATACCCCATGAAAAAAACGACAATTAAATACAAATCTACTGACCATGGCAGTAAAAGCTTCAATTAAATGGCACTTAGGTTATAGAAAATTCAAAAGATAGGAAGTTTATAATGTTCTTAGACTCCCCATCTATTCTAACAGCAATTAAAGAAAAGAGCACAAATCATCTCTATATTCATAAATCCTAGAAACACGTCATCAGTTAATAAAGTGCAAAACAACAATATTGGCCTGGATTCCTGGCCATATTTGCATCAAGGGAAATCATGAAGCTGGCACACTGGCAAAAGAGGCAAAGAAAATGACCATAAGATAACCAACATCAAACTCCCATATACAGAAATAAAATTACATAACACATCAAAATAATATGGCAAGCAATTTGTGACATGTTCCCAAACAATAAACTATATGAACATCAGCTGACAATAAGAAAGGAGAATATAGAGCCATTGGCTGATCTAAGACAATATATAGTGCTCAACAAAATAAGAATTGGACACACACACACACACGTTCAAAGCAGAAACTACACCCACTTCAACCAATTTCTCACTGTCAACCATATCTTGATAGAATGTAAGAAGCACAAAAAATACATAGAAACTATTACCAAGCATAAAATCTTAACACGCTCTTCAAAAATGTACCGATTGCTCAAATAATAGGATATCCGAAGAAAATAAAATGCTCTCGACTTCTATAGAAAATAGTGCTTTGACTTTGAATCATACAACTTATGTTTTGAAATACTTTCAAACTATACAACTTGTGATATTTTGAAAACAATTTTAAAGTTCCTCACAAAACCATTTGAAGGTTTTGAAACATTCCTGAAAAAAAAAAAATCCATTAAATGACCCACATAGGTTTTGATATGCTGGTAAAACAAATAAATGATCAATTTTTCCAGTCTTTTGAACAGGAGTAGAAATTTATTCCTTGATTCCTGTTTAGGATTGGGTTTCTGGTTCATTCTAAAGTTTTTTTTTTTTTTTTCATACTCTTTAGCTGCCAGTAGCCCCTTGCATCTTAGTGGTATTGCAACCTTGGTTGGGTGAATCAATAATAAAAATAAAAAGAATCAGGAAACTACTTCTTTAGATGAAGTGTGACTTATCAATTAGGGAAACCATGATATGTGCATTCCTCAACCTTGCTTCATCATGATTTTTTCCTTGTAGTTCCTGCTGTTTTCTATCTGCTATCAAAAAGTAAGAGATCTCAGCCTAAAGATGTTTACCCATTAAAAATAATTGTTTATTGTACTTTGATAGAATGCAAGAAGCACAAAAAATACAGAAGCACAAAAAATATATTACCAAGCACAAAATCTTAATATACTCTTCAAAAATGTACCAATTGCCCAAATAATAGGATATCTAAAGAAAAGAAAAAATATTTCCAACTTCTATAGAAAATAGAGCTTTTAGACTTTGAACCATACAATTGTAAAAGCTTCTCAGCCACTTGAAATATTTTGAAACATTCCTGAATATATATCCAGTTTCAGCATTAAATGACCAACAGGAGTTTTGATGTGCTGGTAAAACTAATAAACAGTTGATCAATCAATGATGTGGCTGTTCGTAATGATCATAATAACAAAGATATTGTCAAGTTCAAGAAATAAACCAGTTTTCAGAGTGAAGTTACCAGAATGTATGACATTCAGGCCACTATTTTTTAATAGTGACAACAATCACCAAATCTTTCTAGAATTTTTCACACTTTCTCTGATCACATATACGTTGTCTCTTGGCGTTGTTTTTCTCTTCCGACCATATTTTCCTTTATGTTTTGAACTGATTTATCCAGTTTGTTTCTTCGGCTTGATGACACGACTGATAGTTGAAAGGTAGACACCGACAATATCCATGATCTCTCTGTACGGCTTGGCAGTGTGTTTGCGCAGTATTACAAGTTTTGTACGCTTCCTTGGAGTAACTTCCATTGCAGTCAATGGCCATAGGATAACTAATCGACAGTCAAGACAATAGTGTCTGGTAGTGATAAAAATCTGATGCAATCATGGATGTTGCAATATTTTTCAAGGCCAAACAGATTTTATCATAGACCCCCAAAATAGATTCATATTATAGCACACCACTGCAAATGACCCAATCTGAGGTAAAAATAGAAATCGATTACACCGTGTCACTCCAGTGGGTCTGAAACTGACCGTATGGTGAAAGAAAGGAAACTGAAGCAGTTGTTTCAATTAATTTGCACAAGGACTTTTTTTTTTGTGTGTATATATATATATATATATATATATATATACACACACACACACACACTATTTTAAAATCAAGGAATTTATTATTAGTCTCAAGGGCCCCTTCGTCGAACATCTCATCAGGAGAAAAATCGTTGGAAAATGAATTAAACGCAAAGAACAGTAATGACAAAAACGAAGAGCAAAATAGAGAGAAACATGATAAAATAAATATACATATAAATATATATACTTGTACTGAGGAGAGGGGGTTCACATGCAAATAATTAGCGAGGGACACTTAAAATATCCCCCAACAAATTCAGAGACTTTACAAAATCCTTCTGCCTGCAGAGAGGTTTCCGTAATGCTGTAGAGACTGAGACCAAAATCTTTAAATGATTATTGGAACCAGCCTAATGTATACTTTTGAACCACTCTTTCTTATATGATTTGGTACATGCTGAGCGATAGCTGATTTCATATTTGTAGAGGGGAAGCAACACATGTTACCTATTTTGTCAAGTCGTATTTTAGAAGGCACAGGCTGATTAATCCTCGTTTCCAAATGTAAGGTGGTACCAGCATAACCAGCAGCACATTGGTAATTAAATTCATGTACCAAATTACTTAATTTGATGTAGGGCAAATCATCTTTACGAAACGATGGAAATGCAGACCTAGTTCGAAAAATACAATACAGAGCAACAGACGAAAAACAACCAGAAATGACTTATTAATCTGCTTAATTAAACTTTGACCCTTATCCCCAACCCAAAGAACCTTCAGGCTTTAGGTGAATGAAATTCCCTAGTCTTCTTATTATATAATTAATAAGGGCTTCTGGGTAGCCATTATACAGGAAATCTCTCTGATATTCTCCAATTCAGAGTCCAGTCTAGTAGAACAAATTTGTTCTGCTATTAGACTGGACTCTGAATTGGAGAATATCAGGGCTTATAAAAAGTCTTATTTTCACCATCATAATAGTATCTGTTTTATTTTGGGATTATTTTCTTTTTCATTTAATTTGCATTTAGCTCAATATAACCTGTAAAATTGTTATGGTTTAAAAACAAAAAACAGATTTTGGAAAGTACTATTCTGAAAAACAAAACAAAACAAACAGCTTGTTTTTATAGCAGTTTGCCATATCTTTTTATGACTTACATTATTAATGCTGTCATGGTTGCTAGAATAGCGATGGTTACTGATCTGAGCTTAATTTGTGACCATTAGTAGTGGGTGAAGATATCCAGTAAAGATCTACACAAATGAATTGGTCTGTGTGATCAACTTACTAAAATTCTATCTCTATGGTAGATCTTAAAACTGTTTACTATGCCTGGACACCTTTTTTCATTAAAGAGTCTAGAGGACCAGTTTGCTAACCATTAGGCTATGGTAAGTGCCCAATTGTTAGAATATTGATTCTCTTACACTTATTTTGCTAATAGACTCTTAACTGTTATTGCTACTGTAACTGCTGCTGTCATGTGTGCGTTTTGTTAAGTGTCACTGCTAATAGAAGATAATTGGCGTAACTTGCTTGGACCTTGCAGCTGTCTTGACTCCGAGCAAGTCTTTTGGTATTTGATGCTTAAAAAGTTTATCAGTATCCATTTGAATCCATGGTGAATGCCAAAAAACAAAAAAATGCCCTAAAAAAGAAATAGAACTGTAGATCAACTAGTAAATTTGGAGCTTCTTAAATCCTGGAGATTTGATTTAGTTAATCGAAATAAAACCTTGAAGCTTCTATCTTTTCTTTTTTCTTTCTGTTCTTGTAACCGTTTTGTTTTATATTCTTTTAAGAACCTCTTGTTCTTCTCTTAATTCATTCATTTTTTGCACACCAATTTACTACTGTTAATTTATTATATTTTTGCGTAGTAGTTTCATGGTCACTTTTTTTTTTTTTTTTTTTTTTGGGGTGGTTTTATATATGGGTGCTTTGTAGCGGTTGAATGGTTGTAGAAATGGTTAAATTAACATTTTTTTTTTCTTTGGAAGAAACTATTAATTTGAATAATATTCATATGTCTAACAAGGATTCCAAAGTCTGCAATCTCTTTTACAGTCTGAGTAAACTGGTTAACTATGAAGTTGGTTTTACAAGTTAATAGAGAATTGGTATTTCAGTTTGAGAAGCTTTTTCAACTAGGGTTTAATTGTGATTTTAATCAAAGTGTGTGTGTGCTAAATCCCCCCCCCCAACCCCAGCCTCATCCTTATTGTAGGAATCTACCAAATTTCTTTATTATAATATATAAAATATTCCTCTTCTATCAATAATGCTTGCATTAATTCCCAACCACTCGCAATTCCTTTCTTCCTGATTTTCATTGCATTTCCATAGTAAAGCCATTAGCAATACATTATGTATAATAAACAGATTCTGTGTGTATGCAACATGCAGATTATTGGGACCTTTTTTTTTAATTTGTCTGTTTTTGGTTTGTACTCGCAATATGTTTTTATTTTTGCTTCAAATTTTGCAGTTTGATAATGCTGTTAAATAATTATTTTTGTTAAATAAATTAACTCCAAATATAAAATGTAATAAAAGGTGTGGTTGCGGGGGGAGGGGAAAGATTTTCCTCTGGATCCTCTTTTTATTCTCTTCTTGTACTGTTGACTGTCCTGATGGACAGATGGGCTGGCAGGCTCTGCCTAAAATACACCACATTAGTTTCTTGTAAATCTCTGCCTTAGTGCATATTTTCCTAATGCCCATCCCAACCCTTAGCAACATCCTGCTCTCCTTCCCTTTATGATTGGGGGTGGTGGTATGGGGAAGGGGGTCATTGAAGAAACAATCAATAGACTTTATCAGGCAAAATCACTCTCCCAGTTTTTTTTCTCTGAGCACAGATCAATTATTTGGGAGGTTGGTGGCTTGCAACCATTGTTAAGGAAGATTTCCGAAAAGGAATACATTTGAGAAGAAAGAAAAAAAAAATACAAATACTTAAAAAAAAAAAAATGTAAAAGAACAAAATTTTGACTTGAAATAAGACTATTTTTCTGTATTCATTTTTTTTCCCAATTTCTTGTTATTTTAATCTTACTTTATATATAGAAATAATTTTTAGATATATATTCATCCTTTTTAAATACATTTTTTCAAAATACGTACCTCCTTTTCTTTATTTTGTTTTTAATCTTTACATTGAAAATTTTAAATTCTACAAAACAATTTTTAGCAGTATTTACCCTCTACCCCATTAAATTTTCTATTAAATAAAATATCTTTTTGTTGAAATTTCAGATGAGGAGTCTTAAAAATCATCATCATTATATGCTCCAGTTGGTTGTTTATGCTCACAATTTTTCGGCCATTATATTCTTCGTTTTCTTTCAGTGTGCCCGGGTCTTTTAGTCTTTGAGCATGATAATCATTTTAGAATTTCAATCTGAGCTGTTTATCCTTTCCTTGTTCTCATTCCATTTTCCATGAGAACATCTCGGATCAATTGATTTTCTCTCTCTTGTCTCTTTGTCTTTTTCCTCCCTATCTCTTGTCATTTCCACTGACTTAGGGTATATAACATTTCATCACTCACTGACCCTGTGATTGAACTCTGAACAGCCAACAAACCAGATATAGTTTAACCATTGCTCTAATCCTCTCCCTCATGTTTCACTTAGCCACATGACCAAGGGTGTGTGTGTCGGGGGGATATCTTATTGGTTCAGGGAAATTCTAAATATGTGACTGTTTGCAAAGTTAAATTTGATAAGAGGCCACAAGTATTGAGACTTAAATTCATTCAGTCAGTAATAATGGTCAAGCAGATTATCTTGCTAACCATCACCCAAGGCTGTGGGGCCTAAAGTCTATATATAAGTTTATATAGAGATAGAAAGGGAGCAGGAGATGAGGGTGTTAGAAAGTGAATCCTGAACAACAACTGGCTCAATTTTTTTATTTTGTTATTTTCCTTTCAATTTAAAAATGTTTTTTGTGGCGTCTCGTTGTCTCTTGTCAACTCATGTTTCGTCTTGTCTCAGCTCGTTAATTTGTTTTGTAAATTCTTTTTTCGTATAACAGTGCTTTTTAGTATTTTTTTGTTTTGCCTGGTCTCATCTTTTCTCATGTTTACTGTTCTTTCATTTGTTTCTTAGCTTTTTTAAATCACTTCGCATTGTTGCCGATTCCACCTCAAGATGAGATATTATTTTCATATTAATTTTTTGAGCTTGCTCTTCCATGCTTGCTTAAGGCATGTTTGGATATTTTCACGCAGTAGATTGCCAGTTTTTTTCTATGATAGACTGCTAACCAAAGTTATATAACCCAGTCTGTCCTGCTATTAACCTTCTCCAGGCTGGTTTTGAATTCAGAGTTTCTTTCTCCTAGACTGGTTGCCACACAAGGCTATAGAACCTGGCCTGTCCTGCTATTTTTCCATAACTAGGAGGAGAAGAAATGGACTCATGCCTTTGCTAAGTGTATTAGCGTGTAAATGAATGTAATGAATTTGACTAAAATTTGAACTTGGCTCTCTGATTCCGCAAT